>JAOYRR010000247.1:0-499818 GCA_038994665.1 Podotricha telesiphe
CTACTGAATTCAGAAACTGTGTTAGATAGCTGATAGATAAGATAAAGACATAATTAGAAAACGTATAAAAATTTAAACGCAGCATTATTTGAACCCGCGCCTCTTGATTCAAGAACGGTTTTCAAGAGGCGCGGGTTCAAATCCCACTGCGTTCAAATTTTTATACATTCTCTAAATATGTCTTTTTCAATTTCCTTACTGTGCGAATAACACTATAAAAAATGTAAAAAATATATAGAAAAGATAACTCTGTAAGAGGTCGTACCTCTTAGTTTATATCTGTGTCAACTGATAATGAAAAACACTATCCTCCATGTCATTTCTCTAATCATTGCAGATTTGTTAAACAAGTTTGACATATTTGTTGTCAAATATTTATAGGCTCGTTCAGAAACTTTCTTAGAAAAATAATAAATGTGAATTCAAATCTTAATCTAAAGATCAAATGACGGGCCAATCTATTGAATATATAAAAATATGCATCGTTAAATCATGCATCAGGATTAACTTACGCTAAGTTTATAATAAGCTATTTTCATTGTTTAATTACAGAATGTATCTTGTTTTAAAGGTATTACAGTACAGGAACAACTTGTATGTGAAAATATAAATGTACTATTTTCCGTGCATTTTTTTTATGTTTTCATACCTTTTGAATCTTCCTTCGACTTCTACAAATATTTTTAAACCAATACATATATATATATATTATATTGCTATTTCAATATCTCCATGAAGCAGTCAGCAGATTGAGGATTTGTCTCGGAGAGCAGCGTCCAAAACCAAATCCCTTCTTAATAACAGAAGCCAATACCATATGAAAATAAATACACGAGTCAGGACAGGATAAGCTCTACAAATACGATAGGAGGATATAGCAGTAATGCTAGTTAGCTTTTTTGGCTTTTGTAATATTGTCTAGTTATATTATTAAACCATCGTGGCCTAGTGGTGTGGCCTATAATTATTTTTATTTTATACTCCGGTGAGACAAAACGCGGCGATGAGCTCCGCCACTCAACTTACAATGTCTTGAATTTAGGCGGAATGTGGAGAACACGGTGTCTTGCTACTAGGTTCTCTCTGCAGCTTCATATTTTTTTCCGCATAATAGGTGTCTATAGAAGTGCAAGCGTGAACGATTGTAATTTATTTGTAACTAAATAATACACATATTTGTGAGATTATCGTTCATCGGTCAAATTTTTATGTCAGAAATTTGGTTCTTATTTCAATAACATAAATCTTTTTATCCGAGATCAATATATAATTAAAATTGGTATAAAATTAAAAGCTTTCTATTTTAGAATTTTTATATCGGTTCAAACATAGTGAAATGGTATCGCTTCACTCCTCACTCCAAGCGCGTTGTACGTAGCGGTCACTCTAGAAATGTCACTGTAGTATGTTATTTTATTTCATCTAATTAGCTTAGAATAACGTTTTTGTCTCAAATGTAAATTGTCTCTAAGATTTCTGAAGTGAGACTAAAAGCTATTAAATATACATAAGTCCGTTGCAAGCCGTTCGTTGCATTCCGTTTGCAAGCAAACGACAGTAGTAGTTTGGACGTCGCATTGTCAAGTTTTTCTATACGTAAAGAACATGTAAAAAAATACATATTTAGAAAACGTATAAAAATTTGAACGCAGTGAGATTTGAACCCGCGCCTCTTGAAAACCATTCAAGCTTCAACCTTGAAGCTTAAATATGTCTTTTTTAATTTCCTAAGTGTGTGAATAACACTTTAAAAAATGTTAAAAAAAATAAAAGTTAAGTTAATAAAAAAACCATTACTTATTGAAATGTACATATAAATACATACCTATAGTACATTAGTTATCATTAAACATCAGTTATACTCGTACAAAAGTATGTATGTGTATTATATATATATATTCCTCTGCAATTTACTATGGTTCTGTGATTAATATGTTAAAGAATTTGGAAATGCCTAAATTTCCCCAAGGACTCGCGTAAAGGAGTTTTGTCGCTTAGCAGCAGCCACGATACCTTTGTAAGTAAAAAATGACGTAAGTGCAATATTCTTATATAACGAACAGAGTCCCACGAGGACAGGCAGATGTTCCATGACGAATTATGTATGTCGATTTCCTGTGGCATGTTTATTATGAATGATTTGGCTTTGATTGAAAATATGATACGATGCAAAATCTATACATATAGCACACAGTTCTATATATAAGATAAGATTACTTAGAATCGAAGCTATAAGATAGCTTATCCTGACTGACTGACTGACAGATTCATCGTCGCCGAGCGGAAACTGTTGAACTTATATCCATGATTTTCAGTCAGGTTGATTGGTTATTTTATAGCGTAGACGCTCACTAAGAAAGGGTTTTAGAAAATTCAATCCCTATGATAGTGAAATAGGTGTTGAAAGTTTGTATTTCCATCCTTCATTTTTAATGCTAGAAATATGAAACGTTATTTTTGGCTATTGAATATAATTTAGTAAATGCATGTTTCAGCGTTTGGGAAAATTTTATCCCTAGAAGGTGAAACAGGGGTTGGAGGTTTATATGAAGTTTGTATGTAAATCGTTAATTTTTGATGTTAAAAGTGTTGGAGACTTATAAGTGTTGGAGTTACAATTGTGTGTTCATTCTGGTATTGGAGGTGTCGTAAGAGGCGACTAAAACGCATAGGACTGTAACATTAGAGGTCTACATTCCAATCTGAATGCCGTCTACAATCATCTTGAGGCTGGCCTTGTTATTTTTGACGGACACTTAGTTTGCCCGATTCAGCGACATAGCCTATTCAATACCCCTTTAATTGAACATAATTTTATGTCTCGTGCCGGAGTCGCTGTGTCTGTAAAGGATGTCCGAATCCATGCATGAAACGGATCGACTCATGGAGCATATGCAATCGGCTATTGATGATATGATCTCATAGATCCTCTCCACCGATGGCTTGCTAACGCCAACAAAATTTGCTTGCTAACGCACACAAATTGTGTACAAAATGTACACAACAGCAGACACAAAGTAATAACTGAATAAATAATGAATAATTGTAAAGCAATTTCAAATTAAATGAAGCTTGCTGTTCATAAGTTTCATCTACGTTTATGGAAAATAGTTATTAGGCGAGTGCACGCTTCGATTTACGTCCTTTTTAAACGTCAAAGACATATTTAGAAAACGTATAAAATACATATTTAGAAAACGTTTAAAAATTTGAACGCAGTGGGATTTGTACCCGCGCCTCTTGAAAACCGTTCAAGCGCTCTGACCGCTAAGCCATGCGTCCCACTTCCAGCTACGTTGAAATTCTTATACTTATATTTGTTGTTAGCATCTCTGTAGAGAGATCTTTTTCAATTTCCTTAGTGTGCGAAGAACACTTTAAAAAAATGTTAAAAAAATATATTTTTAAACGTTACTGTTTTATAGGCAGTGCAACCAAACCTTGCCTTATATTGTGCATCAAAACATACAGCTACACTCAAATTCATTAATTAATGTTTAACATATAAAGGTATGCATGTAATAGTACCATGTAATGAATATTAAACACAAAATTAAAATCTTTGTAAAATACATATTAAGAAAACGTATAAAAATTTGAACGCAGCGGGATTTGAACCCGCGCCTCTTGAAAACCGTTCAAGCGCTCTGGCCGCTAAGCCATGCGTTCTACATCCATATGGCTTAGCGGTCAGAGCGCTTGAACAGTTTTCAAGAGGTTAGAGGAGATTCAATTTTTTATATGTTTTCTAAATATGTATTTTTCAATTTCCTTAGTGTGGGAATAACACTTTAAAAAATTTCAAAAAATATATAAAATCTTTGTGTCCAGTTGTTATCCATAATCATAAAATATTGTGATTTTAATGGCTGGAGTCTGAGCGATAGATATGCTAATAACGACAAGTGCAATGTATGTAGAAAATTAAGTAGATTAAATAGTTTTAAACAATTGCCATCACAGAGTACATTATTTATACATATAATAAAAATGTAACTGATCGCTGTCTGTACATGGAAGATATATGTAACAAAATATAGTTAAAGGCATTTATCAATGTAATCTTTTCTGTTTGTCTGTGTGTTTGTGCGCGCTAATTTCAAAAACGGCTTAACCAATTTAAATAAAATTATAGATTATTGTATTGTGGTAAAGCTTTCTTCCTTCATATTTGATGTCTATTTCATTACAATCGGCTCGTAAACAAAAAAGTTACAGACATTTAAATTGTAATTTTAAAGAAAGTTTGTGAATTAAGCGAGAACGCGTGCGATGGCATCTAACATCCGAGTGCTTGACTTATCCCCTATCTTCCTACATATATACAGATACGCCAACAACTGGAAGTGAAATAATAGTGTTGATTTAAAAAGTATACACATCTTAGAACCTTTCTATATTGATTGAATGTTTATTAATAATTGATTTTGTAATGATCAATAATAAAAAGCTGAACGCATTAGCAAAGTGCCGTCAAACGTCAAGCCAAACTGTGTTTATAAGAATGTTCTATTTCAAGAAGTTTGATAAACATACTGTTTCCGAAAACAATCAGATATCCTCTTATCAACAAGCAATGACTTAGAACGTTTTCAAAATGTCACGTCACATATCATTAGCTCGAGATTTGATTAAAGATTTAAATTTCAATATTAATTTCTATTTCCAAATGACATCTCATTTTGACACGAAATCTTTCAAAACGTCATAAATCACTCCATTAAGCGTAATTTATACGTTAAGCGTTTAAATTAAGCTATAAAAGGTTTTTTTATTACTTTTTGATTATTATGATTATTATATGATTATTATTATGAAAGATACATTTTTTTTTTCAATTTCTTGTTTTTCCGTTTATAGACATATAGACAGTAATGTTTAGTCAATTCACTCCTGCTTCTCTATTTCTGCCCGACAATATGTAAAATTGAGTAACGTAATTGAACGTAGCGTTTCGTCTTACCTTATAATTAAATATTGCTTCTAGTTGGTATCGAACCCACAACGGGCCAGTGCGCCATGAATTCCTTTACATATAAATGCACAATTACATTTATTATCAAAGCTAAATATTTTATTACACAAAATTAGTAATGTGTTCAGCAAGTCTTGAACTTAATCTAGTCTCGTATAATGCTTTTTCTATTAATTAGCTAAATATATATGGACGTGTGATTGTCAGTTAATCAAAGCGGTGAGTGTAGGTCCGCTATCAAACACGCAACGTCGCTAAAATTAACGAAACATGGACACCAAAATTACTGGCCACAGCCATGTATATGCAATATAATAATATACATATATAATGTTATTTTCTAATACTAAATTTAATTTGGTATTTACTGAGTGCTAGACAAAGCACGGCCGGAACTAGTGGACAGGCTCGTGAGCTGTTATTGGGCATGTAGGTCCTTGGGGAATAGATGAATAGTAAGAGACGATTATCCGAAAATCCAACGTTCATGGATAAACACGATATTTTGCGCTTTGTAGACCACAAACCGGAATATGCGCGCTGCCTATTCTATATGTAGAGTACTATATAAAATAATAAAAAATCATTTGCAATTTTATTTATATACATAAAAGTGAACGGTCACGGTAATGTATATATATATATATATATATATATATATACTTAGTTATACCCAAGTCTAAATAGTACAGAGGTCTAACATATGCACGTATACATAACCTATTTACCAAACTGTTCCATCAGCAACTAAACAACGGAGAGCAGCTCCAGGGTCGTCTCCTAACGAGGCATTGTTGAACTACCGGAACATTAGAGCCGACCGCACGCAACGCTCTCGGCAAACCACTAGCCCTCGCCTGTGCTCCTATATTATATGTCGATTATGACCTGCATAATGTGGGGGAGCCTACAGTAAACACGCACAGCTCTATTTAAAATTGTGTAATGGCTTGTATTGGTGACCAACAAAAAGCCTGCGACAGTATATATATATGTTTGCTATGCCAATTCTAACTTTAACAAAGAGAGTTACTCACAATGTGGTAAGAGTGAAACCATTTAAATGGAAATAGTACTAAAAATAATATTAACTTTTCCTAATCTGAAAACCAATAATGCTTAGTTATATAACGCAATTAACTATCATTTTCAACTTTACAATTATTTTTAATAGGTCTGGGTCAATTATCATAATATAGAAATTAAAAAGCGCAACCTGTATACTAAACATTTTTACAGTTCAGTATTTCTTTCTAAACGCCCAACTTTCCTCAATCTGGGTGTAGTGATCCCTCACCCCGACAGCTTTATTACGTCTGTGTCACTTCCGACCTGACATGCTTTCAAATATACGTATTTGTTGACGAAAAATGTCGCGCAATATATTGAGCTTTAAAGTTACTTTTACCGTTTTGAATTTTGTGCATAGAGTGGCATTTGACTATCGGGACGCAGTCGTACTGTCTGACTGTAATCGCAAAGGTAGTGGGTGCGAATCCCACTCGTAGGAATAATTATATCTAAATTATGTTTATTTCCCCGCCTTGGTAAAACAAGTCACGGTTTGTTTAGTGGTGGAATGGAACCTAAATAGCACCCTGCTATGCGGAAAAAAGTATGAATTCTTCCTTTTTATTCCCCCGAGCATGTATCGAATCCACAACCATTTCATTTACAGTCAGACGATGTCGCGTCGATGGCGTCTAATATGAAAAATATGCGAAATTCAAAATGATAAGAATTGTGTTATGTAATTTCAAAATGTCAAAAATGTTGATTTTTGACATTTTGAAATGTTGTTCACACACTTTGAGTAAATTAAAAAGGATTTTTAGAAAACGTATAAAAAATTTTACTTGTTTAGATCATGGCATGGCTTAGTCAGATCGCTTAAACGGTTTCCAAGAGGCGCAAGTTTGAATCCCGTTAAAATTCAATTTTTTTATTACGTTTTCTAAAACATTTTATATTTTTTATAACACAATGTTTAGAAGACCAAATGAATGACTACCTCATTCATTATGAGACACTTGAACACGTCCTGACTATTTACGTAAAAATTAGAATTGTTTGGAATTGTCAATACTTTGGACAATTCCTTTTTAAATTCTGAACAGTGATATCTTGGGTATATTTTATTAATGTGAAGTGATACTACTTTACTTTAAATCCCATGCAAAATAATGATCATCCTGGCGACTCGTCTACCTGAAAATAATAGCTGGTGGATTCTCCTCTGACGAATATTGTTATTAATTATAATATAGACGTCTCCCCTGGCTTTGTCATACATAACGCGGCGTTAGATTGTGACACAATGATTGCACACAAGAAGTGTCTCGTCCTTTTTTAGTGATACAACTGTTCAACTTGTCCGTTCTGTAACGAATCACTATTTGTTGTGTTAATAATAAATATATTGTATTGTAATAATAATAATATTGTAATAATAATAAAATAATATTGAAAGGTGAATATGTTTTCCAAAAAAGCGATCGAATCCACGGGCGTGTGTAGTCAGAAACTCTCCAACTGCTCAACGATTGCGTTATTTCTTTGTATGTAAGAAAATAAAATATACTAATCAGAATCTAATACTAACAAGTAGCAATATATGCGAACAGGGTAAAGCAATTCTACTGATACGCCACCTTGTATCGTATACTACAAACCAATTACAGTTGCTCAATAACTCTTAGTCCTCTGGGCGTTACAACTTACGTTGCAAAATGGCCGAGCTACAGCCACTGTTTATATTTGGCAGACGGCAGTGCATGTAAACACTCCTTATACAGTTCTAAACTGTCAGTTACTCAGACATTTCATAACGAAGTTATTCCGTTGAGGTCTGTCACTCCACACGCAATGTCTCGAATTCGGACGAAATGTGGAGAACGGAGAGACATCGAGGTCTCTCAACGGCAAAAAGCGTCAATCTGTATATATTATATATTAATAGAGTATAGTAAATTTGATGTATTGAATCAGCCATTCTCCAAGTACAAATATTAGTATAAAACCAATATAATAAAAATAAGTAAGTTACATGATATATTATATCTTAACGAAGATGTCGTGTACAAGGAAGCAATTAAAGAGTGGCCGTCGGAGCCACGCGTCCCGCGGGGCTGCAGCGAGTACTGCGGCCAATTAACCGAGACCAAACGTTGAACTGTTTGCTTTTTTCTCAGCCATATTATTTACTATAGATTCTAGACAATAAATCAAGGCTAACTTTATATTTTTTTGCTTTATACTGTAGTACTGTAAAAGAGAACGGAGATCTCTTTATACATGCTGGCCGAGAGGTCCTCATACCATTTACTTCAGTAGATTATCTATGGCGGTATCTATGCTAGTCTAGTCGTTGGTTGACACAATGAGTAGGAGGTTTGAGACGGTTGAGCTGGGGGAGTTTTCCGTATTACGCGGGACGCCTTGTCCTTGTGCTAAGTAGAGAGAAGCTCCTAAAGCCTACCATGGGGTCACAAGTCCCAGGTACTGCCCGAGAGTTTTTTCCTGCAATGCGATGGGTCCGGGCCCCGGTGTTAAGTGGCAATCGTAAAGTGGCAAATCAGTGGGTAAAATCTTAACAATTATCATCGTATTTTTTGAAGAAGTATACCTCAAATTAGTTTATAATAAACTTATTTGCAATTACAATATTAGAAAACGTATAAAATTGGGATTCGATCCCGCGCCTCTTTTAAATCGTCCAAGCGCCACGCATTCTATATCCGGTTACGTTAAAATTTTTATACGTTAATAAAACTTATTTTTATGATTAGCAGCTGTGTATAGCGATTTTAACAAATTTCTGCAACACAAAGATTTTTTCTACGTACAATCGTTTGGTGAAAGAGAATGCTATTTATTAAATATTTTAACATTTTTAAATGTGTAATTGTTGATACGTTTTCTGAAAATGTTTTCCATATCCTGTAACAATGTCAAAATATTTATTATATTTATTTAAACCATAAACTCCAAAGACAATACACAATATAACAGAACAATTTAAATAATAAAGTAATTTAAATTCTAGTGCATACAATCTGAGTGTGCGCGTGCGTGTGAGTGTGAGTGTTATCTGTTATGTATATTTTGGTCCTGACTTAGAACTTTAACTTAAGAAAATAAAAAAAACATACTAATTATAGGTATTGTCTTTTAGAGTGAATTTATACGCGGTAGAAGTAGGCACGAGAGGTGTAACAGCGAAATCTCTCTGTATTTTACTTAAAAAGGCAGGCATTATAGTATAGGCATTGAGCCGATTGTGATACAATTTTATATGGAGACACTTCATGCTCTTGGGAAAGGCCAATTTTTCTTCCCTTTTTTATAAGTGTAGATAATTTTCAAATTTATGATGCAAGGTAGCTGTGATGGAGCACTAAACCTGTAAGCATCAGTTTGTTATTTAAAAATATATTTACTCAAATATATATTCATAATAAGCATACTTTCTTACTTATTTGTTTTAAGAACTCTATCTGGTAATTAGGTCATCGCCTAAGAACATTCATGTTGTTGTGAAGCTCATCATTCATATTTAAGATAAACTAATACAGTACTTATTGGGTGATTGAGAACCCGATACATTATTAGGCATCCTCAGTCGCACGCTTTGTGTGCGCTGCTGATAGCTATGGCGTGTTAAGTTAAAATATTACGTACACATATATATATATATATATATAAATATTAATAAATTTCTTTTAATAATTTCTTCGATCTTCACGATTATTACACATTTTGAAATGAAATATTGGTATTCGAAAATACATTTTAGAACCCGACGTTTCGAACACTTTACTTTTTACAGTAGTCCGTGGTCACAGGTAGACTGAGGTGGCATTTGTCTGTCATTTGATACAGTTATTATATCAAACTACCGCCAACGATTTCTTAGTTGTTTTTTGTTAGCTTGTTGGTTTTCCCACGACCCTGGCGGGGAACGGACAGCTTGTATAGATGAAGGGCATTCTTCACCTGTCGAAGCTCGTCCCCTAGGTGTTCAGCGTCGCAGAGGAGGTGGGCTCAACAAAGATTTGCCAACGGTAGATAACTGTGTAGGGTGGTGGTGGGATTTAACATTGATATATCTGTTGGTGCGGGTGGATTTCCTATACACTGTGTGGCACAGACTTTCTACCACCTGGGGCCCAATACTGAAAACTTTGAAGTACAATCCGATCACACCAGAGATCAGCCCATTTTGCAAAAATCCAGGGCAGTACGCGAGGCAACTAAGGTTGAAAAGTTTCATTTGAAATTTCTTGTTTTTATGAGTTTACTAGACATTTTTATTTTTATCCATCTCTTGAAATTTATTTCCGTCTCCACTTTCCGCCATACCATGTTTAAACAAAGTACTTAAACTACTTATTAAAATGTAATTTACAATATCATTTTAAATATAAAAAAATATATCTGTTTCATTCGAATCCATAAACATACTAAACAGTTTGACATGTGCCAGCTGTGTTTCAACTTATCTCAAAATAGACACCACTAATATTTGTAGAGACAACTTATTCGAAATTTGAATTTCAAAGCGCCACAATGAAAAACAACAAGTTATAAGATCAAAATGTATCCCACTAATTGTACTTGCGCGCAGATTTTGCCCATTAAAATTGAAATTATCCAGTTCTTGAGTAGTTCTAAAAAAACCGCCTCTCCTGTAGATTTTTATTCATGAAGTAAATGAATTCACGCCGAGGAATGGTCTTCCAACTCCAACTCGTATTACAATTCCGCGGCTAAAATATTCATTTTAAAAAGTATCCGCTGAAAAATTTAAGTTGAAATTGCTCGGATATTGCTTTTAGTTCCATTTTAAAATTACTTTTTATCCGGAAACGTCTGTAAGTGACTTTATATTCAGAAGCTGGGCGATTCATTCATCATTTATCTATCGCCGCTATTAACGTGCTTTTTAACTTAAGTCAATTCTTATCATAGCAGCTTCACTTTTTTCCCGCAAGCTAGGCTATCTAATCTAGTGCGAAGGCACTCCGTTCTCCGTATTCTACCCGAAACCAAGATATTTTATTACAAGCGTTTTTTTATTACCAGAGCTTGCAAATGAAAATCATTTAAAACTATTATAACTTATATTTATATATATATATACTTATATTTATATATACATCATATTTGTTAAAACTCAAACAACCCCACACAAACGTTATTTCAAACCTTTGCTACTTTTGTCCAAGAGAACAATCTACAAACTGGTAGTTCAGCGTTTGTGATGTTTTATTTGAACGCGCGTAATTATTCATATCTATTTCTTTTCAGATCAAACACTCAGCTTAAAAGTTAATGTGAAGTGAAATTTATGTTCCAACATATTGTTTGATACTACATATTTACAAATATGATTTGAAAATATTATAACCGAGTATTGAATGTTATTTGCTTTTTAATATAAAAATATCACTTTATTAAATATACTAAAGTTACACCACAAAAAATATCTAAAATGTGTATAAATGAAACGCGTTATTTGTACACACACGGTCTCGTTTGTATCACATACAAAATTCTAACGAATTCATAATTTCATTCGAAGCTTTTCAAATGGAATTTAATATGAGCTTTAATTAAGTGTACATCAAAAAAGGACGGGACCACTACACACTGCTGATCCGCTCCGCGGTAACACGGTGATAAACTAATGATTTATTTAAGATTTGTCGTCACACATCTTTATTTAACATTTACATCCTGTATTTTCTAGCCTTTTTAAAGTGGACCAAACGCTTAGGATATGAAAAACATTTTCAAAAACTGGACAGTACTTCGAACGCAGCGGAATTCGAACCCGAGCCTCTTAAAAACCGTCCAAACGCTCTCACCGCTAAGTTATGCGTTCTACATCCGGCTGCCTCAATTTTTTTGAAAAAAGCATTAAAATTTTCGTACATTTTCTAAAAATATATTAAAATTATAATAAAAATTATATGTTGAAAAGTATTTATTTAATTGTTTTATTCAAACTATGATTAATATAAATGAGCAGAAACCTTCTTCTTATAAAAAAATTCTCTGTATACAATTAGGTAACAAATTCTTTAACAATTTGCCCTGCAATTGCACAGGCACAGGCTATGTAGTGTGAGGTGTGATCATTTCAATCAGGTAATAACCTAAGGCTAAGGTTAGTAAGTGCCTATATTTAAGTTAATTAAAGAAAATCTCATTTGAAATTATATATTGAAATATAAACTTTATTTTCCACAATTAATTAAACTTTTCGACACACATATATACTGACATACTTATATATACTTACACAGGTACAGGCATATACGTGAGTGTATATATAGTTCATACATCAGTCCCAATACAATACAGCTAACACGAGGTCGCGTCAAATAGCGCGGTCAACTAATTAGCTCTATTTACGGTGCCTTTCACCGCATCCGAAAGCTGATACGGAAATCTATTTAAATGACACACAGATAATAATATATAATTATATGAGATTTTGTATCTATGACCATATCGAGCCATTTGATGTGGTCAGCTTTTTTGTATTGATTGCAGTGGGACAGTTTCAGACGGAGCGATTGCGGTAGGGTCAATCTTTATTTGCTCTGATAATACAAAGCGCATTGTTCGATTCCGCCACTCAACACGCAATATTACGAAATGGGACAATTTGTTTGTTTTGTCTTGTCTTAATTTGTTTTGTCAAACAAATTGTTGTAAATTATAATTTTTTTTTTCAGTAGTTATTTGCATAACCGTGCCAAATCGCAAAGAAATACTTAAAGTTATTGTAAATTTGATGTCTCAGCTCTTATTCATATATAATAGTAATCCGTAATAAATAAATTATGATATTTTGTTTTGTTGTGTTTGCTAGAAGTTCATTGTAATGAGTTGTAAAGTGTGCGGTTTCAATTTATATTATATATTTATATGAATTTAACAGCGCTATTTTGAAGATGCGATGATCTTGAAACACGTGCACACGTGTCCGGTAATTCTTTTTCCAAAAAAATATCGTTATTTTGCACGTAATTTTACCTTATATTTAACAGGTGTAGTTTGATGTAGCGAATCCACGGACATTTTTTATCACATAATATTTGCCAGCGAACCACCATGTGAGGTATAAAATATTATAGTTACAATTATTTTATGTTTACATTTAATCATTTATTGAAGCATATTTGAATGGAAACGAGCGGAAGGCGATACGTATTTAAAATTGCTAAAATGATTTTATTTTTTTGTACATATTTTAAAAGAACTTACTTTTAGAAACATCAATGTATATATAACTTTAATGAGAAAATAATCTCTAACGTAAAATAAATGCGTTACTTTTATTTAGATTTATGTATTTATTTAATCGATCTTTTTATAAATAACTTTCAAGAAATATTCACGCTTTACTGATAGGATTTGAACTTCTCAACACTACGAACCGCATTCTTTTTCCTTACTATACATACAAACATGAATGACTAGCTTTTACTCGCGGTTTCGCTCGCGTGGTCAATAAAGGTGAAAAATAACTTATAAATATACACATAAGCATCCTTGCACCAGAATGCCATCATGGCTTTATGGTGCAACGATGAATAAGTAATGCTTCTACAATTAAAAGTATTTCTATCTATCTAAAATATACTAAGGAACATTAGGTATATCTCTTTTTTTAAACATTTTCTTAAAGTGTTATTCGCACACTAAGGAAATTGAAAAATACATATTTAGAAAATGTATAAAATTTTGAACGCAGCAGGACTTGAACACGCGCCTCTTGAAAACCGTTCAAGAACTTAAGCTTTCTAAATATTTATTTTTTAGGTATATCTTGCTGGTGTATACAGTCTATTCTAGCGCGGAGAATATATATAAGTGAAATTTGTCTTCTAAATTGTTGTAATTTTTGTTATCTGTTTCCAGCCATATTCAATTATCTATATGATATTATAAGTCTTTTAAGTATTGCACTCACGCGAACATGCTGCATGTAATTTTGCATGAGAAAGGGGCTGTTTATAAGTTTACCTTTGCCACCTTTAATATTTGCGCTTGCGCTTTGATAATTTTAAATTTATCCTTTTGAATTAGAATGAAACATCTTTTTACCGGTTAAGATCCCTGGCATCTTCAATAATCAAGTATATTTGAATAAAGTGAGGGCTAAGGATATAAGCTGCCGATCAGACGATATACTTGCACTTAAAACTAGGCATAATCCGTCTTTTACTACTTTATTTGGCCCAAATGACGTCAACGGAAAGCGACTGTTATATTTCCTAATGCGATCTATAAATTTTCGATGATCTGGGTATAGAATCAAGCTTATAAGAGGCTGGTAAAGTCTCAAGAGCTGGAACTTGCACTTTACCACTCGCGCAGCAAATACCTGGGAATTCTTTATTCGACTTAATATCATGACAGTGTGAACATTTGTGAAGCATATCCCGCAAGGTTATCAATTCACCAGTTTCGTAAGCCTAAGTGGCTTACGAACAATCGTTTCCACCATCATTCCACCCTCATTCCACCATCATTTCATCGAAGCAATCGTTTTCCTGACCGATTTCGTGGCTAGAAACAGCTGTCCTCAACAGTTGATTTCTGAATTAGTTTGTTGATATTTAACTGCTACCGCATGGTTTTGCTCGGGTTTATTTTACTGCTAAGGACTGACAGCGACACGGCGGGTGTATTTAACAGCTGCCTTTGAGTTGATGTATCAGATCGCGACATTTCGGATTAATAGTCGGCAGTAGTGGTGAAATCATTGCCATCTTTGTCATGTGTAAACTACTCAGTGAGAAAACTGAAATGATAAGTAAAGTATTTATCTAATAAAGGATAAAAAAAGAAATTACTCAATAATCAATATGTATATTTCGTCAGTTAAGCTCAAAAATTATACTCCTATAAATCCTCATGAAACATATGCATTCGCATTCAAAAGTAAACACCCGCACCACCCCGCCCCACCTTACCCCGCCCCGCATCGCTAATTCTCACAAACGCGCAAACATGTATTTACTCATTTATACTCAGTAGCCCATAACTAAAGTTTCATATTTCTAGCATCATAAACTTCTTCATAGAAACTACCCCTATTTTTCAACTCCTATTTCACCAGCTTTAGTGGTAGAATTGATGACATAGAAATATACTAATTTTTAATCAATTGTCCAGAAATGTAATTTCACGTTTTCAACTTTATAACTGCGGACTTTCATACAAATCTTTCAATCTCTATTTCACCCTCTTAGGGGTTGATTTTCCATAAACGCTTTCTTAGTGAACGTCTACGCAATTAATTCAACCTACTGACCAAAAACCATACATTCCGTCGGTTTCCGCCTGGCGATGATGAATCCAGTGAATCAGAATAAGCTATTTTATATATATATATATATATATATATATATATAGAAGATCGTGTATATACAAACGAATTTAGCACTTTCAAAACGCTTGTTGTTTTACTTAACTCCATAGTAAAGTTTCGACCCCATTTACAAATAATGCTCGCTAGATAACGGAACCATCGTCACGTTCAGTGTAATGAAACATAGAAAATTAAAATATTTAGTCTAAAATAATATTCCTTTAAATCGTATTTTTGGACTAACCGGTCGGTACACCGGCTGCATCACAATAATGTTTTATGTTATTTATTTTTCTGAATATCAAGTAGTCACATATCCTAGTGCCACTGCACTCCGTTCTCCAGTTTCCACCTTTAATCGCAAAATGGTGTGTTGAGTTGCGGAGCTCAGCGCCGCGCTTTGTCTTACCGTCTGTCTTGAGCGGAAAATGAAAACAATTTGAATAAAAGCATTAATCCTTGTGGGGATCGAACCCACATCGCCATGCTATTCCACTGCACCACGAAGCCGTCAGTGTTTTTTTTGATTATGTATAAAACCATTCAAATTAGTTTTACCATTCAATTTATTGTTATTCTTTTCAAAGTTTTGAAAATTTGCGGACAGTTGAGTACTGATTGGTTTAGCACTAGATTCTCTCTTCTACCGCCTATTGTGCAAGCACAATGCTTGTATGTCATGCTTGATGTCCCATATGGGAGGTTGGTTGTAAATAAAATTTTCTAATCTGCCATTACGGTTTAATTTTTACTCGTTTTCATCTTTTTGGCAGACACTAATATGCCATATATTACTACCGCTTTCCTTTGAAAACGACAACAAAATTTTTGAAATATATTTTAAAATTAACCGGTAATATTGTAGTAGATTGAATAAAAACACGGTAAATAAATGTATAAAGATAAAATCTTAAGCCCGCAATTGAATTCGTGTTTGTGTTTCTATGAAGCGGAAAGCCGGGGTTAGGAACTTTAAAGAGTGTCGCGGCTCCACTAAACTTAGTCGATGGCTTGCATTCTATTGTGTGCTTTTGAAACCAGGAATTATATATAATATTATTATCTTAAAATATTTTATGGGTAGGCCATTGATTAAATGAAGATGTTATAATTAAAATATATGATTAATGCTTAAAAGTCATTAGTTTTCTTTTTGTAAATTGCAAAATTAGTAACCGACACATTTTATCTTACAGGAACTGCATTGCAATTCAGAATAAAACTATCCTATACAAATCAGTGGTATTTACTAACTAACAGATAGACAAATTGACTAAATGTTTGCTTAGTCGAGTCGCTTATTATTACTTCTTATTTTTGCTTTAGGTAACAATATATAAAGCGACTTCTATAATATTTTCCTTAAATGTTCCGAAAAAAAAAATAACGAAATTATTAAAGTTGTGTTTGCAATAATTTCTTTCAGTAATATATTATTTTAATGAATGAATTAGATATCGGTACATTTGAAGAGAGCGGCCGCGTAAACCAATGTACACAATTGACCATTCTTAGTTTTATTATATGTATAGATATAGCTAGATTGAAAATTGAAAAATAAATGACAATATGAATTTGTAATAAACCAAAGTAATAACGTGTTCTCCAAACCTTGTCTCAGAGGAAAATTTATGTTCATAATACAGTATTTGATTTGGTATCAAAAAGCCTATATTTGGGTCGCAAGGCCCATGCACTGACCCGAGCGTCTCTTTCTCTCTCGAAGTGATTCCATAGAGTTCTAAGAAGTTTCTTCTCTGTAATTACATTCGCTAACATACTCTGTCCCTCAGTGCGCTGTCGGTGTAGTGGCCCGACACGTAAGCTCACAATAAACTTGTTTAAGCATAGCTGGAGCGTCGCCAGCGACGGCAAAGAAACGCTTGCCTTTATACAGTGCATCTGCATGCGACTTTACATAACTTTTTGTTACAATTATTTCAGTGTAACGACTCAATACTGTGTAAATAATGCACTGTGGTACAGAAATTCATCATGTCATGTTAAAAATCGTGTAGTTAAAGTCTATTTGGAGTTAAATAAATACATTTTAATGTAATTATGAAGCTGTATAATATATTTTTTAACATTTTTTTAAAGTGTTATTCGCACACTAAGGAAATTGAAAAAGACATATTTAGAAAACGTATAAAAATTTTAACGCAGCGGGATTTATCCCCGCGCTTCTTGAAAACCGTTCAAGCGCTCTTCAAAAAAATGTTAAAAAATATATATTTAATAAATAGCGTTCTCACTTGCCAAACGATTGTTCATAGAATAATCTTTGTGTAGCAGATATTTGTAAAAATCTCTCTACAGAGATGCTAACAACAAATATAAGTTGTAATAAGAGTATAAGAATTTCAACGTAGCTGGATGTAGAAATCATGGCTTAGCGGTCAGAGCGTTGAACGGTTTTCAAGAGGCGCGGGTTCAAATCCCGCTGCGTTCAAATTTTTATACGTTTTCTAAATATGCATTTTACGAAGTATCTTAAATTACAAACTTTTGACCTCCTTTATCACCATCACTTTATATCATAGTCGTAGTAGCTTTTCTTTAATATATTTGGTCTTCAGCACATTTAGTTTAAGACCACAGTTCATAAGCGTACCCTTACAGAAGTTCGCTCTCTGCTCCAGCGTCAACCCCCAACCAATGTCTTCGGCATACATCATTAGCCATGGAGGTTGGTCCCGGACATAAGCTGAGACAGTACCTAGCACAAAATTGAACAAGAATAGGCTAAGCCGAGCTGAGCCTTGGTGCCCTTGGAGCCCTTCCTTAATTGGAATGGGTTTTGTGTCGCCAACAGCAGTCCTAACCATTAAAGCAGAATCGCGGTACATGTCTCTAATAATGAAAATATAGGCCTAGGGATCCCGCCTTTGGATGCAATGCCTGCCGGATATATTGACAAGGCACGCAGTCACAGGCCTTCTGCAGATCTAGAATCTCTATTTTTCCCTGTATCAGAGTTTTCATAAGAGTTCTAACGGATAAAAAGGGCGTCCATCCTGGAATCAGAAATCCATATTGACATTCAGAGACAGTACGCTCTCGGCGAAGCATTAAGCCTAAATGAAAATACTATGTGTGTATATTTTAAGCTTTCTTATCTTCATGTATTTTTCATACCTTTTGAAAGGCTTCCATACAAGCCCTTCAATTTCCCATGCTGTAGAAACCTAGTGATCATGTAGTTTTCCACTTTTATGCAATTTGGTGTTCGATACTGTGTACTGAGTAGCACAATTCGCATCTCTTTGATTGCAATAACTAGACTTTGTAGGCCTTCTAGGTCGCTGCCTTCACTAATATACCATCACAAGAATCGTGAAGATAAGTAAAAATTTTAAAAAGTACTGTCAATGTGTGTATTCAGTCGTAATAGTGACCGTATGTATACACAAAAACCGTAAAACAAAGCGCAATGTCTATTTGTTTCGCGTCCCCCAACTGCAGCTTGCCTAAATATAGCCTCGGAAGCTTACAACTAATCAATACAATGCAGAAAACAGACAGTTACAGTGCCGTAGTTGTAAAAAATCGGCTTCTTTGAAGGCCTTTTGTAAGCGAAATTGTTTTTTTGCTAACTAGACGTCTCGAATTCGTAGCGTGATGCCAATTTCATATTTTTATTTTGATTTTGTTTTTGCACTTTTCTAGTATTTTACGGTGAAACAAGCTTATAAAGGAAGTTTATTCGTACTACATTATGAGATAAACTTCCTTTATAAGCTTGTTACATGTACTATACTCGTAGTTTATACTTCTATGCATTTTATTTAATGTTTTCCTTTTTAATTTTTGATTACATTTTAATGTAAAGTATACTACTATCGACCCGCTCCCGGCTTCGCCTGCGTAATTTACGCGACTAAACTATTTCGTTTTATCACCCACCCACGTTCTCACTTAAATCAGAAGCTGTTCTTAAATTTATAATTTAAATTGGTGTCATTTTTTTATTATGAACATGAAAAAATATAAATTGCAGTAGTAAATAATTTTATAACATTTTTTAAAGTGTTAATCGCACACTTAGGTAATTGAAAAAGACATTTATATTTAATTTAACAAATAGCATTCTCTCTTGCCAAACGATTGTTCGTAGAATAATCTTTGGGTAGCAGAAATTTGTAAAAATCTCTCTACAGAGATGCTAATAACAAATATAAGTTGTAATAAGCGTATAAGAATTTCGACGTAGCTAGATGTAAAACGCATGGCTTAGCGGGTAGAGCGCTTGAACGGTTTTGAGGCGCGGATTCAAATCCCGTTGCGTTCAATTTTTTATACGTTTTCTAAATATGCCTTTTTGAGTAACTATGTTTATGCGTATATACTACTCGTATACTGTCCTATAGTGCACTGCACTTTTTATTTTATTTTAATCGGTTTATCTCGTTTTTAAGAGTTTTAATGACATAATATCCGTATATTTTTGGTATTCGAAAATACATTTTAGAAAACTTGACATTTCGAATATTCTACAGTGATCACAGTAGCGGGTAGACGAGGTTGCATTCGTCTGTCACTTGATACAATTATATTGTATCACACTAGCGCCAACGATTTCTTAGTTGCCTGGCGTACTGCCCTGGATTCTTGGAGAATGTGCATACTGTATCTTGCTCTCTGGTATGAAATCTTAAACCCACCCCGGGTTTAAGATTTCATAATTTCAGCTTTGGATTCCAGGTAGTAGAAAGTTTCCAGTCGTCTTGTCTATTGAAGTTATATTTAAAAGTAAAAAATAAATAAAATTGTTTTAATTTCAAAATGTGTACAAATCGCGAAACATAAAGTTTTACCGTAACATCAAAATAATTTAAGTGGCAAATCTAAAATCTATAGTAACATTTAATTATACATTACACATATGTATATTAGTATTATAAACTTTTAATGGAGCCATTACACGCCGGTGCCTTGTTGGGAACTCATCAGGCCGTGAGGGAGACGCGCTCAAGTTATCACATTAGCCGCCCTGACCTCACACATTAACGTTCTTATTATTGCACTTTAGTATGTTGGGCACTGGATTATTATATAAGTGTTGTTTTGTAGTATATTAGCCGTCTTTCGGATGTACCTGAGTATACAAGATGATTCTGAGATCCAATAGATTTAGCCAATTTGGTAGTTTTGTTATATATATTGAAATGACTTGCTAAGTTTTTGATAGTGTTTTATAGTCTTTGTTTTTTGATACCCAACAATTTGGTAATGTTTCATATATTTAATACTTCTTATTTCCTAATCGTTGTTCTACGAAGCACTCTGGGATGGTTTGTATCGTCGGGTTACAGCACCCACATCTGTGAAGAACTTTCTTTAGTTAAGTAGGATTAGGAGTATTTCCTCGTTTTCTTATTTCTTTTACCTGTTCTAACACTCAAGTTATCTATGGTAGTTTCAGTGCATAGTACAAAAGGTCTATTGGTTCTTCTTCATTTTTGTTGAAGCATAAAAGAAGTCTAAAACGTTAGAGATTGACTGTCTATATTCGAGTAGCTCAATATATAAAATTGATATTCTGTATTCGAATATTATCTACATGATATTTTTATTATCTTCCGAGCCGGTGGTAGCTTTATGCTTATTCAATTACAAAGTGCTTCTAAAGAAAGTCTTTTTGAACTTTAATTTTTAAAGTATAATACCGCCTCTGACAGTCTACTACATATTTGTAGAGTAAAATACATAATTACCATCTTTTTCACTTTGTTATCCCCTTTCTTACCTTCAAATTCTATTTTATATGTTATAATGCACAAGCCTTACCTTAGAGCACGAAAATAAAAATGTAATTTAGTCATTCTCTCTAGTGGGGGTTAGAACCGACGACCTCCGCGTTTACAGTCAAATAGTACACCTTTACTTTTATCTATATTGTGTACTAGCGACTTGCTTGCGGCCTTCGCCTGCGTAAGCTACAATATTAAACTATTTAGTTTTTTCACACTTAAATATCAAATTTGGTTTTTATTTATAATATAAATGGTTCTAACGTTTTATTTATGAACTAATTGAAATAAAATGAACACTAAATGTTAAGGAAAGTTTACCACAGTACAATAGTTAAAACTGTATTTAAATTGCATAAAAAATAAGCAGTTTCTCAGATTAGCGTGCACAAACGCACATACAAACAGATAATATTTTTCATGTACAGACAGCGATCAGTTACATTTTTATTATATGTATAGATAACATATTAATATTATGTACAGATAATATTCAACACCTTATGTATAAGACAATAAGCAAAGTCCTTTATTAGATTAGTTATTTAATGATAAAGCAATATTCCTAAGGTAGCAGTCATGCACTGAAGTTCGGTTGTAAGGTCACGTATGGTAAATCTTTACGACAGTTTGCTAAACAATAAATAGACCTAGTTTTGTATTTAATCACAGGGGTTGTAACTTTGCACTGCTTGTTTGACGACCCAAAGTCCATTTTGAATTTAAAGGATTGGAGGCGATGCTTCCTATTACAGAATTTGTAATCGGTTGTTTTTTGAAACAAAAACCAAATGAGTCGGGGTAAAGTGAAAATTTCATTTTTTTTCGACAATTTCATTCGACAGGCCAGCCAAGTCCGACGTAGCTGCAAATAATAATCAAGTTATATTATTAATTATATAATATTGTATTTTGTGATTAGTATTCTATTTAATAGACTACAACGAAAAACATAAAAAAAAAGTTTCCCATGCATCATGGATTCATAGAATATTTTTTTAATAAAAGCTTGTTTTTTACAAACTTTTAATTTTACAAAGCTAGCTTTTTCAATTTTCTAATTAAAGGTCGCTTATAGTCCAGCTACTACTGACCTGAACCTATATAACTTTACATAATAAAAAAGATGCGTCAACCTTGTGTATCCACATTATAGTACAACTAGTAAAATAAAATTATAAATTATAGATTTTCTCTTTAAAACTAGCGCTAGTGTTTCTGGCGCGAAAGCAATAAATCCGCTAAGTGGAACGATTAATTCGCCGCGATGTATCGCTCGGCCCTGAGTCTGGCCCTCCGCCAGCGCCGGCCGATCAGGATCCAAGTATACACGACAGCTACGACGACATATTATATATGAATTTATCAAACTCTCATCTTCAGCATCAGTGCTAGGAATTTGTATTAGAAACTTACGTAAAAATGAATTTTGCCTCCGTGGAGCAGTGGCTGACTGATACCGCGATGGTTGCAGCCTCGATCCTCATTTGGAGAAAATAATTTTCGGTTACTAAGATATTTCTTAGGAATACCTTATATTGTACCACTATGTTGTATCTAAAAAAACGTTTTTTGGAAAACGTATAAAGTTTTTAACGCAGTGGGATTCGAACCTGCGCCTCTACAATCGTCTGTGTCGAAATTTTTATACGCTTATAACGACAATTTTTTGTTGTTAGCATAGCTGTAGAGAGATTTGTACAAATTTCTGCTACCTAAAGATAATTCTATGATCAATTGTTTGGCAAGAGAGAAAGTTATTTATAAAATATTAAAATTTACTTAGGTAATACTTAGGTAATGCAAAATTTTATACGTTTTCCAAAAATGTTTACCTGTTTCCGAACTGTGTAAATAACGCTTTAAAATGTTCAAATATGTTATATCTGTCTGCACATATATACGCCGGATATGTGTTGAACAAAAAAAATAATACTACTTGAAATTCCATCAAGATAATACATAGTTTTTCTACAAAATGTCAAAACTGTCTACAGAAAATAACAAAGCTTTTCAAATTTGGACATTATTATTTATTTACAGGGAAAAAGTAAAGGGAAATATACTTCAAAGATACTTTTTCTATTATTAAACTAATTAATAATGTAACTATTTTGTTTTCGTAATACACTATTTTTGACTTTTCTAAGAACAAATTATTAAATGTAACAAAGCTACATTAATGAAAGCACTTAAAATAAAATTTTTTTTACGTTATATACGATATACTAACTTTCCGCCATTGCGTGTTAAGCATCGCATGTTCGTGCGATAAAATAATAATTCCCCCGAGTGGGTATCGAACCCATGACCCATCACATTTCCAGTCGGCCACTGTCTCACTGGGCATATCTTTATATTACCAATATCGCTATAATGCGTTCTTCGCTGGAGACTTCGCAGTGACATATGGCTGGCGCGGAGCCAAGCTGGCAAATAGCGGCGTATTTCATAGTACATTATGTTGCTGACAACTTGAAGATAGCTTTCTCAGGATACAGTAGCCACTACTGTATGGCGTGATATCCTTCGCATATTACTAATGGGCCTTATAGCAGTGTAGCAAGATTGATTGTGTTAAATGATAACTAACTAAGGAATAGCAACCAAATATTAAAAACAAATAGGCCATTAGAAGTTCTTTCAAATCGTCATCTTCGGTAATTGACGTGGCAGTTCCGCTAAGTTTATTAAGACAAAAGTAACCTGCTCTGTAAAGTACACCGAGGTATTACTGCCTTTTTTTAATATTCATGAGAATCTTACTATGTCCGTTGCAACGTTTTTACTGATTCGATTGATAAATGTGCATTTAGTTTAATATGATTAGCGAAATGCCTTTAATCTAAAAATAAAAATCGATAAAATGCCACAGATGCGAATCAAACTCGTAATGTGTGGTAAGTTTGTAATATTTTTCAAGTGTTATTCAGGTACTTAGTAAATTGAAATACATATTTAGTAAACGTATAAAAATTTGAACGCAGCGAGATTGGAACCCGCATCTCTTGGAAACAATCCAAGTTGGACTTGAGTTGGATTTGGACGGTTTGCAGAGGCGAGGAGTTTTCTAAAAAAAAGTTTGGTAAGTTTTATTAAAATACGCCTTCTAGTTAGTTAATCAGAAATAGTGTTTAAAATCAGAATGCAAAGAATACATTTAAAGTTAAATTCGTGCTTCATACTGTACGGTGAAGAAGATTGGGGCCTTAGCGATAACGACGGAACCGGCCAAACATATCCTTAACAACTTCAATTACTTTTAAGGCTTAGCCGTTTTCAAGCTGTCACTAAAGCTACGGAACTCTGAACTTAATTTCATTTTAAATAAAGCTTAAAATGGAATACGTTGCAGCTAAATGGTAGAGTTCCAAGAAACAATCTGCGGAGAACAAAATTCTATGAATAAGAAATAACCGCGAGTTGTGACGGCGCTTTGTTTTTATTGACGAATACACTTTGTTGTCTTTATGGACTTCGTATTTTTAAATTAGAGCTAGCTTTCTCAAATATGATTTTTAATAGCAGTCCTTTTTATTAAACAAGCCAATAATATAGGTTTGCTTATGTCTTATAGTTATTTTTGTAAATGAAAGGTTTTTTTAAACGTAAATGCCTTTATTCTCTAGTCTTAAGTTCTAGGTGTAATTGTATGTAGTACATTTCGTAAATTCTTTTATATTCACATATGTACGAGCCAGTTGAATTTTGTAGGACATTGTCGTTTGGACTGTGGTACTTAAAACTGTGCTTCGTATATGTAAGATACTAAACATAAATATTGACATTGAGTGATTAAAATACAATAATATCGTGTTTAATCTAAAATTTCATAAGTGGCGTGCCATGTATATGTAAATATATTAAAAATGTTTAAAATTTAAAAAAATACCCGTTCTCAGTTCTCATCCATATATGTATGAACCGTCGCGCCTCACCGCCACGGATACACACGACCGTTATAAATGTATTAATAATTTTTACATTAATATTTTTATATTACAACCTTACATTTGAAATGTAATATTAGCATTTTTATGGTATATTTCAATGGAGTTTGAGCCTGAGTATAGCGTCTAGTCGCGTAGTGAGTTGTAAGTCGCTCTACACTCCGGAAAGTCAAGTCAAGTGCGGCGCTGAAGGAGTTAGATGGAAAGCTGACAACACTGTTTCAACATCCAGCTCTTTCAGTCCTTTTCTTTAGTAGCTTATGACTTTTAAAGAACGTACAAATGCAACCATCTTCTGCGTGTCATAAAAGTTCTTGATCTAGTTTGGTCTTATCAGAGCTCCCTAGACGGACGGACACATTTGATTACAAGTAACTGATTGAGAAAATATTTTTTTTACTATATACATATATATGTTCGTTTCAATACACTGCCTAATTGTGTTATTAAGGCTTTACGTAAATAATTGAAACATTTAAAAAGCACCCTCCTGAGCTGCGAACTGTAACTTACATACTGTAACTTACGAACTGTAATAATAGTCATTATGTGAAACCAAGTTTTACATAAAGAGGGCAGAATTATACAACGATCACAGAACAGCGACGCGAACGCTCTTAGCTAAATTGAAACGGAATTGCATGGAAATGACAAGACCGTTTGGCACCTTTTACACTTGCTACCGGATGCTACTTTCGAGGTAGTATTGCTGAGATATAATTGATATACTAGTGTATACAAATAAAATTAGATCTTTAAAACAATTTTTTAAATATATTCCTTAGATTAGTTACATTTCTCTATCGTTATTTATGTAAACATGGAAAGCTCAAATAACAAAAGCTGTTTGTGAGCTTTTCTATTTAATAGATGTAAACATTAAACTAGCTTTATTTAAGGATAATCTAATACTATAATATAATATTTCAATGTAGCGTCGTTGTTCCGCAGGCACATTGAGGTCCTACATTCATACAAGGCTGGTTGCGTCTCAATATTGCAACTTGATTTTTAAAAGCTTTTCAATTTGTATTCAAATGTGATTTTACTTTATAACAAGTGCCTGCTGTTGGTATCAGGGGATATTTTATATAACTTTATTTTGTGACTCTGGGACTCTGTTATTAAATAATTTATTCAAAACAATATTTATAATGTAATCAACCTTTCTCTTCTAATTTAGAATGCAATAAATAATTTGTTTAGTTACACTACAATTTGCACACAAAATTTTTTTTGGTTGCTATCAATAATTTTGGCAGTATGCTTATCATCCTCGGTAGTATAGTGGTAAGTATCCCCGCCTGTCACGCGGGAGACCGGGGTTCGATTCCCCGCCGGGGAGAATACCTTTTTTATTTCTGTATATTTATAATATGAATTTAGAAGTTCTAATAAAACTATATTACAATTTTAAACGTATATTTAGACCTTTTATCACAGTGTGGCAACTAAAACAAACAGGTCAGTCGCACTGAATGTAACTGAACTTCCTTAGTATATGTTATTATTATAATGGATACACCGCGTTTTGTTTTTTAAAAGTATATTTTGAAGACGACGTATGGAGCATATTATATAGTGGTACATATATTATACTTAATACTGTTAAGCCTACGAGTAGTTTCATTTACTGCCTTAATTAATTAGCTTCCTTATCATAAAATTTGTATTATTATATATATATATATACATATTAAATTTGACATATAAAGTTATTTGCGTTACACATTACTTATTTGTTTGTGTTTTTTTAAACAGAAACAGTATTACACGCAACTGTGCTTTTTTAAAAGAGTTATTTCCCAATTTTGTTATTGAGATCCCTAACTGCATGTTCCTGCGGTAGTTTCATACTTGTTTCAATATTGTATATTTTGATATCGAAACAAAAATAAAACTTTCATAGAACACTCATTAACAATGAAATACATGAAATTCGTGTTATATAACTAAATTTACATACATAACTGTTGGTCTAATATTTTTTTATATACTTTTGGCGTTTTTATTGTTTTTTTGACAATTTAATATAGAATATATATTTTCCAAATTGTAAATCTATTGAAACAATAACTTATTTCTTTAAACTGTTTTTATTATAATTTTTGTCTATCCACATAGGTAAAAAACAATACAATTGACATTAAATGGTAGAATTTGTATGAGGAGGTATTTGTATATATCGTATCGTATAGAAGATAGGATAGGATAGGATTGAACTATCGCAGCATGAGGCCTCTAGTAAAATAGCTAGCATTCTAAGCCGAGCCTGCTCCACTTCTATTTTGTCCTAACTTTTGTCGCAGTACAAAATGTGATCTCGAGTGGACTAACTTTGTGAATGGCCGAGCTTACACAATTGGCGTGATAACGGACTTTCGCAAGCTTTTAACTTGCTTATTATATTAAATATTATTATTAGGCGCTATACGCCATTGTCACGAAGTTGAGAAGTTTGCAAATGTCCACACGATGGCTTTAGATTTGATTTTTATCATATGATAAAGATAATTCCAATATTTGTGAAGTTTATATTGTTAGTCATGTGCTTGTACCAAGTGTTTTCTAAATAGAAGTCGAACTTAGAAACAAAATGAGTCTGTAACTTATTATTGTTCTTTGTTGAACATTAATTTGTAGATTTATAACAGAATAAATTTTATTATAGGATGAATTCTAATAATTCGTCTCACCTTGCAAATTTAAATTTAACCTAATTTTATGTGTATTCTGTATATGAAGACGAGTAAATAAAATGTTTGCTTGATACTTACTATTGTAAATGTGTTTAAGACATAAAAAAAATCATTGACGTTTCTTTTCTAATTTTTTTCGACAAGTCGTATGATTTTATTTTTGGCATTTTAAAGTGTTATTCTCCCACTTAGGAAATTGAAAAAGCAGCAGCGAGATTTGAACCAGCATTTGCATGTACCAAGAGGCGCGGGTTCTAATAACGTTGCGTTCAAAATTTTTATACATTTTCAAATGTCTACATGTTTTTCTTAAATCAATTCCTTTTTTAAATTATTTAAATAATTGTCAATGCAAACTAAGACTTATTGGAGAAAAGAAATAAACAGACGCCAAGTAGCTTAATCTGTTATAATAATAACTTCTCTTAGTCATTATCCTTGCTAAATTACAAGCCTGTTCTTAAATAAGCTCACGGTTAAAGCCTTAACAAGCTTGCTACAAAATATTCCCTGTACGTATATTCCCTACCACGAGATGCCTAAGACCATGTAAAGCTAAATTCGCGGGAAGCTTCTTCCGCGCCGCGGCTTTGACAAAGTTTCCGAGCCTCGGTCAACATAAGTAAATTACAGAACTTGGTGCTGCGAGCTCTCATTAATGTAATGAACTAAAACTTCATTGAAAGAAACTGTATAATTATAGCAATTTTGTTGTAATTAAATTAAAATAACGAGATACTTTAAATATATAGAGACGTTAGCGATCCTTAAAAGTTACACTAACGTCGTAGTAACTACAAGAATAGAGGCCATCGTGGCACAGTGTGACAGCGTCTGGTTGTAAACGCGACTGGTTGTGGATTCGATTCACACTCGGTGGCATGATTATATTTTAAATATTTTCATGTCTCTGCTCTGGTACCCTCAAATTCGTACGGAAAGACTTTTTTGTAGGTCTCCCTTAAATGAAAACAAGTGATTATGGGTTCGAATCGCTCCACTCGCTCGAATGTTTTCGCGGCGCTTGTAAAACGTAACGAAGGAAGTGTAAGGGTTACTAGATCTATTGTTTGTATAGAGAAGGCTTTATTTTAATATTATTATAATTCAAAGGAAAACTAAAGGGAAACAAATGAAACATTTCCTTAAACTACTACCGCTTTAGCCGATTTGAACAGTTTCAGTCCCCTCATAAATACATTAATTATTCAATATGGCAATTATTATCATTAATTATGGACGCAGTTTACGTTTAAATTACTTGTTAATTAATGTATTCACGATGTTTCCATAACGATAACGAAAGTTATGTATTATCTATATATTATAGGGCATTAGCTAGTTCCCAAAAGTATAAATCACTCAATTATCACTTACTCAAAAGTTTCAGCTACAATTGCACATCAAATCCATATTAACTAGCATACCTCTGTCGTTTTTAGATCCTGGATATTTTTTGGATTAAATTAGGTCAATCCTGAGTTTTTCGGGATTTTCGGCATGAAAGGAATATTTTTATTTTTTAACAAATCTAATCTAATCATATATATATATATTTTTTAATATTTTTAAAGTGTTATTCGCAAACTAAGGAAATATGTCTTTTTCCGATCTAATCAACCAATAATAACACAAGAAGCTGTGCGAAATAATCTTTAGCTAGGCGTCCTTCCATCTGTTCACGTTCTATAATTCTGTAATATATTCAGATTCGGCAATTCAAGTACCTTAAAATATCGTTTGCACTGCTCCTATGCGAGTACTCTTATAAAAATGAAAGGTAGCTTAGGCAACCTAGCTTTGGCTCTTAACTGTAAGAAGTAATGTTTGTTTGATGAAAACTATATTTATTCGTCTTATTTGACTGAAGAATGATTTGTGGAGTATTTAGTTATTTTGTCACAGAAATGAAAATATTTTAATTAGCTATCCCGGGATTGTCCCCCGGGATTAGAAAAAAGAGGCGGGATCGATTGTTTTATTTACATCGTGCTTGTCACTTTCAGGATACATTTACTAAGTTAAGCCACTCGATGGTCCGTGGTTGCATGCACTGTCCGTGGTACTTTTTCAATAACGATAGATACAGTATTGCGCTTTGTCTTTCCAGGGCGGATAAACGAAAATAACTTCACTTTTACCATTGAATCACAATACCGTAAATGGTCTTTCGCTTCACAGAAAAATATCCGGTTGTGCTTTACGGCGCGTTTAAATGGAAATAAATGGTTAGCTGTGAGTTAGTGCCTCGCGTGACAGATGTAAAGGCTTTTTATTACACACAGGCCGCTACATCGACCCACTCTAATACACATTGGTAATGTTAACGTAAATCATTGAGTCATTTCATATGAAATAATGCCATACTTTATGTAATCAGCTTATCGCGTTTTAAACTAACAGCTGATTGACAAGTAATAATATTTATACTATATTTGTGTTCAGTCTGATCGTGTGACAATATAAAAGTTACTCAGATTGAGATTTGAACATGTTGAGAAAATAAGGGATGAAAGAATGTTACAAGAAAAACAATACGATATAAGAATGATTGAATGGTAAAGAGGAAGAAGCGATGGTTAAAACTTTAAAATTATTAAGCCAGGAACAAACAAGCTTCCCTGGAGGCAAGAGTGCCGAGATTTTTTGCCGAGATCATGTTTGTTGGAACGAAAAATATATGCCCTGACAGTAAACCTTTCGCTTAGATATACTAATGTACCTTGTAAGTACTAGAGAATTAAATATGGTGTCCAGTAATATCACTAATTTTACTAAATAAGTGGTGGCCTAATATTAGAATGCAAATTTGATGATCTTACAAGTACTTGGAAGCCTAGTAGAAGTTTAAACATTTAATAGTGTACATATATTACGAGGACACCAAATTATAAGTTCAAATACGCTCATTGTTATCGTCAAATTGTATTTTACCTTTATTTGATTTCAATTTCAAAATAACAAGGGAATAGTCGGTCTCATTGCGGATAAAAATATTGAGCTTCAATAAAAGTTTTCTGGCGGAGCAATACATTGAAACTTTCACGATTTAAAGCTTTCCGTTTGTATTTAAGTGGGATTTGCCTTTGTAGCTTAGATACGATATTTTGTGTCTGCAAATTAATATAATAAAACACATGTTCCGTATATTGATGAAGTAAATATTTAGAAAATGAATCTGTATTATTATAAAACAGTAAATATTTTTATTAATATATTTACTGTTTATCACACATCTTCTTAGTTAATGGTAGGAGTAAATTTTGTTTTTGTTATGTAGCTTTAAAACCTGGGTAGGATTTAAAGTATATGTAATTGATTTCAAATAGTGGACCACCGGGTGTGCAATCATAATAGACCAGCTAACCTACGAGTATAAGACATTAGGAAATGTCACCTTAGCAAAAAATATTGAATCCAATGGTTTCCCATTTCCAATTCCGTTTCATCGTTTCCCAAATCTAACAGAGTGACATATCACTAGGATTTCATTTGTTTTACCGTAATGCAGAAAGAAGAGCACAAAAGTCTCAATTACCTAATATTATTGAATTATCGAATTTCAGTACAGTGTAAATTCTACGATTTCCCATTAAAAGTACCCAGCCACGGGAATTCGAACTATAAAACTTAGGACCAAGCTCTGCATATTTCACTTTAAAATATGACCTCGTATTACAAATAAGTATTTCCCAGGTGGGAATTGAATACCTAACCATCACGTGCATTCAGTTGATTTTCTGAATGCGTCATATGAGTGTCTTAACGTTATTAAATTTTGGCAGTATATAGCTTGGGAGCTTTAGTTCTTCTTCAGGGAACTTAATATTAATATTCAAATGTTATATGAGCTTCACCAATCATTATAAATCCTATGTATGTATGTATGTATGTCTAGAGTTAAAATAATAAGAAACTCATATTGGGAAATACTAAAACGTTAATCATTAAAAAGTCCAAAACATTCCACTGTATATGAAACAAGTGAAAGATTATGAGACAGTAGTGCATGCTTCCAAAGACGCCATCGCCATACACGGCGCAGGAATGTAGCGACGAGCCAAGAAATGTGGGCGCTATTTACCTTCCCGCTTATTTATGTGTGAATATTTGAGGTTACATTAACATTTTCATTACGTATTGTTATAGCTGTCCTTGTGAAATATGAATAGCTTTATGTCGCGGCATACTAGCTAGCGTTATAAGTCTGCAATGTGCCGCTGGTTTGCTTGTATATATGATACCAAATTTCAAATTCAAATGATGATAATCATTTTATAAATAATAATTACAATACATTTTATGAGGCCTTTACAGACGAGTCTATGTGGTAATATATCAGGGGCAGCATTTTACGACACTGGCAATTCAAGATTTTTGAAATTTCAAATCCAACGCAACACTTGCATTTTGCATACAAAATTAATAGCCATTTCTGAAGTATAATCGTATATTTTGTCAGTATATCATAACAAATTTGTTATATTTACTGACTCAAAAAGTTCTCTCTATTCTAGAGATATTTTCGTGGCATTTGTTATTTTAGAATTTATCCAAGACTATTTTGAGCTGTCAAATTGAACATTCAAGCATGGGTTCTCTCTCATATTGATATTTTAGGTAATGAAATCGCTGAGTCACTGGCCAAGGAGGGAATTAATATTAGTTACCATGGAGAAAGAGGGGCGTTAGATTACCCCTATCTTTGAAGACAACGTCTCTAAAATGGGCAAAAAATGAAAATGAAATTTATCTCGCACTAGTCTCTGTATCTAACTTGCAATATGGATTTGTATTACTTAACTAATGTTTCATTTGTAAATAGAATCCTAACATACTCCATACATGTCTAATAGAGAGTAAAAACCTGAAGTCACGTCTGACTGGAGGTAGGCTTGAATTTTTTACAGGAACAATGTAGTAAGAGCACCTGACCGTACCATTCCGAACCTCCCCGCGCCTACCCGTACCTACTTGCACCTACCTGCACCTCCGCGCCGCCCCACCGCGTTCGCAACATGTGATTGAATGAATACAATTTGACATTCATATCGCAACTTTTTACAAGATTATAATAAAGAAATTTATTTACGAGCTTTGTCTGAGGCCTAATATTGCATGACGTTGAGTTTCTGACTAGCAAATCGTGTTTTGTCTTGAGTGTCTTGAGTAAAGAAAAAATAATAAATATAATAAATTAATGTAACTTGAAATTTCATAAAATTACGCCTAACGATAACCAGTTGTGTGACTTGTGGAGCTCGTCAACTTCTTCAAGTCAACCAAACTAACTACTATAGTATACAGGGAAGCCAGACAAACAGTCATTAATTGGAACAAGCCGCGCTCTATTAGCATGCGTACGGTCTATATTACCTATTAATCAGCTCAATACACGTTACGTCATTGATGTATTCATTTGGTATCTAAGCATACGTCTATATATATAATAAAAATGTAACTGAGAGCACATGAGATGCGCTGTCTGTACATGGAAGATATATGAAATAAATTATTTTAAAGTGCATTTATCAATATAATAGAACCGAAAAGAATAATTATAATTTTTTTTATTTTCTTAATGTCAGAAACGGCTTAACTGATTTAAAGCAGTTTTGACTATTGTTCATTTCAATCGGTTTATAAATAAAAAAGTTACAACTATTTATATTATAAATTTCAGCAAAGTTTGTGAGTTAAGTGAGAACGCGGACCAAATAGTTTAACGCAGGCGAAGCCATAGCGGGTCGCTAGTTATAGATTTTATAATTTATAACTTCACCCAACTCACGACACCCATTTTCTCCAACGGGGAACTTGTACTTAACATATAATTTTTGGTTGGGTTTCTATAGTCTGGTAAGATAAGCTGCAGCATTGAGTACCACCATACCATATACTGTCTTTAAATAGATGGAAAGCGGAAAACGAAGTAAAATGTCACTAAGTTCCCTCAATCTTTGCAGTGTATCCATATATATAAAAATAAAATGCGTCGTCTTCTGATAGATTTTTGGTTTTCTGTTATTTATTATTGAATTTTGACACATTATTTAAATCTGAGTCGAGAGAATTATTATATTTAAATTATTTTAATTTCTCTGCTCTGGTAAATGTGTGTGACACACTCAACCACTACACACTCAATCTGGAATTCAGGCGGAAAACGGAGAACGGAGTGTTACCTCTGCTACGCTAATTAAAGAACAAAAAAATATAACATATTGATAAATTTTAAGTCCATTTTCCTACTTTCCACCCACCTTTCAGACATCCTACACCTATCAAATAGAGCAACCCAACACCTCGCTTAGTATAACAAAAGTAGAGAAACAAAAAAATCCTTTAAACGTTACCACGGGTTCGATTCAAATCTAGAACCATCACGTTCATTCAAATACTCCACAACTGCTCCACGACTAGGACCTAGGCGTCAATAGCTTACTATCAACTCTCCGCCGACTAATCTCCGTCATGTCCATTCTACGCGACTTTGACAAAGTACATTGTGAGCTCTGCAAATTTTGAAGTCGTAAACAATAGTTCAATTGAAGTGGATGGGGCTTGACATACACTTCTACTAAATAGTTATATAGTACAATATAGCTTTAGAAGCAATAAAGCTTTAAATTCCGTCGTGTTGAATTTTGAATACGCACATAACAATTGAATAACACATACGCACGCCATTTGCCTATATTTCTCCTGAGTATTTCAAAGGCATCATTGTGGTAAATTATAATTTGTCGTTCAAGTATTAAGCATATCACTTTTATTTTAAATAATATTATTTGATTTTTTTATTTACATTTTTTAAGTGTTATTCTCACACTAAGGAAATACACTATTTGGAAAACGTAAATAAATTTGAACGCAGCGGGATTTGAACCCGCGCCTCTTGAAAACCGTTCAAGCGCTCTGACCGCTAAGCCTTGCGTTCTACATCCAGCTACGTTGAAATACTTATTAGCTTATTACAACTTATATTTGTTGTTAGCATCTCTGTAGAGAGATTTTTACAAATTTCTGCTACCCAAAGATTATTCTACGAACAATAGTTTGGCAAGAAAGAATGCTATTTATTAAATATATATATTTTTAACTTTTTTTAAAGTGTTATTAGCACACCAAGGAAATTGAAAAGGACACATTTGGATAAAAAATTATACGTTTTCCAAATATGTCTTTTTCAATATTATTTGACTTTGACCTTTCTTTAAAAATGTTTGGTTCAATTAGAGCCTCAAGCGCCCGCCTCAAGGGCACCTCACAAGACGTGGAAGTATAATTGATATTGATATATTAAGATGTTTTCAAATATTGTATATATGTTTGATCTTCAGAGTTATATAGTGGCTAGTAGTATATAGGTATAGTTCTCAACAGCCCTGTAACAACGCGCCGCGCCATATAAAACCGCGGTATTAAACTAAAAGCTTTAATGACGCGGACTTCGCTTTAAAATTAATGATGCTCTCCAGAGAATCAGATTTCATTTTCAGATTATGTGATAAATATTCGAATTTACAGCTTAATTTTATATTAATTTATTTATATTATATTTGTGTATAGTTGGTGTGTTTGTTTGTCAGCTTCGTATGTCGCTTGAAACTTGCCCGAGTCTTTATCTCGTTATTGTTTTCTATTTGTAAATTGTTGCCTTAAAAACAGGTCCGATGTCCGAGTTACTTGCACCGATCTCTGTCAGGTCTGAGGCATGGACTTTTCTTTTCGTTAGTAAATTATTAGATATTTACAAAATTAAACATTGTCATTTTTATTATATTTATTACACTTAAAAAATATGTCTTTATTACATCCGTTCTATAACACTTTAACATTAAAATGTTGTATTAAGGCTGCAGAGTGATAATTAAAATAAATTTCGTTCCTCATATTTTAGTAGGAACAAGTTCAAATTGAGATATCTGTAATATAAATATAAGGAAAATTTAAACCCAAAATTTTGGCGTTCAGTCAAAATGTTCCATCTGGACAGTGCACTACTATGACGTTTACAAATCTACTTATATTTCACTGAGTGCCCGTAGCATAGCATAGCATAGCAGTATAGGCAGGGATATGCAAGATTTTATTTTTTATAATATCGAATTCAAATACTTATCAAACCGTTGTTTAGTTAAACTAAATAATTTATTCAGACCTTTGTAGGTAATTACTGACAGGTTTTAACTTCATTTGCTAATAACAACGAATTATCCCGCATTACGTACAGATTGCTCGTTGAAATTATAATTAGCTAGTGTTAGCAGCCATTAGAACTAGCTACATGAAATTATGAATATCAGTTTAATACACGCAAATAACACTTATTTAACATCCTAACGACAGTCAAATTTTGGTTATTAATTAAAAAAAATATATAAATATTACACTGCTGAGAATATGCAATACGGGGAAATGCGAGATACGAGTATAAACATATTACACAGACCAGACACGATGGCTAAAATGTAGTAATATTTCAATACTATTGCAGTAGTCTAGAGTAGAAACGAAATTGACTTGCGACAATAAGAGATAGATAGAAGATATAACTTAAAAAACAATATTAATCACGCCTAAAAGCAATTGTAATTCTTTCAGAAATCCTTAAAAGAAAACCAACGTAAATCAGCTTAGACATTGTAGGGAGGTTTCTCTCCTACAATATGCGTAAAATCTTGTTCCGAAAACATTGAACAGAAGGTGTCACGATGAATTACCAATATTTGGGACAAACCAAATACCTACGGCATCGGAACGAAATATATTTTCAGAAAATGCTCGGAGCAAATTGCGTAAGAACTTGTTACGAATCACCGTGACTCGCATCACGGTGATATAAATATATATATATATATATATACGTATAATTTTGTACATCATTTCATATACTATCACTTATATGCCTAGTTTAGAGACGTCGACGAAGTGGCGGAACCCAACGCCGCGCTTTGTTTTTTCACATAATTATTTCCTCAGGTGGATAACGAATGTTATACAAATATATATCTTGTAATAATGAAAATTATTTGCACGCTTTCCGATATATTATCATACCTAATTATATTGTTAATATGAACAGGGAAAAATAAAGAATGATTGATTGGTAACAATTTGGATACTTTCAATATTTCAATTCAATACTTTAATTATCGCCTCGCTTGTTACGTTAATACTAAGAAAACAAAAATAATCTAAAATATAACCAGTTTAGTAGTTTGTTTATGAACACTGCAAGTCACTTGGTACAACGGAGCGTCAAATGCATTCTTTTAGGTCCCTCATAAATCACGGGGTAGTGCAGTATCAGCGCCACCAGTGCACTGCGCCATTACAGCTGCAGTAGTGGGAGATGTATCTCTGTGCGTGGCGTGGTGTCTACGGTCTATACCTATGTATTTACATATTTAGATATTATGAAGTCCAAGTATACCTAAGATTTTATTAAGCTGTTGATAATGGCTTACACATTTATAGGCGACTTCCGGTTTTGACGGACTTTGCAAGTGGACTAGTGTGGACTAGTGGACTTTGTTTCCTTTTAGGTGATTATAAGAGATAACGCTATAAGGGAGAGAGGCCGTGTGGCCGCGGCGTTAGTTTCCGTCACCCAACATGCAAATGTATGGAAACGGGTGTCGCACATTAACATGCAGAAAATACGTAAATAAGAACCGATAGTATTTAATATAAAAAAGAAATAAAATCTAATAAAATAAGCTTTTGTTGTACCTTCAAACATTAAAATTTGATAACTATATTTGTCATATATATATTCGTCTTTTTCAATTTCCTTAGTGTGCGAATAACATTTAAAAAAAATGTTAAAAAAAAAAAACTATATTCGTTTTTGACCTCTGCCGTTTTACCCCGCATGTAAAATAATAACTACATACAAAACTATAGCTAAGACCTGCAATAGATATGCAGGTATTTTTCATAGAATTGCCTTCATTACATACAAATAGGAAAGATACAAACGCGGCGGAACACAAACACGAGGAGCCTCACTAACCCTGCAGCCTAAAGGTATCCGTTTCTAATGAATAAGTGACGTCAGAATGGGAACATTCCGATGTTTTTTTAGAAACGAGTGAACTCGCTCGTCATTCCCTCGTCTCGTGTGTTTAAGTAAAGGAATACAGATTTCGGAATCACGATATTGATTTTCAGCCTAGATAGTTGACGAGGCCGTTTTGCATGCACGTTTCAAAGGAAAATGTGTTAAAGTGTTCACGATTTGAAGGATGGAGGAATTTGTATAGCTTTATTATATAAAAAATACACAATACAAATTAAAATAACAATGCACAAAGGCCTTTTCACTAAAAATTATCACTACCAAGAAACCCAATTGTATTGAATCTGCCGAAAAGAGCGTGCTTAATGTGGTGCAAAAAGGACAAAATGAATGGAAATAAAACAGCAATCTAAACGAATACATACATAAAATATTATATCAGTTACAGTATGTTAGGAAAAATATATTAGATGTATTTTGTAACATTTTTTAAAGTGTTCTCGAAAACGAGGCGCGGGTTCAAATCTTAATAAATAAGTATTTTTTTTATATTAGATGTATGCAATTATTTTGTATAATTTGAGTACCAAGAACTTAGGAAGTTATTAAATGAATTAACAAGTAATATGTAAATGTCAAATAAATTATCTCAGAATTATTCTTCTAGGACTCGTTAGGACTTTTATATCACTTAAATAACGTCAGCGTATTTCGGAATGTGTAAGAGGATTACGGATTAATTATTATAAGACATTTTAATGCGCTATCATGCATGCATGTACAAACTACTAGCTAAGAACGACCATTTATTATCATAACCATTGTTCAGAAAACGATAACGTTTACAAAATTTGTTTCGCGTTCTGAATTTTGGTTCTCGAATATAATATTTAAGATTCATACTGCAAGTCTAGCGTTGGGTATTCTGCTGCAATACGACTTACACTGTACACTATCCTTATCCGGATCCTGTAACTAATGAATAGGAATGTGTCATTGTAAATAGAAACTGCATGGAATTGTGAGATATAATTAATAATCAGAAACGAGAGCATCACCACGAGTGTGAATATGGTACAAATACAAATAAAATATTTTATCATATTAAGGACTTATAAAATAAAGTATAAGTCGATCGACCGATGTTTTTTTTTGTAGACAGCTTTGAGAAACACTCTACGTATATAAATAGAATGATATACGTAGGTACTACTATTCTCTCTAGCTTCTAAGCACAATGTGAAGGCAACTTCGAATCAAAGTTAAGTTTAAAAGAATCAATTTAAAACTCTAAAAGACGGTTTCGATGAGAAAAAGAAGTTTAATATGAAAATCGTTTCATTTTTGACAATGTTTTATGCTGTTGACCCTATTGGTCTTGACAGTGACACCGGGGGGACATGGGCAGGGGGTGTCGTGAGAGACGAGGGTGCTCAATCCCTGTGAAAAATGCAAGCACTGTATGGCTTAGCTAACGAACGCAAGGGTGCATCCTGCGGGGCATAACCTTTTAAAACTTCAAGTCTCTTAAAAAAAAGCAGATAACAGCTCTGCTTAAATGTATGGCGATCTATTGTAATTTGTACTGTCATTAACCAGTTCTAGGCAACGGAAATATTATAAGAGTATTATTATGATATAATATAAATTTAAACTTTTTTGCATTCATTGTCAATCAAAAAGACTGTGACACGACGTGGTGTCTTCGTTTTTATGCGGTACCCTTTGTTAATTGTAATCTCTTACAACTGAAGTTCAGCTTTCTAACTAATACCAGTGATTTCGAGAGGGGACGGCGCGCACGCAGTCCCCACTACCAAAAATTACGCGTCCGAGTTATCCGCATAAGGGATAATCGCAGAGGTCAACCCGGCCGCAGTGCAAGGGCGGGGGCCTCGCTCTGGGGGAACCGCCTTCGTGATCACGGTGTCCCCTACGCCAGGTAAGTATGCGTGGTGGACCCCTCACCGCCGTACTCACTGTTCGGAAGAAAATCTTGCCAGCGCGATTCAGGAATCGTGCGGAAATGTACAACGACATCTGTTGTCCGGCGTGGAAGCTCGGAATGATAACTGTAGCGAGCGGCTACAGTTTGAACGCACAAATGATAAAAATGTATACAAATAGAGTAGACTTTTTGATAACAAGCACATTAAAATTAATTAGATATGAATTATTTTTTATTTCTTTGAATCATCAAACCCAAGTATAGAAATAGTTTCATACTAATGTACAAGAGGTGATTGTGGATGAGACCCGTTCAGATGAATATTAAAGTTTTAAATATTGTATATCTCTGGTTAGGTTAGGTTAGGTTAGCTAACACTGGACAATATCCAGATATTGTGCAGCGTTGGCTTCGCTACCCTACATAATGTACCTAAAAAAAATCCAGCTGTTACAGAGGCCAGTGGAGGATATGGATGAATCTTGCATGTTATGGAAAACGCAAGAATAAAATAATAAATGAAACTCTGAAATGGCTTTAGTACTTTTATTACTTTTACAAATGTAAAATATGTAAAAATAATAAAAGTACCAAATTAGAAATGGCACTCGCGACACTTAACGGCACGTATAGGAACACTGTACGCTGAATAAGTGAGCGAGTGTATAATTGCCACGTGCTCGCTAACTCTACACTGAACTGAAACAAAGTAAAAAATAAATGATATACCTGATATATGTTTGTATACAAATATATTTCACTATAATATAAATTAACAGCTTAATAAAATGTGTGTGTGAGTGTGTGTGTGTCTCATTTCTTATATAAATACCACTTAAGTTACAAAATTGTATTGATTTCAGATATTTTTTTGAGAATATATTTAAATTGATATGGATAGGTTTCATGAATTGGTTATTGGACAAATTGCAGTTAGGAATAAACTCTTAACTTGTAAAGAAATGGAAATTTGACACATGGTAGTGGTGGTGGTTATTTTTGCTGATATTGTAGCTTCAAATAAAATATTATAAAGCTTTCATAGCAGAGTAGTCCGAACGAACCTTGTGCCAAGACCGCCCTCAATCGATAGACTGCGTGTTGAGTGGCGGAACTCAACTCCGTGCTTTGTCTTAGGTATGTGAGCGGAGAAATGAAATTGTTTTAAATCGTTCATTTCCTCGACTGAGAATCGAACCCACACTCGAAGCCACTGTCCCTCTGCACCACGATAGCCTCTAAATATGTTTCTGGCCTTACATACTCTTACAAAACAATTGTTTCCTAAGACACATGGAAACAGAAGTAAATATACAAATTAATAACAAATTTAATATTTGTATTGGACCACATATTCAAATTTACGCTTCGTCCGTTTTTGGCGAGTTATGTAGAGAAAATCAACAAGTACACATAAAGTAAAACAATTTCTTAATTTTCAATTCCAAATTTTTATACAAATTAATAATATTCATATTTTTTTTGAAGCGGTGTCAGTTATCGCGTAGTTACAGATTGTTAAACTTGGAATGTGCGCGACCCACGGAGAGTACTGAGGACTAACTTTTATAAAGCGATCAAAACTTTGAAAGATTAAAGTGACGTTATAAATAATGCCTTTAAGGCGTCTGAGGCGCCTTTTGAGGATAAATTCTTTAGTTTCCAACACTCTAGCAGTCGCCTCACTAACACTGTCGAAAGTTCACTTAGTATTATAATAGACACTCCATTTTATAAGAAACTATTTTTACTGTATATATAATAAAACCGTTGCAGCGCTGCAGATGCATAAACACGTTTGTGCCCAGTCCCAGAACCCCCGGTTCAAAGCACACATTTTTAGGATACACACAGTATATATCAGGGGGCTTCGAGCCACATGTCGCCCTTTTTGAATATCTTTTTTGCATACCTTTTAAACGCGTATTTGATTTCGGCTCGCCATAAATTTCCATTTTAAAAACTCATTTGGACCATCAAGAAGGTTGGCTACCGTTGGTATATACAGAAGCATTGTAAATTAGTAAATAAAAATGTATAAACTAAGAGAAATATAAACAATAAACCCAATGACTTAAGTTTAAGCTAAAGCCTAAGGATTGGATTGCAATGTCATTCAAATATAATATAAAATACTCAGTAAATTATTGATTATTTGTCCATATACCTCCCCACTTTGTTTAAACAAGTAATGTCCTAACTACTGGACATGTATTGAAGTTCTGTTCAACAAAAATAAAATGAATCGAATGAAAAATAATATTTTTCACTGAATTTCAATGATATCAATCAGTGATTGTTAAATAACAAACTCAATATATTATATCGAAAAAAAAAACAAAATTTCAAATCAATTTACATTTTAATATAAATACGAAAACGTGATATGTTCTAAAGTAGCACCAAAGAAAAATATGTATGTAGATTTAATAGTAGTTTCGAGTGACGCAAAGTGGCACTAGTCATAGCAAATTGCTATGCACGTCTATGAATAAGGGTCGTGCAATTTTCTATTAAATGAACTAAGGTTGTACGTAATTATATTTCACAATGACTTAGGCGAAATGATTAAGGCGGCGGCGGAAACCGCAGTAACTTCGTTTCTTTAATTCATCACGAGTGCTGACAAGCAAAAGTGCCACTTCTCTTGCAGGATGACTTTCAAACTGGGCATACAATATGAGCTACGGCTTAAGTCAAGGCGGACTAATTCATCAACACCCACCCGAGGTTAACACGCGCAGTTACAATTGTTCATTATTTCCTGTAATATAGGTATTTTGACTCGAATTGAGCTGATAACTAAGTTTATGACTTTGTGGCAAATCCCTTCCATTTACCACCTGTTTACATTGAAACATGGACCAAAAATATAATACATTTGTAAGTTTTTTTTTTCAGTTTTCTTGTTTTTTAGACTTCCTCATGAGATGACCTAGTCCTAGACGATTAGGTTTTACATCGTGGGCAAAAATACCTAGTAACACTCCGTTCTCCACTTTCCACCAGAATATTACGAGACGAGATATTACGTGTTGAATAGCTGAACGCAACGTCGCGTTTTGTCAGATAAACGAGCAAAAAAGTTTTTTTGTAATTTTGCGGAAAATGAAATCCATTCCCACATTTAGATATACATGTTTAAATAAGATTTATTACATTTCATAAGAGCTCTGGCAGTGGCGGTGATGGTGGTGGTGGTGGTGACGGTGGTAGTAGCGGTGTACAGGTGGTGTATTTGATTACAGCATTGATATAGTGCGCAGCAAGGGCGACTACAGCGGCGTTGATTTATCGCGTGAATATTAAAAAACTTCGCCCCGACCTTATTTTTGTGACACACATTTTGCATTTATATTTGATGTGGAACTAAGAAATAGCTAACAATATTATTAATACTCAATATCTTCTTTAGTGCTTTGTGTTTGAAATAAAAACTACCATGACGGTAATAACATTCCATATTTTGAACAGAAATAAAAAAAACATGCCAGTGAGTGTGTGTAATATTTATTTTATTAATTTAGCTTATTTCTTACATACATTTTAGCTGCGCCAAAGTTTGTTCGTCTTCGGCCACGTGAACGTAAAACATTTCAAAATGATTCATTTCCTTGACGAATGTATTTGCGGATTCAAAATACAGGCGACAATAATTCACAATATTAAATATATAAACTTACAATTTGACAAATGAACCATACAGTTACACAAAGGAATATTTCCATTCCACGAGGAAACAAAAGTTAAATGGTGACTAAGAAAAATCACTTCGATTAACAAGAAGACGGATCGCAAGCGAGCTTTTAATCTTGCACTTATTGTACCTTCTTTTTTTTTATTTGTAAACTAAGCATTTAATTAAAATTTAATATATTGTCTTGCAAAACCGGGCCCATGTATTGAGCAATAGAAGATATAAGTTACACATGTAGCATGATGAACGAGGACCTCATAATTGAGGAGCTCATCAAATCAATACTTGGAGAAATATTTATATACAAATTATTTTCATTTTAAAGTAGGCGCAAAACCTAACAAAAACAATTTCACCATTCAACGCCCAATGGCTCTAATTTAAATTTCTTATGTCGAACTGCCCGTGCTCTATTTGAACAGATCAGGGGAACAATATCGAAATGAAGACCGTGCAGGTGAGCATCACATTGCAGGGAGAGGAGATAGGAGTACACTTGTGACTCAAGTGTGAAATTAAAAGGCCCATTAAAATGTACATGTATATATGCTCGTTTTGAAAACAAGAAATTATTACAAACGGAATTTGTTAATATATATAATGAAGCTATGATATGTACCCTCAGAGATTTCTTTAAGCCCAGCATGTTTTCAATTCACCATAACAATTGTATTGTTTACAATTTGTATAAAGCGCCTGTCTAGTAAACAGGAGGTCGCGAGTTCAAATCTCGCCGGGGCCTAATGGTGATGTTTTTTATTAATTTTTTTATGAACATGACGTATATTTAATGCAATGAAATAAATATTAATACAATTTTGTCCACAGTCAATAATAAAAAGCATATCATACAATGAAATGAAAAAAAAATTAAATTAAGTTAAGCACAGTTAAGTTATGTTTACAAAAAAAGTTACTCTAAATACATGTATTTATTTAAGTTGTGCCCTTTTAAATAATATCTATTATCAAATATTTCTGTTTAATTCAGTTTCGTTTTGAAAGTCGATATGCTTAATGTTATTATAATAAAAGAATAGTACACGAGCAGTTCGTACGACGCCTTTGTAAATGCAATACCCATTCTCTTAAATATACAACCTTACTGAGAACTAACTTCAAATTAACAAACTAACGGCTGCGTTAACAATACACAATACATTGCGCCATTAACATTGAATAACGAAATTAGAGCTAACAAAACGCGCAACGATGACTCAATTGACCGTCTATTGTTCACATCAAAGAATATATGTTTGGGTGTAAGTAGGAAGCATGCATAAAATTGTATTTTTATTAATGCTGTAAGATATAATGTTTGTTTTATTTCCGTGAATAGGAACGTAAACATATCATTTTAAGATCTTTTAGAGCTTTCTTCATCTTAATTTTTATATCTTGAGTTTTATATATGTGATAGCCTTTTAAATCTAAATTATATAATTATAGCCACTGTGAGGCAGTTAAGATATGCTTAACAGTATGTGGTTAGGTGAATATATAATATAGACGCTTATTGCTTAATATTTTCAAATATTCGAAACCTCAAAATCTCCTATAAGTCTTGGAGCCAGTCTCCTTCTTTTGCTTCATATTGTTCATATCTTTAGGCACCATTTCTCTTTCCCGTGAAGAAAAGCGCAGTTTATGGCCGTGTGTTGCTCGATGGCGGGCTAGATGCTGAGAAGCAATTTGAAGGCGACTTTCTTTGTTTTTTTCATTGAGCTCGTGAGGAACCCAGGCTCCCAATTTTTCAGTAAGCCCCATTGAATGAATGTTATTGAGAATCGTACTATGATCGCAGCAAATTTTTTCTGGTTTGGTGACCGTTATCCTTTAAAAGTTAATTAAGAAGTTCTTTATCGAATTCAGAAGGCCTTCCGCTGCGGGACGTGTCATAGACGTCAAATGTTGATGTTTTGCCTCCTGGATATCCCATTTCTAAGCTTCAAAATTAATAAAAAATTAAATAACTCAAAAATAAAATTAAATATATTTGTAGAGCAGAAAGAGTTATATTGATCAAATCGTTGTAAACTGAAAGAAAATATAAAACGTTATGAACTTATTCCAATACTGATTTAGATTTTTTTGATAACTTGTTGTCAGATTAATTTCTAATACTCGTACATACGTCAGATTCATATCCTGTATAAAGACGAAAGTGCTAATTTTCATCTAGCAACTGGGCTCTCAGAAGCAGATAGGCTTTTCTAAATGTACTTATAAATTACTAAATTTTCCTTTTACTTCGCTTGAAATACATACAGTTTCGCCTTATGAAAAAAATCACAACAAAGCTATCTATCAGAAAAAATATTGCGGCAAAAACACTTTGTGAATTTGCTCAGCTAAAAATATCCAAGCAACAAATCCATATTGACGTAATGTAACGCTTGTCCATTCCATAAGTTCCGTAGCGAAACAATTGAAACATTCCTCGTATGGTTTTCACGGTATTAGTATTCGTGTAATAAACATTTGCGTGGTCTGAAGTTACGACGCACTCGCGCAGTGCTGGGGCCGGAAATGGGAATAAAGGGCACCGAATAGATTATTTTGTATACGATTACAATATAAGCTAGGAAATTCAATTAACTCGTGGAGAATTATGCAACGGCACTGCTTAAAGTGGAATTAGTCCGAATGGTTGGAAATACTAATGTCACATATATATACAGAATGTTTAGTAAATTATGTTCAGCGAATTTTATATACTTATTTAACTCTTTATACTAAAATAGGGGACTCAACTCCACAAATTCCACGAATCATACTAAAAATATATGTATATAATTATATTATAAGCATAAAGAATCCTCCAAAGCCCAAGTGAACCCACAACCACCGCGTGTGCAGGCATATTAGATCTAACTGCGCTACCACCGTGTTGTAATAGTATTAATCTCCAAATTGATTGATTCAGGTGAAATATTTTAATATAAAATTTTACAGTAGCGTTTGTTAATTAATAATAAGTCATTTGATTTTCTCGATTATTACACATCTTGAAATGAAACTATTTTAACCGGATTAATCGTGTTTAATTTTGGTATTCGAAAATACATTTTTAGGACCCGACGTTTCGAACACTTTACAGTAGTCCGTGGAACAGGTAGACAGAGTGGTAGAGTCTACCTGTGACCACTCTCTAGACTCTACTGACTCTACTCTACTAAAATGCATTTATTACTAATCTAATATAAATAAAAGTGACTAAAATGTGTTTCCTTAACACAACATCTAAAAGAATATAAAGTAAAAACATTAAGCCGGTGACGTGGCGGGGCTTCGTGGCGCGGTGTTGCATAGTACAGTAGCGCGGGCGTGCTTGTCAAGCGCACGCCCGAAGTGAAACAAAGCTAACTTTAATTAACTTCTAACGACCTAATGATCTACGTATCGACCTCTATTCTGCTCGTGACAGCTGCAGTATTAACTCCTCCTTTTATTTTTCTTATTTTTACTGCACTAATCTAAGTATTCGTTTTAAGGTTTTCTTTTGCTACAGACAAATGTATAGACTATAATTAGATAGGTGAAATATAAAATTATGAACGCGAGATTTTAATTTTGAAAAATTGGAGTTTAAACTAAATTTTAATAAAACTTTGTACTGTTGTTGTACTTGTGTTGGTTTGTTTCTGTGTTTTTGCAGCTTATCCTTGTTTCCACATTTAGTAGAGTAACTAGAGAGAACCGCTACAATCTATTCCATAATGTTTATTCCACTCCATTGTACGCAATTTTTTTCTGTCCCATCAGACCAGGGAAATTAATATTATTTAAATATTTATAAAATAATTCGCCTGTGCCTGTGCCGAGTGGCGTTCGCAACAATCATCAAGCTTGCAGTCAGATATTCTAATAATGCACCAGGTTGGTTTTTTTGTTCTATATATAAATATTAAACGTTTTGTATATTTCTATAAGGCTATATAAAGACTTGCTAGTTCTACATAAAATCTTTCTTAATATTTTAATACGGTTTAGTTGACCTCATCTTATTAGAGGTTACTATAAATCTTATTAACGCCAACATCTCATAAAAAGTTATTTCAAATTAAGCTTATGATTCATTTACTTAGCGTACTGTGGCATTTATACGACACAGCTACGTAAGAAGTGTCTTCTAGAAGGCGTATAACGCATAGCAAGGCGAGGTTATAAGGCTATTGAGACAACTTTCAAAGTCCCACATAACACCTGCTCCGAGCTCCCTCATTCAGTGTACGACGAAGCCGTTCCGTTTTACGCTCACACCCACTTAACAGGTTGCTAAACTTTCAGTTCGACTCACTTTATTAGAGCTCATACATGGAGTAAGTTTCATTTATGTGTACTTGCTGTAAATGTTTGTAAATTTGCCGACGATATGTTTATTCATATGAAAGATGTATATATTTACAAACCCGTTTTCATATACCGTTCTCACATTAACCTTGATTTAGTCACTCACATATCACATACTTATATTTTAAACAAAAGGGCTCTGTTACGAAATATATTAGTCATACAATGACTTTTATTTGTATTTGTACTCCTTTTTTATTCGATATATGTTTAAAGTGTTTTACGACTGATGTGACTTTTACATATACATTTACAAAATGCAGACTACTACGCGGGTACCACCTTACGAGGTGGAGAGTTTTATTTTTGACTTGCTTGTGCCTATTTAAATAGATACTGGGGTCTGCTTCTCCATCATCAATAAGGGCACATAGATTGTGATCTGTAGTCACTTGCCGCAATTATATTACAACGCATTCCATGAAGTTGCTCGGGCAAATTGTACCATACGAGTGCGTTATAAGAATATCGTGAAATAAATTAACATCATAGTAGCTAAAGTTGGCTCGGTTATGATTGGCTCGCTCCTCTAAATATATCAATGTACATTAATATTATTTAAGCAATTAGGAAAGGTTATTTCTAACCATAGAGACTTATAATGATAGTACAGTAGGTACTCTGGCTCAAACAACAGATTTTTAAAAGCTCCTACGCCATATGCTGGTAGAAAGTGTTGAGAAAGAGATAAATGGATTAGAATAGGAAACAGTTTTGTGTCCAGTGTCATTTTCAGAGTGGGCTACACTAGTAGTTTCTATAGCAAAGAAATCTCGTGAACTTCGGCAGTGTGGAGATTACCGTAGTACAGGAAATGCGGACGGAATCAGACACGTGCCCTATGCCAACGGCTTATGAAGTTCTTCGCCACCGTCGCTGGTGGAATACTTTACAATTTTAGATTTAGATAGAGCATGTATATGCTCTATGAAATAGTTTTTAGATGGTAAAACATCAAAAATACTTACTCTAAATACTTGTAAGGGCCTAAACCGTACACAGGTTGGTTTCTGGTGTTAAAGCATGTCCTGGCATTTTTCAGCGCCTAATGGCTTCTTCTTCTAGAGAATTTGAATATTTCGATTGTGTGTTGATTTTTAGATTATTGTAAAGTCAACTTGTTGCGGAGGTATATTATGTGTAAATTATTATTGTAAAAAGTTTGTTTTATTGTATTGTTTTATAATAAAGTGAAATTAAGTGGATAAATTTGAATAATGTATGTACAAGTTAAATTTATGTTAGGCTACTTAGCTAATACAATACTAATTGGTAAGCTCAGTGTTGTATTTATGTTGCATACATAATATCCGCTCTGGTACCTTTTTTTAATATTTTTGTTTTGAGGAAATCGGATACCCGACTGCTCGGATACTCGACACGGGTTATATGGGAATCCGGACAGGCAAATGTAGGCCGTCCGTGTACCCACTAAACCTCATCTCGGCCGCCACTGACTGGGGCCATGAGAACTTCCAATCTTCCGTGAGGCACGCTTTAATACCTAAGACAAAGTGCGGCGTTGAGTTTCGCCACTTAATACGCAATGTCTCGAATTCAGACCGAAAGTGGAGAACTTAGTGTTAACGCTAGGTTCTCTCTGATTACCATAAGTGAAAAAGTTAAGCTGAAAAGTTAACTGAATAACGCTGAATATTACAGGAGATATACAATTTAAATTGAATACAAAAAAACATGATTTAAAATGCCTATTCTATACAAATAATGTTATTTTAATTGACGTTTTATAAAAAAAAATTTTATCTTGGTTACAAGTCTTTCGCATTAGTAGCCTTTGACAATATTCCTTCAGTTCATGAGTTTAGGTCAAGATAATTCTTTAAGTACGTAAGTTTCGACGACGGCTTCAGTAAATACACTCATTAATTACAAAGACGAACTACGAGTTCAAAAACAGGACAGATGCAATTGTCTTACAATTCTGTTTTATGTCTTTTTGCTAAGTTTTGTATAGTAAATATGTAAATAGTTTTACATTATGCATATTGTACTTTTATAGCCCTGATAACAGATGCTTTGTTGAAAAGCATAGGTTCACATCAGACTCAGGAAAACTAAATTAAATCCAAGCATATAAAGTCTCTAAATAATATATTTAAATGGGTGGGAAAAAAACAGATATTCTAACACTGTATTCCTACTACCTTACACAGATCCATGAAAAAAAAATAAACTAACAAAACATAACCTATTAACTAATCAATACATGTACACGGTGATATTTAATAATATGAGGGTCGTCTACTGTAATAGAAACCAAAACATTAACCTAAGCTATAGTTAATTGATTCAATTACTTTCTATCAAAATACATTACAATGAGGTGAATGAGGTTTTCACTCAAATTAAATACTTAAAACTAACATACCTTATTATTGTACTTGGCAATAACAACTCACCACGAGACCAATAAACCAAAACGACCAACAATTATTATAGAAAAATATATAGACATTACCAGTCACTGATAGTTATTTATATTAATACTATTTATAACTTATCTCGAAACAAAGAAAATCTAAAAACTTATATGAAGAGTTAGCGACCGCAACCCTACGAGTTCTTTACTATCGTCAAAGGACGTCAGGCCCTTCTGCGCCTTTGTACTGTAGATAAAATGAGTGACCCTTCGCGTTAAACAGCGAATTTTGACATTCTCTTTTCACTTTGAGTGCGGGTTAAGAAAGATACAGCCAAGTGCCGCCCTTATCAAGCACTTCTGCGACCTTTGAAATTCGCCTAATGTAGCATGTTGCGGCTGAAAAATATTATTATTTTGTATTTATTTATTCTAGTTGTATATGTATATTGATGGGAATAGATGATTTTCATAAACATGGAAAGGTTTCATGGCGTCACGACGGAAGGTCAACTACTACGCGCCATCTACGAAAATAGAAGGAGACGGACAAGCAAAGGAGTTTGTCAATAGATTATTTCATTAACATCAGTTGCATTAGACTATAAGGAACTATCTTTTTGGAGTATACCAGAACTTGAAGCATTGCCCACACTACAACTGTAATTTATTGGTATGTATTGACGTTCTTTCTATATTACATGCAGCTAAATGAACTGCGACTGTTTGTTGTTTCACCATAATCACATAGATATTCTTCTTTTCACGGTTTTGTGAAAAAACGAATAAACGAATTATATAACTTCATGATAAGACAGAACGAACCTAGTGGCATTTTATTTCCAGCTCCAGTGTGTCGCAGTGCAGCTTGATAATATAATAAGAAAAAGTAATAACTCTTAATTGTTATATTTGTAGGAAGTCTAACAAGATCTTATCAAGAAATAAATCAAAATTAATATCAATTATATCATTGTGTGCCGTTGTGCGCTAAATCACCTTTTGTCGCGAGAATTCAATTGGAAATTAATAAATTTAAACTTTCAATATTTATACAATGACGTACTAATAGTTGATTGATATTTTGAAAATTCGGTACAAGAAATAGAATTCTTATGCCGCTTCACTTTGTATGTCGGTGGAATGTTTATAATACCTTATTTATTTTGATTATTTTGAAAACGTTTAGAGGTTGTTGGGGTCCGTCACCCAACGTACAATATTTAATTTGTGCGAAAAATGGAGAATGAAGTGATTTTGCACAAGAAACAAAATGAGTGACGAAAATAAAATAAATAAACCAATTAATCTTTTTATTGCAGCATTTTTGCTTATTTCCGCTAAATTTGTTTCAGATCTAGAATTACCAAAGTATTTTCCCATTCATATTTGTGCGAAGGGAACGGAAGGCAGTTTAATTTCAAAATTTAATAAGCACTTAAGCTAACTATATATTTGTAAAGCAAGTTTCATTTGTAGACATCACAATGGTATAAACGTATATGAAAGGGATTTATTAAAGCCGCCGAAAACGAGCTGAATAAAGTCGCAGCTGCGGGTGACGAGATGAGCTGCTTTGTAAGAATCCACTCTATTTACCAAGTAGCGTCAACGTCTGCTCTACCTCGCCTCAGTAGCCTGCAGTACTGTAGAAGACAGCGGTTACTTTAAAAATATGTCACTGTATCGTTTCATATTTCTTATTGACTGTAAATAAACAATCATATGTTCACTTTTGATTTGAACAATGTTTAAATAAAAGTCAGCAGCGAAATGTGGTAATAACAATACTTAATACATAGTTATGTTTTCTTAATTTTCTAGTTGACCTTGACAAATATTTTCTTTAATTTCTTGTAATTCTTTTTTTCACTTTACTCGTCCAAAAAATGCAACTAAATACTATCTCTTTATTATTATATTTATGTGTAAATGTGTATTTTATAAATTATTCAATGGCGACAGTTCAGCAAATAATACATTTAACACTTGATTAGCAAATAAGAGAATGCTATGCAAGTTATTTTAGAAAGTAATCGGAGTGTATCGCTATGTAATACCAGTGTTACCCCTTTAAGGCGGACAGTAAGTATAGTCGTAGCTTCGCCGTAGCATCGTCGTAGCATCGCCGTAGCGTGGCTGTTACCATACTATTCTGTTCCAATTACGTTGCACGGCTAAATTTCGCATTCAGAATGCAGATATCACGGAAATATATCTAGACGAGTGTCTGAAATGGTTTTCTTTTTATTTTTCACTACTTGTAGTACTTATATATTATTACAATCTTTTAATTTAAACATTTAATTTTATTTATAGCCACCGTATTGTAGTGAGACAATGTCTGACTTTAAATGCAATCGATTGTGGGTTTAATCCCCACTTGAGGGAATCATTATTTTTAAATATTTGTAATTTTTCAACTCCAGTAAGTCAAATAGCTTTGAGAACCACCTCTCAACACATAATGTCTCGATTTCGGGCGGGAAGTAGAGACCAGAGTGTTTTGATACTAGAATATTTCTAAGCCCTATGTGCGGGAAAAGTATATAGTTCATAGAAAAACAAAATGAAAAATAAGTAAAACTTTTAGTGTCTGGGTACTTTAGTAAAGACCTATCTCATCCTCTAAAGAAAATTTGTAATTAATTAAATAAAATTATTTGGCTATACATTTGTTTATAGATTTTTACTATACTTAATTTTATTTTAACACGCAAAAGCAGCAAGGCGTGCCGTGATCGCGGATGGTGTCAGACCAGACAATACAAACGTAAATGTTTTATATATTAACTATTACAGCGAAATTGAAGCCCAAAACCAGTTCAGTGATTTGCATTTTTAACGACCCTCATGCAGGTACTGGTATCTGAGGTTACAATTTCAGGTAACAATGTGAAATTTTCATTAAAATATATTAAATGTTGGAGTCGAGAATCAGATCGCACATAATACATTTAATTAATGGCGTCCTCGTCGTCAGAATCTGCAGTAATAAGATAATGTGCAGCGCAAAGCGCGGACAAGGCGGCTTTAGGATTACGTAACGGGATTTCTAAAAGCTGCTTTATTTTAATCTCCTTACTTATTAATAACGAATAACTAACGGTATTTTAATAACCTCTGTTTAAAGGCATATTCTGCCTTCTTAGAAGTTGGATCGAAAGAAAAATGGCGAATGTATAATTCACATAAGAATGTTTATTGGTGAGGCAAATTGCTACTAATTAAATAGATGTAAACAATTTTTAATGGACTGTGGAGACAAAAAAAACATACAGAGATGCAAGCAAATAAATTGCGGGAATGACACGAAAGGCCGTGTTGAGCGGCGGAACTCAACACAACTCAGTATTTTAAATCAATATGGAGTCATAGAATCATTTTCCCGAATGGGAATCGAACCCACAACCAATCGCGCATGCAGTTGGCTGTTACACGGCGCCATGATGGCCTCAGTTGAATGATATGATTACGATACTACGATAGTAATCTATTGGTCTATGTTATACTGCCACTAGAGCCGCATAAGCTATATTTTATACAGTCAACAAATTTGATCAAATTAAAGCTTATTTTGTGAAAGCAGAATAGATCATGCGGCATTATGCGACTTGTGTTGCAGTTACAGGGTGCTAAAGTTAGAGCGAAAACTTGACAGTGATATATCGTAGGACACGCGCGACTAGTCGCGTCTGTGACGTCAATATGAAATCTTCAGTATTTCAATATATTTTGATTTTGATTTCGTTTAGACTGAAATATTAAGGTTTATATAAAATTAGTTTGAAGGCTAAATTATCCTGTCAGAAAGAGTATGTACGCGAGTTACTGCTATAAATTAGATACGTGCTTGTAATATATTAAATAAAATATATTTTTTATTTAATTATTAATCTGCAATAAATACATTAAATTAATAAAATAATTATTTGACAAAAAGTTTTATTATTTTATTTATTGTTTATATAATAAAACCATATATATTTATTTAAGTAAATAAGATACGTCTAATTATTAAAATGTTTAATTATATTTTATTGAAAAGCAAGCTTATTATCTTCATATATTATTCACATAAGCATATTAATACTTCCTTTCACGCGGAGTAAAAGAATATTCTCTCTGCCAATGGTGTCCTTTAAAAAAAAACTATTAAAAGTAAGTGGAAAATTTATTTTAACTTGAGTTATGAGCTCTAAATCTAACTTTCAGCATTCTATATTAAAGTTTCATACTTAAAGCAATGCTCGCCTCGCTAAGGCCTCGGTGTGTCCGGCGTATCCGCCCGCCCTCACCCGCCTTGCGGTACTCGTGATCAATCTTAATAGCCATTAAGCATCTTAAGCTATTTGCATAATTTATTAATTACTTAACTGAATACTTTGATAGCTTATAAAATTAATGGAATATTTTATGTGTTCAAATTTAAACTGTAGGTGTGACTCAAAATTATACTTATTTTGTAAATCAAACTTTAATAGATTTTAAAGCATTTTTGCTGACTTACAGAGCTAAAAACGAGTAAAGTAAATGCTTAAAGTTTACATGATTGATGAGATGAAGCGGCGCGTTGCTATTGGTATGTATATATAATGAAACACATATACTGATTTGAAGTAAGCAGTATTTAAATCCGCGCCTCTTAGAATTCGCACAAGCGCTCTACCCAATTGAGTAATTAACTATATTTTTTTATTGAGCTTCATAGAAATTGTAACACGCTTAGGTATTTTTTGTTATCAAAAAGTTTTTATACTTTCACCTAAAATACTTTTCAAGTGTTCACACATATTAAAAACATTAAAATATTTAACTTTCTACTCATGATTGATTTTTCATTAACATATCTCGACTCAACTCAACTGTGTACTCATAAATCATGGACGAATTTTCTTTTCTATAGCCCTACAGCTTTATATACAACTAATCGTACAACGAAACATTTCTACATATGGACTTACTTCATAAAAGGCGGTGTTAATAATAACTGCATTATGAAATTGGCGCTGCAATGTTTCTCGCCGAAAAGCGATGCTACTGCTCTCTGTAGAGTCTCGCCCGTATTTTATTTAATCTAGTTTTTTGTGTGCGATTCCACTTGCGAACGGAATGGTTAATAAAAGGCTGACGGCTCTTTACAAATATCAAATAAAAGAGTATAATAGGCTCGAAAACAAAGAAAAGGAAGATTATGATATATTAGTGAAACAAAAAATATTCTTTTGTAATTACAATATAAAAAAATAAGTAAGAAATGTTGGTACAATCTGGTTCTTGTTTCGATCATGACTTGGGAAAATGTTGACATAATATTTTCACATTCACACACTTACGAAATTGAAAAACGTATAACAATTTTACCACAGCGGGATTCCGGGAGTTGCAAGCCGTTTCCAAAAGGCGTGGTGCATTTAAATTATTAAACGTTTTCTAAAATTATTTGTAATAATTTTCCAATTTGGCCTGATGAGCTAAATTGAAATTGCAGAGTATTCTCCAGTTGCTCCACTATATGCGTTAGATACGTGAAAAATATGTGCAGAGGGCACCTACCTTGAGGGCCTTTCCTACATTTTATTTAGAGAAATTATTTCTATTGTATTATATCCTTACAATGTGGGATTTGGTATAGCAAGCATCTTATATAATTTGTTTTAGAGGAAAGCTCTAGTTTATTTAGCAGTTATTATTTACACCACCTTTTATAAACTGTGTTGTAATTTAAAAAACCCATATGTAGAAATGTTTTATTGCATGTAGAACCGTAGAGCTAAAGAAAAAAGAGTATTCCACAAATTATAATTAATTGGCCATTTTAAATAGTAAAGAAAGATATAAAATATAGAATTATAGTAAGATACGTATCATAATGAAAAAAAATCTACTAAAATCTTCTTGTATGTATGACATACAGGGAGCTGGTCATCGTTTCACGAGAATATGGTATGTGGCAAAGGTGAGTTTTTATTTTACTCTCATCTGATAGATTTCCCAGGAGGGGCGGGACCCACGCGCAATGCAATACGACTCGCAACTTATTTTATTTTGTCAACCGATTGACAAGCACTTCCATTTCGATTTTCCTCCTCCATTCAAAAGTTATTCGAAATTTAGAAATTCAAGCTGCTTAATGTGTGTACGTATGTAATAAAATTATTCTACAATCATCGTTTTCGATGAGTAGTTTGACATCGCATCTTTATAGAGATATAATCTTTATGTATTTTCTTACTAAATAATACTTCGGCCATATCTTTCTTTTTATTCTACAAAAATTACATATACTAATGAGAAATATCATTTGATGATGTGTATGTGACTAGAAATGTCGTGTGTAGCTTGAAAACATTATAAACACAACTTTATAAAACATTATGCAAGTATTCATTGGTCAACTTATTCGACTTCCACATGTTACTTATCGACAATAGGTAAGACCACAGAGTCCCACTTGGCACTTCGATTCCTCGCCTTTATTCCACATGAGCGGTTATTTTGTACGTACTCGACGAGTAGACCAGATATATGTAGTATTATTTCCACACCCGAGGGACGGCAGCCGGAGGTTTATCGGCGTCGGCGTGGCGTCGGCGTAGCGTCGGCATAGCGTCCGCGCCACTGCGTCGATGCTCTGCTTTGTGCCTGCAAAGCTTTGAGACTTTCCCTACGATATGGAAATTACTAAGCTTTTGTACAGATCTATGGTGATATTTGTCTGTTGGATACCTGTAGAAAAAATATGTTATAGTATTATGTTAATAAAATAACATAACACAGTCAGCGCTATACGAGTATGTGTTTATTTTACAAATATCTTAACAAATTTAGGAAATTATTCCAATTATTATAAATTATAGTTTATCATTTAGTATTGTTAATATATATTTTTTATTTCAATAAGATTATTACTGTATTCTATTTTTGTTACAGTATAGTTTTATTTTTTGTATTAGCGTAGAAGGTGATGAGAGGGCAAGAGGGTAAGAGGGCAGACCTCGTGGCGCCGTATGTAGCGCAGCATCAGTCTCCAACGGCGGCGGCTAATTGCTTAATGTGCCGTCTCGTGATTTATCTTCATTTGCATTCCTATTAATTTGGGAGCTTTTATGGTCTGTGAACTCTTTCCATGGCGAGTGACATTTTTTGGCTCATTACGTAAATGTTTGTATGTGTATGTATTATGTAGTAAAAAATATTTTCTTACAAATCATAATTATTGATAGGCATTGATAGATAGGTAGGTCGGTTAGATTATAAGATACACAACACAATTTTGTTTATTTACTTAATCTTTAAAACTGTTATGGGTTCATATATCTTTCAACTTTTGTGTTAGAGGGTGAAAGCTTTAAATTTCCCATATATGTATATAATAAATAAAAATTCAAGTCGACATTCGAAAACACACACATCATGTTCTGCTTATAAAAACCAGTGGCCAGTTTTATAAACATTTTACAATACACTGAGATTTAGTTTGAGTACCCATAACATATAAAATATAATTTATGTGAATACTTTTAAATTAAATAATTTAAGTGTCTAGTATCATTGAGAGTTCATCTAAAAAAAGTGATTTATATTTGGCGAAACTACTCTGTTTTCGGAAAATGATATATTTTAGATATAAAAGTTTCCATGTAGTTCATGCTCTTCGAACTCGTTCGAGTACATCTCGTGCAGTAGTAATGTGGGCGAGGTCATGGGGCGGTGTGACCGACGGCGAGGAACTTGGAGTCCAACTCAAACAAAATGTCCTCAAACTCAATGTTTGCAGAACAAAGTGTGTTACATGTTTCAGTTAGTTAGCTCCGCGTAGCCGCTCGTCTCCCGTCGACCTACTCGTAGCTATACGTAGATCCCACGCGAGCTGGCCGTGCTCTGGAGTATACCCCATAGACCACGAATATTATGTAATTCTTCTTAAGCACTTTCACTGAGTACTTAAATATAGTAGTATATATAAAGGTTACTTCTATGTCTAAATATACTATAAGGAAGCGATTATAAAACATTAATTTTATTAAAGCTTGTAAAGTTGTTAGTAACTACGTCTCTATAACAGATTTTAAATTTACTTTTGGTATAATATGTATTTAAGTGAATTAATATGATATTTAAACACTGTAGTAGTATATTATCTGGAAGATACTTAGCAATAAGACATATTTAAAAAACGTTTTCTAAATATGTCTTTTTCAATTTTCTTAGTGTGGGAATAACACTTTAAAAAATGTTAAAAAAATATATAATTTCGGAAACTAGTCATTTACAAATCTAACAATAAATAAAAAGCAAGAAATTAAGGCAACTTTTTGTTGTTGACAAGCAAACGATTATCTTATGCAGTAAATACCACCGTGAGGTTTACAGTAAAAGAGAATATAATTTGTAAGTACTTTTAACTTATTTGAATATTTTTCATATGATAGATATGAAATTAAATCTAAATGTTATAATAATGAACCATTAGAGTGAATACGTATAATTGCTTGGTAGTGTGCTAAGTGTGGGGCCCGCGGGTGTGGGGTGGACTGCGGACATACGCGTTGTAAAATATCTATTTAGACGATCATGATTTTATCGATAATGCAATAATAAACAAACAGAACCTGAAGTATAGTTTTATTGTAGATTTACACGTTTTTAGATTACATCATTGTAGAAAATGGTTTACGCGAAAATTTCAATTACTGCCTCTTTTCTATTATAACAAAGTATAGCAACTAAGCTACCTGCTACTCTTTTTTAGTCATGTAATAAATGGTAATTAAGTTTTCATTTTATTTTCAGGCTATTGTTCCTTTTCGGCTCTTCTCATTAGAACTGCCCTTCGAAGTCAGAGCTGGTGGTAGCTTCCTCACGAACTGACCATACTGACCATATTAACGACTAAAACTACATATTATAGCCTATTTCAATAAATAATAATTTGATTATAACTTTTGTAATATGTTGTTACTTTCTTTTTGGTATAAACAATAAAGGGCAGGTGAGGCAGCCCTACTCAATTATCAGGTCCTAGGTATATACGAGTATACCATATGGTATACTTATGAATTATAATGGACACCATAATTATTAATGCTTAGGTTTCATTTTATCAAGCGATGGAAGTTCAGATATAATTTAAAATAAATAATTCAAAAGTTAATAAAACCAGGCGTGCGTTTAGGTGGGTGAATGAAGGTTTCTAGTACATTTGTTGTTTAAAGAACATAAGTAAAATAGATTGCGCTGTTGAAACTTCCTTGATTAAGATGCTTTACTTTGAACATATTTAATACATAATATAACTTTGTTAGGCAACACTTTGACTTCAATTAACTTCAATACTCTACACCCACCCTTTCTCTAACATCATACGAACACAATCATTGAAATAAATTTAGTAGATTGACATACCATATATATATATATATATATAGCAATAAAAGCTGTTTTAAACCAGGCCAATGTAGAGCTTTCATGGCCACAGTAATTGTATGTAAGTAGAAAGAAAATGTCGTCTACGCGTCAACAAAGATGTTACGACAGAACATATCGTTTGAGAATGCTACTTTTTGTCGAGTTCGTATTGTCACGGTAGCTTGCTGTAATGTGTGCATCGGTGCCTTGGAGGACAACACCACTCGTAGGTGTCCAGTCTCCAGTTGTATAAATTTCGTAAAAGGGACATCCAATATATATCACGTATTAATATAATACTAATATAATATTATATAATATATCTTAGCTGGAACTCTGTCCTGACGTTTAAAAGCTTGCGTGACGGATAAGTCCACTAACAGCATTACTATGCTAGCACTATGTTCGAGTATGATATGATATCATGTGAACATTTAAAACTGCATTAGCCAATTATACAAAAAAAAACATTAGTTGCGAGCTTGAATGCAATAAGCAATAGTTAATTAACAGTTTTGATATAATATCTGTTATTGTACATTTAGAAAACTTATAAAAAATTGAACGTAGCGGGACTAGAACCTGCACCTCATGCAAACTGCCCAAGCGCTGTAGCCACTAAGCCTTTCATTTTTGTGCACAGTAGATAAAGAGGACTACGCCCATTAAGCTACAATATTACGCTGCGAAGTTCTATCTGGACAGAAATGAAGAATAAAGCGATATTACGTAAAGTACATCTACTCGAGCTCGACCGCCGCAGCTTTATTGAAGCTCAAACGCTTTATGCGAAGTCGTTCTTACAAACTACTCGCAGTCACGCACCTTTGTCTATCACATTTCACTCAACTCAAGAAACGAATCAATTACACTTGATTTTTAATTGTACACGTGCAATTAGCACTTCAATATTTCCTAAAGTAGAAGTTTGTTCAATTTTATTTCAAAGGCGAGAGGCGGAGAGAGAGAGAAAAAAAGTGTTTTAAAAAATTCGTTACTTGTAATTATTGAGAATAACAACGGATTTGAATAATTTCATAAGAAATGCAATCTCCAGTCAACTGAAAGTAAGATCGGCCTTAAACTTAGATCTCTTAGTAACACATTTTTCCTTCAGTCTGATGTATTAATACATAAGCATCCTTTAGTAAGAAGTAAATTTATTTGCCATACTTCACTTAATACTTTATTTAACTGTCTACTGCAAGAACTCTGAAAGTGAGTTTTTTTTTTATATACATTACATCTTTTATAAACATATTTATAATTTTATTTTATAATTTAAACATTGCATAATTTCCTAGTTGAAATTATTTCCATATCCAATAAAACTTCCTCCGCTTAGGCAGCTTCGCGCTTCTATTGTTTGCGCAAACACTGCATCGTGTGGTCTTTAACGACTCTTTACTTATTTTAACAGTGAAATTTTATTTACATATATGACTGACAAAATTGACGTCTTAATGTAAATGTATTTTTTTTTTTTAAGCTTCACGCCAGAGAGAACCTATACTAAATATAATTGTATAATAATCATTTAAATGTAATTTTAATTTATATGAATAATTTAAATATTATTCCCACGAGTGTGCATTGAACCCACAATATTTGACTGGTTGTTATCAAAAAGCTACTAGCTTGTTAGGTTGGCCTATATAGGATGGATGCTGGCAGCATGATGAGATATTGGTTAATCCAACGGCGCACTTCATTTATACAAATTTGAAGTTAGGGCGGTAAATTTCTTTGATTTGAAAATGTGTATGTTATTAGAAATATTATTATTATTATAATGACGTTTTAATAAAAACTGCAGTTTTTAATAAATCGACAGTGAACTGTGAACTGGGCGTACACTGTCGTCAATCGCATGCCACGTATTCATAATTTTCTTTGTAATTTCTCCTACACCTCACGTATACTATTTTAATATGTAAATGCCTTTAGATGATTGTACAGCAGAAACGAATCGGACCAATTAAAACATATAAAACAATGTAAGATAAAAGAGAAACAATAGAAAGCTGTGGCATAAAATAAGTCTCGAAATAGAAAAAAAATTCGCGTATAAAAAAGATAAAAGGAGGCGATGGCTTTTGACTTCATATGATTGCATCCTTTGTTAAGCAAATCCTGTGAATTTTAAAGAGATACTGTCATTTTTGGAGTCCTGTGTGGCACGAGGTAGATACGTAGTACCGTTTTGACCATTATTTAAAATTTAAGAAATAATTTGCCTGTAAATTAATGCCTTGAATATATTTCGGCGTTAGGTTCCGCCTCACAAAATATGGTTTCTCCACCTATACGATTAATGGAATAATTAAAATAATATATTATTTGTTCACCAGAAAAGCAAAATATAATGAAAAGTGAATATATTCGAGTAGTAAAGTCGTCGTTGTATGTGATCGTCCCAATTTTTTAAACTATTTTTTACTAAATATTTACTAGACCATACTAAAACACACTTAAGTATGAGCTCTTTAAAATTAAAAAAATGCCAACAGAATATCTAATATATAGAGCTTTTCTATTTTATTATATGTGAGCTAAGCAGGTGACATGTAACGCTTAAGTCATAAACATAAAAGCTACAAGTTCGATAACACTATCGCGCCGCGCGACTGTCACGCTCGGCGGGGGATTACAGATAAAAGCCCGCCAAGTGCGAGTCGCGCCCGCTCCGGGGATTTGTACAGTGCAAGCCTATGTATAATAATATTCTTTTAAATTACACATCATTACATATCAAAAGTCTATGTCATCTATTAGTGTTACATTCATGATTGTTGCCAAAGAAAATGCTGGCGGAATTCGGCGCTCTTTTTGAACAGTATGCAGCTAACAATATTTTTCTGGAGTTTAGGAGTTTTAATTTTCAAACTAAACTGAGGCACGTATTTAATGCTTGTATTACACTTTGGTCCACAATAGGTGATCCTTGGTCCAGTGTTCCTTGACCTCGCCGGTCAAGTTACAACTGATACAAATGTTACACCATTATTATTGTTCTTCGTAGAACGTTTCTACCAGAAACCTTTTGTGTAAAGCTCTCTAAGAGAGCTACTCAATCCTTCCTTAAAATACTTTTAAGCAGAAATGGTTTTGTGTCTCGAGTAATTTTTTTATTGCTTCAAATCAAATTAAAGTATTTCTAATTCAAGTTGGTACTAGTACAAGTGTACTTTCGAATAATCATTTAGCATAAAACTGTCAGTAGCATCAGTGCTACATGAAAGTGCTCGTCTTGGACGGCATATTGTGAGATTATAAAGTAATTACAAAGGGTAATATATAACATTTTTGTAATATTATTTGTTTTGCTAAGAATGTTTTGTAAATATAGAGGCTATCGTGGCGCTGTGGGACTGACTGACTATAATTGTGATTGTTTTGGGTTCGATTCCCACTTAGTGGAGTGCTTATATTTAACATATATTAATTTCTCCACTCTGGTGAAAAAGACAAAACGCAGCGTCGAGTTCGGCACCCAACATGCAAAAATCACTTAATTCTTTCTGTATGTAATGATGATTATGAAGCTTAACTAAATATACATAGTAACTATTTTTTACTAACTGCTACTATTTTTGACATTTTCTCGATTTAGATCTAGGGTGTATGTGTCTAGAAGAAAGAGAAAGCAGAATATCATGGCATAAGATTCTCTGTTCCTCAAATGCGAGAGGTGCGTGAAGAAAACAAAACGTACAAACCCAAAGAATAAGGTCATAAGTCAAAAAGCCACTGTAGCGTGAAACGCGGGGAGATTGAGCGCGTAATTTGACGTGAAATACTTCACGTGACTGTGATTCTTTGCACTTTGTACGTAATTTAATTAACTCGGCTGTTATTTTTAAAACGATTAACGAATACACAGACAGAGTAAAATTCTATTTGATTTTGTATGGTCTAATACTCACCATTCTATTTTATAATATTACGAAATTGTTTATACTTTTTGTAGGTTTTTTTTGCGATATATAAGTATTATTTACACCTATACCTTTTAAATTACAATAAAACATCACATACAAATGAGTGTAATGGTTGAGTATGTGATGTTTTATTGTAATTTCAACTATTACACTCATCTGATTCCCTTTGTACGGAAAGATCATATAACTTATACAAATTAAACTCAAATTCTTCCATTTCACGTTCACTAATATAAACCAGTCCGTATGTACATTCCGGATTGACTAACCAAGCAATTTGTTGTAAATATAGATTCATGTGATGCCTTTTAGAAGATTACCTTCAGGACAGAGTAGTCTTATGATTTGGGGGGGGGGAAGGGTTAGGGAAGTGTTGCCGTTGTGCCACGAGTATGACGCGCCCCTCTGAATGCCCCGTTTGGGCCCCACAACACCACACCTGGATGGCTGTAGAGGATAAAGACTTGGGTAGTGACCCAGTATGGTGAGAGCAATGCTGGAATGTGAGAGGAACTGGTCTGCGAGGTCGCGGAGCGGGTGCACGTGTCCAGCGCGAATGCAGATCCGCTCCGCGGTTGAAGGCCAGGGGGCAGGAGAACGCGGTACGCGCATTCGCAGGCTTAGCGGTCAGAGCGCTTGAACGGTTTTCAAGAGGCGCGGGTTCAAATCCCGCTGCGTTCAAATTTTTATACGTTTTCTAAATATGTCTTAATCTGTTGATACATCAAAGTGTCCACAAGTGACCACTTTTTATTTAATTGACACTAATATATTGTAATAAATAATTACGAATCGCTTTGAACCAAATCGGACGGAATTTAATCGCAGGAACGACGAAAACAGTTTAATTATGTATACCATAAACGTATTTTGTTCTATCGTACCCTAAATAATAAAATAGTAATAGCTTCTTGTCTGTCAACATCGATTTCCCTCACATTTATTATGATTACGAAGCGAAAAGGCAGAGATGTTCCCGTATAAAGGAATATCTGTGTGTTTTTAAATGAAGGATAGCAGTAAAACACTAAAGGGCAATAAAGTTTTAGAGGCCATTGCGAAGGATCACACCGCGCCGGTATGGACGCTCCCGGTGTCTCCAAATAACACACTATTATACCTACTTAATATATATATCTATATTCATGAATATGTGTTAACATTCAATATTGCAAGTGTTGTAAAAAATGTGTTAAAACACATACCTGGAGCCTATATAATGGGATAAAAAAACTAAAAATGATTATATATAAATTAAATAACTTAACATAAAAATAGGCCCCGACGAGAATCGAACTCGCGATCTCCTGTTTACTAGACAGGCGCTTTAACCAACTAAGCCACGGCGCCGCTTGCTCTTTGCTCGTAATATTCGTTCTGAAACTGCCGTTTTTCTCATGTCCACTCTTTACATACTATAAGCATACAAATAAAGGAAAAGTTGTGTAATTTCTTGGCATTACATTATATATGAATATCATATATGAACTGTAAAGCTGCAAATCCTTCGATTACTGCTCGTGGAACGGAGGTAAATCTGTAGGAAATTTAAGTTTTTCACGTCACCTTTTCGCCTCTCAGCTGCGCCATCGCGAGTACTCGTAACTCGAGAGACCAAACGTCGGAAAATCTTCATTGTTATACACTAACTGTGTATTAGCACTAAACATGCGACAGAAAGGAAGAGTGTCAGTAAATGCATTTATTAATTAACAACACAATAGAGACACACAGACATAAATACTAGGTGTACCAGTTTTAATAAGAAAGTACTCTTATGATATTGGGTGGTGGAATCATACCTTGTTTGACACATTCATTCGCATAGGCTTTGCACCCACAGCCTCAGCTTGATATTATATTAAATTCATACAACTATGACGTCATTCGGATTAAGTTTACTATACATATTTTCTTTTATCGATATGACTCACTCTTGGCTCTCGTGTACCATCAGACTAGCTTGAAAATTTTGAAAAATTTGCAATACTATTTTATAAGCGGCGACGTGTCACCGAAGTGGAAGCTTTTAAAATTGAAAAAGTTTAAAATTTATCGCCTTCCACACCTCCCGACTATTTTTATTGAACTACAATATTTCTATTCGTCGCTAACTTATACCACTTTGGGTGGCGACTTGAAAGGACGTACTTTACCATCGAACGAATTATTTATAATGGTTGAGATCTAGTTGTTTTGGTTTTTTTTTTATTTTTTTTATATTATATTTGGAACTAGTAATAGAAAACAAATACTAAATGATACATAATAGTTAAAAGTCGTTTCTGTACCAACATATATTATGCGAACATTTAACATTTTTTATAGTAAGAATATTTCAACTTGCCGCGCCGAGAATAAAGTTTTCTTTTCTTTGAATTCAAAACGTGCGTGCGAACTCGAACAAAACTCGAACGGGTACCGGCTTCTCGTATCAATTTATACGTGACTATTTTATCACGCATTATAATAAGTAACAACTATCTACTTATGAATTAGGCAATATAGTATAAATATAAATAATTGAACGACGAAGGGGCGGATATTAAGAAACCGGCTTAAAGGTCTCTCGCTCAGTCACATTATTGGGAACATTCAATTTCCTGACTGGTCTGACGAGTGACACGCTGACGTCACACACCTGCCGCTGACGGCGAGGGGCCTCTACGCCCGCGCTACGTTAGCGAATACAAATAAATTAACGAGTCTATCAAATTTCTAACTATAAGTGTACGTATATATTATTTAGATATATCGTGGTGTGTTCCTGAATCATCAATTGTGGATTCAAATCCCAAGTGTTCTGATTTTTTATAAGCTTATATAGTATATATAATAGTATTGCGCAAAAAAGTTAAACCATTACTTAATACTGTTAAATCTGATTGAATTAACAAAGTCTTACTAATATTGCCATTAGTATATTTAATACACGCATTATCAGCCACGAATTAGTTATTCAAATTTAACTTATTAATACTATTGTCTTACGGTTGCTAGTAATTGACTAATGCAAAGTCAAATACCAAGCCATATATTAATTACATTTAGCATAAAGACGCATTGAGTCGTGTTCCTCAACTTATTACAAGTGTACTTAAGCGGAAGGCGGAGAGCACACTGACATATAATTAGTTTGTTTGGATCTGCAACAATAATATAAAACACAAACTTAAATAATACCGTAAGTAAATATATAAATCAATATGAATAATTATTGCTGAGTAATTTCATAGTATTAGTGCTTCTCCTTAATATAAAATAAATAGGAAGTAGGCTTTGTAATTTTCGTTTGTAGTACCTGCGGCAGCTATGTGTGGCGACCGCGTTCCCCCAGAGACCAGTAATAGAGTTCTTTGTGTGGACTGAGGCGGCGATCGAAATGCATTCAGTGCCTCCGATTGAAAATTTTAATTACAATTTCTTTTCCATTTTAGCAACTAGAGAACAGCGAGCGTTTGCGCGTGCGCGTTATACATTACTTTAATATCAAACTGCTTAAATAAAAATGTCTTTTCTAAAAATAATAAATTATATTTTTCCTTGCTTTGTTTATGTTGGCCAATTGCTTTTTATTCCACAACAACTGATTAATTTGAAATTTGAAACTGAAAAATCTGATCTAATGAACAATAATTAAATATGTATAATACGAAAATATATTTTTTAATTCGCGCAAATACTAAAATGACACGAATTCAAATTTCCACATTTAAAAGTTCAAAGATGTTGCTAACTTGTTGGAAATAAAACGCTGTGGAATAAATTTAAATACAATCTCGTTTAATTTTAATATTCACAGAGTAGCTTCGATATCGACGTGAATGCGTCACGCCGCTCGAGCGGAAACTTTTTCAACGACCGATAAGACGTAGAATTATGGCAAAAGTAGAGCAAATTCTGGAATGCGAGTTGAGTGCTTGCTTGGATGTATCACGCGACCGGTTACTGGTTCATGTGCTGGTTCAAGTCTTAATAAAACATTAAAATAATTTAAATATAATCATGTGTCCGAGTGCGGATCGAACTCACAGCCACTGTACCACTATTAGACCAATTACCAATATTAGACGATTAATCTAAGAATTATATATAACCTTGTCGTTTTCCATTTTTACAATATTTAAGAATGTAAGTACGTTATAGAATTTATTACTTGCAATTTGGTAGAGTCAGTTGAGATATCACAGGCGGTGATTGTGATGTTAGATTTGTGAAAATTGCTCTAATAAAATCACTGAATTAAGTAATTTCATTTAAGACTCTATCAACTTACTGATGTAACTTCCAGTAGGTTCTGTGAGCGGATCAACTATGATGGGACTTTAATTGAAATTTTTCAATAATTACTGCAGCTAATAATAAATAATAGTGCTGTTTCTACAGTTTATTAATGATTTATTGACAATAAATAATAAAATTGAGTTATTGCAACGTACTACTATAAAATATCTATATCTCGGGTGAACCACGAGCCATCTCAAGAAATTGGCAAACACTTTGCGAGCGGAGCGCGGTCATTCGGCCAATTACGAAATATAAGGTCAAATATTATAAATACCAACGGATTTGTTATTTAAGATAAATTGCATAACAGTAAATGACATAATAAGTAAGTTACTTTTTAAAACAATATATAACACTCTGAGATATTAATTCAACAGCTAGTATTATTATTTTAAACTTGAGTCTTATTTCATTCGTTCGAACGTTAAACATTCTCTGTAGACCCTTCTATAAATATTAAGAGATTTAATTAAATTTGATATATAGGACACTTAAAAATAGACCTCCACTATTCATTTGCAATAATTGCAGTGTTTTTATGATGGTTTGTTTATATATTTACTTTGCTAACGATTACTTTATTACACGAACAAAGCTGACTTGTCAGAATATTGTCTGACTAGACATTGTAGATTTTATTGCACTACATTCCATCTCTTTATATTCGCTTAACTGTCAATGCGATGGTCGTAGATTCGATCCCTTTTCGGGGCAATTATTACATTAAATTGTTTCTTATTTCCCCGCTCTCTCCATTACAACACACCTTAAACGGTCTTATTTATCCTGTATAGTTGGGTAGGCAGTACAATACAAAGCGGGGCGTTGGGTGGGAAGTAGAGAAAGGAGTGTCTTTATACTAGATTCAGGTGTACTACCTACCCAGCTATACAGGATAAAGCGTGAAGCTGAATTAAGTATAATTATGATTTTAGAAACATTAATATATTTTAAAGCTCGACCGTCTATTTTCTTTGATAATGAAATGTACACTAGTGGTAGTATTAATTTAAGCGGGTTGAGTTAAGTAAATAAGACAGCTTAAGGTGTGTTGTAATGGAGAGCGCGGCGGGCGAGCGGTCTCGACCCGGAGCTCGGAGGTGAGCGTGTCTTTCCCTCAGGCCTTTGGCCGCGATCCAAATCTGCTTTAAACTATTGCCAATATTTTGTTGCGGGTTAGGAGGAGAGGGCCACGATCATGGAGGAATACAGTCGTTTGAAATAAGAATTGAAAAAAAAATACACATAATATTGTGTATTTTGTATATGAATTGTGTGAAGCGCAATCTGATTTGGAATAAGTCCTTTTATTTTATTTGACTATTCAAATACAAGCCAAATTACTTTTTTTACTATTAAAAACAACGGTTTAATAACCATGTATTTTATCAAAGGCTGTAAACTAAACTCCTCCAATAAAACATTTTTAGGAAACATTGAAAGCTTTGTAAATGTTTATTATATATGTCGTAAATATGGATTGATAATAAAAATATACATTGATTTAAAATTACAAAATGCTCGTTCGTCCCGCGGTGGTATGTAGTTATAGAGTAGCACAGGCTTCCACTCTCGGGAGTACCAATTCTGGGGATTCAATTGTTTCGACTTCTCGCGCGATTTATCGCAGTCTAAGGCTGCGACGCTTGAAAACTGCCAAACTTGTTACACCCACGTATAAGGTCTTAAGTCCGTGTATTTCAAAGACACTATTTATATATTTGCACTATTATTTGGTTAAATCCTTTAAGTTTTTATGTGAGTAAATATAATAACATCACAGGCAAAAAATACAGCATTTCTTAATGTGAGAATGAGAATAGAAATAGCAGTTGTAATTACTTCTTGCATGCATACATTTCTTTGTCCGTTCTATTATACTGCGCTGGGCAATAATAGGTTTATTGCCTTAGAGTTACTACCATCAGTACAAGTGTGATCATTAAGCAGCATCCTCGCATTATAATCTTAACAAACCCTACTATTTAAAGAAAACTTAAAGTTATTTCTATTGCGAAGAGGCAGGTACGAGAATTCAACGCCTCGACGTCTAAGAAGTAATAAAGGTGTTTGTAGTTAAAAGCTACCACTCTCTTTGTCAATGTAACTGATACGATAAAATGTAGGTTCTACTGCTTGCTTTTATACATTTTCCCAACTGATTTCGTAAACTTTAACCTGAAAAAAAATATTGAAATCGTCTAAAACATCTGCTGTGTAGGTTTAAGAGGCAAGATTTTTTTTTCTTTTAGGGAATGATTGTATTTTGTTATATTTGTATTTTTTGATGATGATGTAAAATTAAAATAGACCAGCTAAACTATAAAAAAGCTAAAGTGAAAGCCGCCTTAACACAATTTGTCCAACGTGAAGCGTACACTCTATATCGACATATAAAAATTAAAGATCCTGAACTGAAAGCAACTGAAATAAAATCTTAATGGTCTAGCTAAGCTATAAGAAACAAGTAAATGCCTTGCAAGTAAAAGTTATTCAGAGTGGTGGGCAGTTTTTGTTAACAAATAAAAATTATTGAACTTCGTGGTGCAGTGGGATACGTCTGACAGCAAACGTGATGGTAGTGGGTTCGATTCGTACCTCAGAGAATACTTATATTTGTATAGTTTTCATTTATTCTCTCTGGTATGACAAAGATGGTCATTGATGTGAAGCTGAAAAAAAATTGCAATCGTCTGATGTGGAAGACTTAGAAACAAAAAAATTATGAAGACTAAAAAGAAACTATAAAGACATTCATTTTTATTTTGGCTCACCTTCAATGCCAACATGTAGTAAATGGAAGTAATCCATACTAATATTATAAATGCGAGGGTAACTCTGTCTGTCTGTCTGTGATATCAAACCGAACGACCTGATCGTGATGAAATTTTATATACAGATACTTGAGGGTCTAGAGATGATTATAGGCTACCTTTTGTCCCAATTTTTCCCGCTTTTTCAGGAATTTCATGGACAAAAAGGCCGCTTAAAATACAAATTAGTAAATTAGTCCACGCGGGCGTCGCGGCTTCCGGGGCGCGCGGTCGCAGCTCGCCCGCCGGGGCATAGTAGGTAATACTTTATATGTATTACTCGCTCAATCTGTTCGCATTTCAAGCCGCATCGGGCGCCTCATCTAGCGTGATCCGAGCCGGCCTTTTATCCTCTAGTGCCTAAAGAATGGACGATACTATAATGCTACTATAATGTCGAAACTGCACATTACTAATGTACTTATATAACTTGTATGAAATATTTATGTAAACAGTAACAAATATATTAAAAAAAATATTCCATTTCTTAGTTCAAGCGTACATCCTAATAAAATTGGAACAACACGTTTCAAAAGTGATAAAATTTTCATGTTTTTTTCTCGCAAAGAAGGCTACGCGGAGACAGTGATACTTGTTTCAAGATACTCCGTTCTCCGCTTTCAGTTCATATTCGCCGTGCTCCCTGTTACCATCGCGGGGGAAATGAAAATAATTTAAATATAACAAATATTCCCCCGAGTGTGTGTCAAGCCCGAACCATTTCCATTCTTAATCCGCTAGTGAACGAGGTACAGGTACGATAGTGTTATCGCATTTGTAACAATAGACGTCGCGTGATATATTATTAGTTATAATGAGCTTTAATCCAGCACGCGACGTCCCGCAGTAAGCAGTGCCACTTTGACAACTGGTTTTCTGCATCTTTATCGTTTATACTCTTAATTTGTCACTAAACAAACGGACACACTTTTAAGAATTTTAGCCCGTGGTTAGCTTAAATATACATGAAATAGAAAAACATATTTTAACCTAACCTATATCTTTCCTATCGACGCGATGGCTTAACTTCATTCTTATTCTCTCAATCGCCCGACAACGCGTCCATAACTCCTCTCCTGTTGTAGATGTCTATGGGCGAACGATCCACTTACAATCTTTCATTTCGTTTGCATCGTTGCTTCAATAAAAGAAAATGATAATCCATTCGGCCACTCTTATCGTCATAACTTTTATATTATACGTGTTTAGAAAACGTATAAACACTTTCAACAAAATTAAAGTTCAAGTTCTTATATGTTTTTCATAGGTATTTATCCACGTAAAAGTGGTATCGAGAAGAGCTCTTTAATCATTTTTATTGTCTCTATTTGCTTGAACTATTTTAAACTTTAATTATGATTTACAATAAATATCACATATGGCACAGTTTGCGATTTATTGATCCCACTCGGGGCACCTTTATACTCTAAATATTTTCTATTCTCAATATTTAAAATAGTAATGTGTACAACCAAGTTCGATTTGTCTTATACTGCGGAATGATGGAATATATATGCGGAAGACGCGTGGAGATAAAAAAATATTATTTTTATATGTTTCTTTAGAATTATGATAATATCTAGCGAATTAGGAACAATAAAAGCTTATAGTAGGTTTAAGTTTAAGACAATTCTCTTTACGTTCAGCGTTCTAGTCACGCCGCCAGAGTACAGCGCGCTGCTAGTTGACGAAACAACAATTGACATATTGAGAAAGTCCGACAATTAATCGATTTTAAATTGATAATCGTATTAAAGTTGATTGCCATGGTATGATGGTGTGGAATGATGGTATGGCATACAACTGTGGCTATGTCTAAGCTGTGCTGGCTATTAATAGGCTTACTTACTTCATCTATAAATATAAAATGATTAAGTCCATTTTTCATTAATTATTATGCTTTGATTTGACGTGTTCGTTCATACATATATTTTATTAAAATAAATTAACACTTAATAATTATAATATTAATTTACACAAATAAGTAATGTTTGTTCTCTACAGCTTCAGTAAATTTAATTTGAAGTTTGATTTAGAAACAAATATTTTAATGCCTCTAAGTAAATAGGAGCAGGCGAAACGGAACTCGGCAGAAGCACCCTCCAGTGTAGAGCGTTACGCTGTTCAGTGCACTCGCCACCAGCCACTAGCCACTGTACCGCACTCGACTAAGCTTTGAGGACCTCCTAAAGCGTAGCATTAATTTGGTGAAGCCTTTCCGTTATTGAGCTTTTTATTATTAATCCCTTATCACGAAGAGACTGGATGGACATCGCCTTGCACAGAAACAAATGGAGGCACCTGGAGGCGCCCTGTACCGGAAAGGGTTCATGATATATATGCAGTTAAAGTATTACGATAAGGCTAATTATTATTTTATTAACTGATTTGTTACAACTTAGTTAATGAGTGATGATTCTGTGGTGGTTAAGTAATCATACAAATCAATCGTTGGTTCAATTAATTACCTACACAGTTTTACTCTACGCAGGATCCGCAAAATGTGCCTTAATTGATTATAAATCTAGTTTTGAATCAGAACTGGTTTAAAACAGGAAAAATGCCTTGATACGTATTTTTTATCACCATTTTGGGTTTGTTTGTCTTTTTCTTATCTTTTCGTAAATTTTTGGTTTGCCAATCTAAATACTGGGCTAGTATATTGCGCTAGCACGCAACGACACTTGCTAGTGATATTAAGCAAGCTTTACATATTATTATGCTAGTAATAATTAGTTATACGTTAAAAACAAATAGCGAAAACATAGATGATACAATCATCACCGTTATAGCGAAATTATTAGTATTTAAGTTCATGCGTTGACTGTAGGTTCAATTTTTATTACTCTTCAATAAAAAACAGACAGACGTTTGCACAATCAAAATACTGGTTAAATAATTAATATAGACAAATAAAACACACAAAAAATATGAAACCGGAACTAGCTTTGAAGTTCTTTGATCATACATATTTAAATACTTCAACTCAGTTCGAATAAATTAGTAACGTTACAGTAATTACTTTTATACTCGCAAGCACGTGCCAGGAAATGTTAAAATAGTTTAACTTAATGTTTAAAGATTTTTAAATGGAGTATAAAGAAGACTTATCACATTTGAAATTGAATTCTTTTCTAAGTTACCACTTATATAATCAGACATCGCCAGCACGCACGTAGCGACGACACTACTACTGCATTAGAGACCCCCCCATAGCTACTTGAAATTAGGGGTTCGATTCTCACTCGGATAAATTTTTGAATAAACATTTTCCACATGAAATGCGACAAAGCACAGTGTTCAATTTTACTACTCAACTCATAATGATATCTTAAAATACTCTAAAAAAGTATATACAAGAACTTTTTAGTTTTATATTCCTTTAAACCGATTATTAAAATAATTTAGCAATACTGTATTTAAATTTAGGAATTTAACAATCATTTTTAAAAAACATATTAAAAATTTGAACGAATCGGGTGTCGGTGTCCTAAAGGCGTGGGTTCGAATCCCGCTGCGTTCTTATTTTTATACATTTTCTTTCATTTCATTTTAATTCCAAACAACTTACTTTTAATTCCAAAAGTAATATTGCTGAAACAATAAAACTATATATTATTAAAACAGTAGGATTTTAAAAATAACAAACAAGAAGTGTATTATAAGGTTAGAGTGTACAAGTGAACGTTTGGTTTATTCACCGCAAGTCAACTGGTAGATTTCCCTCGGGCACGCCTACTCTACCCACCTTACCCACCGTACCCACTGTACCAGCAGTTACGTTAGCAACCAATTCAGATGTTAAAGAATATGTAACTTGCAAACTCGTAACGTAGCTGTAAATTTGATACCTATTAAAAACGTTTAAATTATGTTTAAAATTTATAAGTTAAATACTTTGCGCGTATTTTTAAAATATTTTAGTACAATAAATATCAATACTAAGAAGCGTTAGTTTTTAATGTTAAAAATGAATCATTAAAGACGTGGCCCATTACAATGCAGCGCGGTCCTCGCGGGACGTGCTCCGCGCTACAAGTGCGCGTCTCCCGTCTCCTGGCGCCGGCTGATTGCTTAATGTTATATGGCTCTGATTTATGTTCATTTATGTATATAGGTACGATTACTATATCGATTTTAATGAAAAACAATTGGCTGTGGTTTCGATCTTCACTCGGAGAAAGGAATATATGCGTCAATCAACTTTTAAGGTACTCCTCTGAGTGGAAATGACAAAATAGTTTCGTTAAAAATGCATATAGATATTTTCATAAAGCCACTGCATTATCACTCACATCAATTAGTTATCTTTTACATTTTTAATAGTAGTTGAAATTTTTATATAATTTGAAAGATATTTTCTAATTCTCTTCTTTGTTCTTAAGGTCATAGTGGTTTTGTATGATAAAAAAGATAAAATATTTAAAAGTTGTTAATATAATAATAGTAATGTAACATTTAAGGATTTTATTCATTAATAACATGGTTTTTTATTTTGTATTGCATGGGGACATAAAAGAAGTACTTTAAAATTTGATTGATTATGTCTTGACTCTAGGTACTCTCTGAATTAAATATCTCTGAGTAAATGTGAATATTAGCTCGACTATAAAATACAATACATGTTATAAATATTAAATAAACAAATAAGTAAGTGTATTTAAAACTTTATAGAAATAGCATAAAATTGGGTCATATATAAATTTAACTTCGAAGCGAGTCACTCGTGAAGTTGGTTTAAAATGAACATTCTCTACAGTAAATATCGAATGGGAGCTTGTTGTTATATTGCTGCTATATATTGGTTTGGTCACGAATATTTTAACACTATCTCCAGTGCCGCAACTCTTACATAACTCTCTTTTTTAAAGTTAATTATTCTTAAAATGGTTTTAAGAATTAAGAATTTTCATTAAAGAACCACGAAGATTTTAAAAATAATAAAATACTCATGTGTATTTCGTAAGAACCGAGAAATATTCACATGATAACATTGTTAGTATATAGTGAGAAACTGCGGACTAATTTTACTAAAAACATTTAGTTTATTATCGATGTAAGAAGAAGTAAGAAGTAGAAGCATATATAAAGGGTCACATTATGTTTAACTGACAGGGTTCTCCCTGCCTGCCACCGGGGTTCACAGAAGATTAGGGTTCCCCTGACGTCGGCTATTGGCAGTCGAGAAGGAGCATCGTAAGGTTTTAGTGGGTATACATTCGCCAGTAGCCAGGGCCATCCGGCCTGCATTCGCCAGTTTGGAGTTCCACATAACCACGTCTGATTCCCCAATCAGGCTGGTATCTAAAGACTAGCTTAAAATAACTCTTTGTAATATAGCATATAAAATAAAATATTTACACAAAAGCTCTCTTTATGAAAGGTCTTTCTGAAACCGTATGTATATATTTTAACCTTTTTCTTTCATTAAATATAAATATATAAGATTTTAATTTAAATTAAAGTTATTTGCCAAAATTTCATAACAGATCAGACGACGGCACACTCGAGAGTTTTATAACAATATTGGAGCTGAACGAAACGAGGTCGCGACAAATAGGTATCCAATAAACGGCATCAAGTATGAATGATAAGCCTGAATTTTAAGTCAAGTACCAATAAAGATAAGGAGAACAAGGAAAACAACACTTCAGTGTAGCTGAAATATCAGCAAAGAGATTAGTGTCATCTTAGTAAAGGCACGGCGCGGCGTCCCGCGGTAGTAGCCACCGCAATTCAGTGATAAAAAAGTTACAATACTAAAAATTTACATCAGTAAAAATTTGGCCGATGTTAAAACTTTTGTTGATAATTTGACGTTTGAGTCATCGCTCTCGCCCCGGAAAGGGCGAGGGGAAACAGTATCAGGGCTGAGCCCTCTGTCTGTGGGGTTCATCTCCGTGCATAACAATGCGCGTGGCGTTGGGGAGGCTCTCTTGGGCATTTGAAGTGGTTGTCTCCCCGTTGTGTACGGGATAGGGATGGGGGCGGAGGGATGAGTCATGTGCTGCCCGGGCGATCAGCCCAGCCAAGTGAGACCCACGATTACTCGTGGGAGGCCCAGCTTAGTCGATCAGCGACCGCGACAGCGACTCAGGAGTCGGATATAGGAAGGAGATCCCGGGGGAAACGACGACGGTCTGGCGGTCTGGTATGCCACGGCGCGATGCCCTGGATGTGCGGGTGCATCGATGTGTCGGCGCGGCGGAAGAAGGTTTCTGCCAGTGTGAGGTAGTGGCGGTCGAGGGTGTCCACCTTGAGGTCCCTGTGCAGGGTGGACCCTCTGACGCACCAGGGGGCCCTCGCAGCTCTGCGGAGGGCGACATTCTGCACCGTTTCAAACTTCTTGGGGTTGTGGGCGCTTGTGAGGGCGTACCAAGCCGGCGCAGCATACGTCAGTTGGGGCCTGACGTATGTCTTGTACAGCGCGGCCTTGGTACGCAGTGGCAGTTTGGATCTCAAGATAGGTGTCAAAGTGTGGAGGGCGTACTTCGCTGCGTTGACGCTGCGCTTTACCTGGTGGTGCATCTTGAGGTGACGGTCGATGATCACCCCCAGGTAGCGCGCGCTCCTCAGCCAGGGAATCTTTTCCCCCAGGAGGACGACCGGCGGCGGCATTCTCCGGGGACCCAGGAAGATGATAGCCAGGGTCTTGGCGACGTTTAGTTGGAGGCGGTTGTTGGCCAGCCAGGCGGGCAAGAGGTCGAGGGACTGTTGCAGACGAGACGCAGCCGTTAATAATTTCAATACCGTGTTCAATTTTAACAACGGCAGAGAAGAGAACGGCACGCGGAGAAGCACAGCCCGTGGACGAGGTGGACGTAAGCATGCCCTCTTTCCTTTACTTTGGAATATATCTGAATTATACGCTGAGTGCGCGTGAATTCTTGTAGAATGCTGAATAAAGAACACTATTCCATATTTCAAATAAAATTTCTTTGCAATCTGTTCAAGAAAAAACTGATGATCCAAACATCTACTTACACTATCAAAACAAATAAATTATGTATTTGAATCAAGAACTTAGAAATTAGAGGATTATTAGAAAATAGTATATCTTTTATTGATATATATTTATATTATTTTCGTGCTGTAATTGCAAATGCACCACTTGTGACATTGCACAGAAGTATTACAAACCGCGGACTGCCCGCCGCCGCCCGCCGCCGCCCGCCCGACGCCGCACGATACCGCCCGCCGCCGCCGGTACAGTCTAACAATAGGAGTGCACTGGAGCTGACAACGGGGACTTACTTAATATTTTATTACTACTTCTATTGGATACTTGTGCAACTGAGCCTTGTTTGTTCTAGTTGAACTTTATACATAATACCAGAATTACATTTCACATATTTAAGGACCAAATTATTGGATAATATTTTTTAATTATTAGATAATTTTCCAAGCAATTCCTAACAAAAAAGTCGCTATATATTAACACATCTATATTTATTAATGTTACCAAGACTTCTTTTTTTATTTATTTCATGTAATATATTATTGTTTTATTTATATACTTCAAACTTTGAATTGTAGTTACTTTCATATATTGAAACTATATAGATCCATCCCGTTTTGTATTTATTTTATTATTTTAAAAAAAATGTGCTAATAAACCAAAAAACAAACAGCTCTACAAGTGTAGCGAACGGTGCGGTGAGCTCTTACTTGAAGCGCTCACCGCAGCAAACACCCGCCGGCGATTGTAGTCTGGACCAGAGTCTCCAGACACACATAACTAATAATTGAAAGAGCAGAGAAATTACATTACCTCTAACACAAAACATTCATACAGTGCTCGCAATTAACTTCTACATACGTATGGAGATTTGTTATCACACATTAATGTGTTTTACATTCATAGCGTACTTGATATACATATGACTGAACATGACCTTGTAGGTTCAAAGGTTAGTTGGAGAATTTGAAATAATTTACCTCCCCAGATCTGGTGAAACCAAGCACAGTGTTGTTTAACTTCAGGACATTGTCTATGAATAAAACAACAGGAAGTGGTACTCAGAGTGAATTTTTATTTAGCTCTCCCTAGCCTACAACGGATATGCGGAAAATACATTTAATTAAACTTATTAAGAACACTTTTGAAATGATTTAGTTCCTGCTTTTGGTTCACATTGTATCTATCTAATCATCAAAACGACGACTTATATCGCAAAGTAATAAGTTCAGTTTCCTTAATGCCTCCATGAAATGAAATAGCGTTTAAGAGCTTTTCTTATAAAATAGTAGTTTAGTTGAAATCCAAGTTACATTCGCTTCGGTGAATTCTCATAATCGATTTTATTAGAAAATTTCATTGTCTCTACACGACTTTCCAAACCGAAGCAGCGGTTGTCGACTCATCAAAAAACTTATTTGGCACAAACTCAACTTCCATTCAGGGAATTCAATTTTAGACTACCTTTCTTTTTTGTTTTTCCTTTCCACAGTGTATTCTATTTCGCAGAATGAAGTATGATCAATGCTTTCAAATTAATTTAGCGCACTTAAAACTGTATACAGTAAGAAAAATTATGGTGCTTAAAAGTCAATGTAACCTATGAATATATAAAAAAAGTTTTATATATTACCTGCGGTCGAATAGAGCTAACTATAAGCTGTATGCAGCAAGTGTCATTAATTATATATCATTAAAGACATTTATTTTATATGTGTATCGCTTAGGGTACCGTTTATCCATAGGGACGTAGTCTTAGGACACCGATCGAGCACTGTTTTGATACGCCACTGTACTTAATATTATATCTTTTTTCATTGGCTTGTAGATGAACAGGCGGGAAGAACTAAGGACTATTTTCTAAGTTCACCCCCGCTATCTTTAAAGCTTAAACTTGTTCAATTATTCAAAGTACCAGTAATGATGCAGTCTTATTATTGGACAGAATATCATTGGATTTTTGTAAGACTTTCCATTTACACCAAGCTAGCATCAATAATTATCATTTCCGCTTGTAGAGTATATTTGCAAAGTATATTTCCTTCCATTATGAAGGTGCCTGTAATACTTGTGTTGTAATTAATAGCATGGCTTGCAATTTGTAATTGGCACTATACAGCTTATTCCCAACCATTGGGAATTACGTAGTTATAGAGATCTATTACTTGTATGGCTGAAAATGAACAGCGAGCTTAAAAGAAACATTCCATATTAGTTATATAGATAGTGTAGACATGAGTAAGGAAATCTTTCAGGATTTATGAAGGATGAGTAGTTTTTTCAGGATGAAAAAGATGGAGGATGATAACAAATCACTGCAAGTAACAGTGAAGTGGGTATCAATTTAAGAAATATTAAATTAGGCGAAATTTTGGTCATTAGTTACCATCGAGACGTGGTGGTACAGCGACTGTAAAGGTGATTGGTTGTGGATCCGTTGGGGGAATGATTATATTTAAATTATTTTCATTTCTTCGTTCTGGTACCTAAGTTCTCCCTGACTACCCTGCTATGCGGGAAAATATGTAACGCTGTTTTTGTTTTTTTTAAATATATTACGTAAATATGCACTCAACTAAATCAAATACATACTATTCATAAATTAATTACTATATATACTTTTTTGTAAACAGCTGTTTGTTGTGGCGTGGTTTATTGTTATTTTGTTCGGAACATCAATAGTTCTTTCTTCCTTAAATGAAAATAAATTAAAATGCTATCTACTACTCGTAAAATCAGCTAACTATCAGTTAAAGTCTGGCTTCAAAGATTACCCGAAACAACAGACAGACAGATAAAATTATAAAAAATGGTATAAGTCTGCTTATAGAAATTCATAAAAAAAATCCTATTTTAAAATTACACTTCGGTTATATTTATATTTATAGACTCTGGAATTCTTTTACTTGGTGCAAGTCTTTTGTGAACTTCGTATATTCCCGATTTCTCAAATTCAGAACAAGCATATAATATTTGCAAACCAGAATTCCAATTTGTGCGCCAAAAGAGGTGGAAGAAAGCCGCATGTAGACGCAAATAATTCCTCTTAGTAAATACTCTCGGTTCGCGCTACGTGGAAGCTTACAATACATGAAAATATGGAAATTGCTACTTTATTTAAGTTAAATAAATATAAGTCTCTCATGCCTAAAACTGTATCCGGTGTATGGTGTAATGTAACACGTACACCCGCGGGGCGCGACTCGTTCAAAGTCTACGCCAAGCTCAACTCTACTACAGTAGCTCATTTCGCCCTCGCTTTCTTCTCGTGAATTTCTTAAAACTTAGTGTTTGTATTACCCTACTAATTAATATCATATTAGTAGTAACTAATGAAGACTTCTATTACACTTTCTCCTATTAGTCTGTTGGCCCTACTTGCGTAGGTGCTTTGGTTTTTAGTCACTTAGATGAGAGTCATATCTAATTTAACTAATTGACTAGTAAATTCAGATGTTAAACACTAGTTTAAGTCTAAGTTATTTCGAAATAAGAGTACTCTAGTCATTGATGCGATCTGCGTCAACTGTGCGGAAATGCCGCGGCACTGAATGCAAATGCACTGCACCGCGAGACGCTGCCCCGGGCCCGCGCCATACAACCCCTTCATCTTTTTAACATCGTACAGCCTGTTTCGAGCGCGAGCTTTTGAGAAACTAATTTCTTTATACATTACTCTACTTAATATATATATTTCACTCCATTACGTATTTATTTTATTTATTTGTTTGCATTTGTTATAACAAGTAAGATTTCGTGCATATTACGACGAATTAACAAAGACCTGCCTCCACCTGCTTGTGTATGTTTCTAAGCTTTCTTTTAATTAAAACATGCATGGAATTTGATGTAGCTTTAGTGAAAACTTGCTGCTAGCTAACTAGCTTACTTATTCCTATAATTTTTTCCTAAAATTTTCAATGTATATATTGAAAATATTTCAATTGCGTTGAACATTGAATGTTTTTACAAAAAATAATTTAGGCGGATGAAAAACAGTAATAGAATATGAATCAATGATTTATACATTTTTTGTCTGGCTGTTTGTCGGTTACGCGTACAACGCACATCATCTCAGTTATTGGACGGTCGAATTGCCTGAGCCGTCTAAATAAGGAAATGTCGCCGCAACAAAAGAGTTTCAACATAATGGATCCTCTGACATATAAAAATTGAAGATCTAAAATATCTGACGAAGAACCACACAAGCCTAGCTAAGCTATCTTATTTATAGTGGCGTACGTCAGAAGCCACGAGAAGCCACTAGTATTGTACAAAGCCAACTTTCAATTTCTTTTGGATTTTTTAATAATTTATGATTCATACCATTCCATTCATTCATATCTTCCACCGCTAACTGACATAGTTCCTTGATGAACAATGAACGTATAAAAATGAACTAAAATTTCATACGCATACATGATTACGACACGAGCAAAGTATGCAGTATGGGTCACGTGGGTCACGTGGTGACGTCCATAAGCTTTAATAAAGTCTAACTTGTCGAAGACGTGCATCTAGTGTTGCTGCTTAGTTACTGTAACGTTTATACTTATACTTTCGACCAATATTACACTTTGTATGTATCTGGGAGGAATTGAAATAAAAACAACATATATTACAAAAATATTTATTAATTTCTTTCAGTTTTCATCTGCGTTACCTTTAAATATTTACACAAAAAACCACTAAAAGTTTATAAACAATAACGTTAATAATGCCAATTTTAATCAAATTCGAAAACATAACAATCATTTAACAATGACAACTTTTTAAAATTAAAATTGTGCTAAATCTTCGTTGTTCGAACATCTTACACGGTAACTATAGAAAATCTTTGACAAATTTCTTATACAAATCGAAGTCTACAGATAAATATCTGTAGATAAATATAATATATACAGGTTTATCGTATAAACATATGATTAATTTTAACTTCATTTTTCTTTTAGCCTAATTTTTTAATTTACAAAATATACCAGTTCAGTCCTCATTACTACCTAAAAGTTATAAAAAATGAGTTGGTTTTACCTATATTAACAAATACTAACTAAGCATTCGAAAAACTAATACTAAAATGTAAAACATTCTCCAAGTAATGTATAGTTTACATGAGTGACTAGACAATGCGCTAGCGTGACACTCTGCCTCGTCCGCGTGGAGTGCGAGCAAAGGCTTAGGCGTCGAAACACCCGGACCGACCATGCAGGTGCTGCTGCGCGCCGCCAGACGCCCACTCCTCGTCCCTCCTCCGACTTCGCTCGTCCATCGTCGTAGCCATCCACCGACCCACGATGCAGAACACCCACATCGAAGTGGATTTCCAGCAAGAACTAGACCTCCTAACAAATTGAAGACAATAAGCAATCATTGTTATTAGTAAACAAAGAAAAATATAGCAAAAGTTCAGTACCTGGCAACAGTTTTGTAGCCAGTCGGTGCCATCCTGTTGAGTTTGGATATAGAACTGCGGGTCCAAAATTAACAATTTTGTTATCTGTGAGATCGAGGGCCAGATGTGGAACTCGAAACAAAGGCAGCACGAGGCCATCAGGTAACTCCGTAACTCCAGAGTGTGTCAGACGCAGAGATAGTGCGCGTTGTTTCCCTAACGCCGCGAAGGCGTGAGGTGCGACGTACCGCATAGCTACGCCACGGACTTCTAAAGAACGGAGTTTAGATGCGTGAAGTGACAAAAATTGCGTGTCTAATGTCTCTTTTCTTATTAGGACTACTAATGCTTCTAAGTGATGCGTCGCAAAAACTATATCTGCGATAGGTACCTCTTTTGATAAGCCCGTAGGTGATTCAAGAGTTAAGGATCTCAAACAGTTCAAGGCACGAAAGGCCCTAGGTTCGATATTTTCTACATAGCGTAAATTATCCATTTTCAGGTAAAGTAAACGATCCAGGCCGTCAAAGAGACCGCGCTGTATTCGGACTATGGGATTTCTGGAAATATCGAGAGAAATAAGTTGTGGTAGGCCCACCCACATCGCTGGACGCATTGAAGTAAATTTGTTTCCAGCTATATCTAATGCTCTTAGATTCAAAAGATGCCGCACATCAATCTCACTATATGACGCTATGTAATTTCCACTGAGATTTAGTTCGGTAAGATTACTTAGAGGAAGATGTGGAGTATTTTTTAGATTTGTATTGGATAAGGAAAGTCGTCGTAAGCGAGGAACATTGTGAAAAAGCTCCTTAAAATTCGTTTTAATTGAATTGAACGACAGATCAAGTCGATGGAGTCTTGGTAAGCCTGCAAATGTGTTGTCTGACAATACTGTAAGAGCATTGTGTGAGAGCCCCAACTCATGAAGAAAAGAAGTTGCATGAAACATAGCGACATCAAGGTATTCAATACGATTATACGATAGCTCAAGTCGTCGTAGAGTAAATCCGACTTGAGATAGAGCACTACTGGGAAACAACGCTAACTGATTATCACTCAAATCCAAGTATTCTAAAAGAGTATTTTTGAAAACATCACGTGGCAATGCCCGTAATTTATTGCTATCTAAACGTAAAAGTCTCAAATGATGTAAACTATGAAATTGTTCCACTGAAAGCTGATTAATGCGGTTATGTGAAAGATCTAAAATTTGTAACGAAGGTAACTCTGCAAGTGCCCTTCGTTTTACAGTACAAATTACATTTCCCTGTAGATTTAATATACTTAAATTAGGCAATGAACCAAATGCTGCATTGTCAATAATAGTTATCTTATTATAAGATATGAAAATTTGACGAATATGTTCACCTAAAGATATGAAAAAATCTGAGGGAATATTCTCCAACATATTATACGATAAGTCTAAAATATTAATTGAGACTGTTGAACTTCCAATAAGCGAAGAAATTTTATTGTAACTAACGTTTACAGCGAAATTAATTTCATCTTTTGATATATTAGAAAAGTACCTAGTTGAAAACTCTGTTAAGCTATTTTCCTGCAAATCTAATATTTCTATTTTAGGAAGGTATGCAAAAGCTTCGTCGTTTATTAGCTCTATAACATTTCCAGCTAAATTTAAGTAAGCCAAGTTTTGTAAATTACAGAAACTTCGTTCGCTAATATTGTGCATTCTATTATGAGATAAATCTATGCTTTGTAATTCTGTTAATTTTTCTAAGAACTCTGAATCTATTCTACTTACATAATTGTATGATAGTCTTAATTCCCTAATTTTATACGATCCACTTACTTTACTGACTTTACTAGGAAATTCGATTATTTTATTAAAATCTAAATTTAAATATTCTAAAGAAGGAAAATTTTGTATATCATCAGACGATATAAAATGAATATTATTATTATCCAAAACTAACCAAGTCAAGGATTCTAACGAAGAACCAGCCGGTATTTCACCGCTGAATAACGCCGAAGATAATTCTAAAATTCGTAAATCTGTTAAATTGGTAAAAACTCCAGCCTCTATGTAGTATAGATCATTAAAACTCAATATGAGCTCACGTAAAGGTAATGGAGGGAAAGAACCTAATGCAAGTTGAGCCAGTTTGTTCCCACGAAGACTGAGGGTGGTCAACTCCTCAGACCAAGCACCGAATACGTCTAAGGAGACATACGAAATGTGATTATAACCAAGATCTAAGTAAGATAGTGTGGCGGGTATCAAATCGTGTAAGCATTTCGGAAAGGACGTAAAATAGTTTCCGGCTAACGAAAGAGTCTGTAAAATCATTGGCAAGGCTTGTATCTCTTCTAAGAGATTGTAAGCGAGTGATAAATGTCTTAGTTTCTTTAACTCTCTTAAACTCTCTGGTAGAGTTATTAGTTCATTGTGATCTAACTCTAATCTATCAAGTGTATGTTTTAGTGCGTGAAATGTCGCATCTGATATATATTGTAACTTATTATATGAAATCGACAGCTTTTCAAGTCGAATACAATTGGACACAAACGCTGGTATTGTTGTGAAATCATTGAGATCTAAAATCAATTTTTTAAGTTGTGCGTGGTGTAGAAATTCAATGTAAAAGCTATCAGTGAGTTCGTTGTGGCTTAGATCAAGTGAATCTACTTTCGACCGCTCCGTTTTACAAGAAATGTTTTGATTTGGCCGAAGGATGTTATTTCGAAGGTGTAGATGGCGGAGACGAGGTAGAAGTGAAAGCGCTTTGCAAGAAAAATCCGATAAGAGATTATCAGAAAGTCGTAAAAGAGCCAGTGAGGCAGGTAACGCGCCAGAATCTAATTGCCTTAAACGGTTTCCGTCTAGTTCTAATTGTACCAAATGGCGTAGCGATGTCAAGGCACCTTCACGTATTACACGTATATGATTATTGCTAAGCGACAAGCTGCTCAATGATTCCGACAGCCCCCCCCAGTCCGTCTCTGGCACTAATTCGTTTATGTAATTGCTGAAATAAGTAAAAAAAGTTAAATATAAATATCGTAATCATAAATAGTACCTTAGTTATCAATACGTAAATGCCTTACTTTTGTAAATTTAACCAATTTAATACTTTTAATGGTCGCAATGCTTCTATAGGAATTTTCGTGAACTCATTGTAACCTAAGTCGAGCGAGGCGAGACTTGATTTCATTGACCTGAAATTCGATATATTTATAAAATATCAAAGTTTACTCATATGTAAATAAAATAATATAAATATTGTAAAATATTATACAGAAGAATATTCATACAGAAAAGATGTAGGTTCGATCTGGTGCAGGTGCGAGGCGACCAGGACAAGCGTGCGCAGAGGCCGCGTATCGAGGGCCGCCTCGCCAAGCGCGCCCAGCCGCGCCGCCGATACCGCCACGTGCACCACACTGTCCTCTAATATACGTCACATCACAACATTAGCTGTTTTCTTATATTCTATAACTATAATAGTGCTTTGACAACAGATCTAGGGCTATTTAGGTGAAATAAATCTCTAATAATAAATCTCTAATAAACATACCGGTATCTGGAAACCGATGGAATGATACAGAATCGCAGGCGAAGTGATCGTTGCGGCAAATGCACAGTGGGTTAGTAGTGCAGGGTTTGGCGTGAGCGGCGGGTGCGGTCGCCGGTCGCAGCAGCATGAGCAGCGCGAACGCCACCGCGCGCCCTCCGCCACAGTGATGCCACTCTGTAGCGCGCCATCCCCACCGCATCGCACTCTGGACCTAAGATTTATTCTATGAATATAGCTTTAAAAGTGTTTTAAAATTAAAATATTACCACAGGAGCTCACACGACACAAGTTTTTTAACAGCTGACAAGTTGGGATTGTGATTATAGGACGCTGATTCATACTGTATTTGTTTCTTGTGTGTGTATGTGTTTCATATAATTGTTGATTCTCAACAGAAGATTGTTAGACTGACTACTCGATATTTTATTTTCTAGGCGTAAATATAAAGCAAAGCGTTATATACATAGTCCTTGCGATCTAGTAGTCCTTTTGTATCTTATTATTATAAACGGGATACGTTTTAGAATATTTTCATGTATATCTTTACATGAAACATATACATGCATGGCACTGACAGGCTGACTGATACTGACAGGTAGTTAAGTTAACTCTATTCAGTGTAATTTTGACGATGATGAAGCATAATTGCTAACAAATTTTATGATAAAAATATTTTCGACAATTAAAATAAAATTGTCTATAAAAGTGTTGCTTAGGAATGTAATTTGGAAATGCTGAAGGCCGCCTTCGTTTTAATATACGTATATGCATATCATGTGCTACCTATAGTTAGTGTGGCCATCAATACTGTTCTAATGAGAAATAAACAAAATATTACTTTTGAACTCCAGAGACAACAGATCCTAAAATGTATAATTTTTATATGATTGTACATTGTGTTTTTTTTTATTTTCGCTTATTATTAAATGTTTTGTGATATTAAAATGAAGTGGGGTGATAAAGAGAACCGAATCGCTGTGATTTCATTACATGAAGTAAGTATGGTGCCAATTTTTTAAATCGTCCATACGCTTGGTCTTCAAATGTTTGTTTAGTAGTAGTGTAGTGTTCGTACGAAAAAGGCAATCAAAGTAGTAGGGGAAAGAATTCAAAGAAATCCTGTCTGGAAATAAAAGATATTATCTTGTGAGATGGCACCTAGAACCATGTCGCGTATTTTGTAAGTTGACTTAGAACTTGCAGCCTATACTGCACTGGTTATTTGGTAACTCATAATTTAAAAAATAAATAGGGTGATAAAATCAGAACAACTACTTAAGCGATACGCAAAGACTAAAAGAAACCCTAAAAATTGTTTTAGGGACTCGATACGTGATTGCCAGTCAAGTAATTCCCATAGAAATTGTGCGTGCTGTTCAATAGTAGACTGGCAAGACTTTAGGCATATGAAGTCGGTATTCCGACCGTAGGTAAATGCATGCATTTGCAATAAGGATCTTATATTCATTACAGCTTGTATATGCTTGCGGTAAATAATATAAGAAAGTGTAGCTAAGCGGATTTGTGACGAGGTGAGCAGGAAATAATGTTGTATTTTAACAAGCAAATTTGTTTTCACTAACGAGTGTTGTCGCAAAAAGAGTTCAAGCCTCACCGGTAAATCCGATTGGAATTTTACTACGCAGAAGCGTAATAAAATTACATAGAGGCTCTTGGTTCCTTTTTTTTTAAAAAATAGTATTGTCGTGTACGTGATTTAAAGTAAATAATTACATATTTACAACAAGAGAAACCTTGTATCATGTTCCAGGAAACATTACTGTATATTGTATATTTTATACAAAGCGTAGATTATAAAATATAAACTAAAAATGTACTCTTATTATTTAATTGTATATTTATGTTCTTAAAGCTCTATAACAATTGTGCAAGTAAGGAATTAGCGGAGAGTATGAAAATAATTAAGATATTACGAAAATCTACATGTATAAGAACATTATATTCCACTTGAGTTTTTATATAACGCGGATACAAAGCGTAATAATAGGAAGCTGTTGGGTTAGGTTAGGATACATGAACACCTCCTGGTGCTACACTAGTGTGTAGCACCAGGAGGTGCTCATGTATCTTATTTACCAATGTAAATAAGAACAGGATCATTTAAATAAACAGTACCCCTACTGTAAAAGAGCGTAGTATAAAACACACCAAAATATAAATTTACCAGGCGACCCGACTGTTGTCCCGTTACTCCTCCAGCGAGCATCAACGGGTGGGCTGGGACTATAAGCAAGACAGTCGATACAATTTATATTTTCCCAAAATTACCCTATTTTACATTGGGACCAATGAGATTAAGTTGACGCACGCTGTATAAATAATGTGCGGCTTAGCTGAATTATTGCCGCCGTCTCGCATACGAATCCAATGCAAGCACAACGAATAAATGCAACTTTTCATTTCAAACATATTAATTAAATATAACTCAATCATTATATACACTTTTATCGTCCATTGAGTTTTAAAAGTACTTATATATATCGTATATATTTTATTTCTTCAAAAAACGCCGTAGTGGAGTAATATGAATTTAAAGAACACTTATACTATTTCCGATTAAAATCAGAACAACTTTGGATTAGAAGTCTTAATAATTAATAGTATCTTCGTACAATCGTAAAGCCAAAATGCTCGGCCTACTTTCAGTATCCATCGCTTAATTGTACTCGCGTAAACTGCCCCAGCACGATAACAGCGTGCACGAGCGCCCGCACATAACTTACTTCCAGCGAGGCTCGCCCCCCACTATCGCAGGGAATCTCTTCCTAACCTCTGAGTACTAAATTCGTATTACTGTAATACTTAAAATATTTTGGAAGAACTTAGATTATTTGATCAATAGCGACATACTATCTTACATGTTGAAAAAATGATACAGAAATCGTAAATAAGTTGCTACAGGCTTATGTACGTAGATTCAGAAAATTATACGACACATCAGACATCAGCTCAAGTGGTTACGGCGATATATGACCACGGAGAAAACGTTGTTTGTATGTACGACCCGGGGGTACGTTTGTGCGACCGTTATAGCACAGCGAGCTGAAGCCTCGAGGGTTGCCGCCATTATATTGTTTGGCGACAAGTAATAGCTTTTACTAGCAAGGGTCGTCCGAACCCACATCCTGAGACGACCCGCCATAAACTGTATATCGAGTAAACAAATATTTAAGACAAAAAGAGTGAAAAAGAGTACAAGACAACCACGACTAGAACTTTTATTTAATTTCTATTAAAAAAATCTGTATGTTATCAAACAGAGCCGAGTGCGGCTACTAAAAGTATTATTGAAAAATGACTCTCCAGTAGAATGTCCGTCGCAAGCATCTTTCCATTTGTTTTATGCCTCGTTTGACTTTGTCCACCGAATTGTATAAATTGTAACGAAAGCAATCTTTTTACATATATTGAACAACATAAAATAATATGTTTATAGCAATATATGTATATTTCTATACATATAATAAAAATATTACTGATCGTTGACTGTACATGGATGATATAATGAGAGAAATATTATTATATTAAAAATATTATATTATTATTTATATAATGAGAAAAATATTAGGAAATGTAATAAACCCAAATTACTATTTATTAAACTTCTGTGTGTCTGTTTGTCCGTGCTTTAGTGCCCGCTATCTCAGAAATGGCTAAGCCGATTTAAATACAGTTTTAGCTATTGTGTTTTGGTACACTTCCGTTAACATTAAGGAAATAAAAATAACAATAAAAATTCGAATTATAAATTTAATTAAAGTTTGTGATTTAAGTGGTAACGCGTCTGGGGGAAAAAAGTAATAGTTAGCTAGTTATAGTCATGTTTATGCAAGCAAAGCAGCGAGTGGTTCGCTAGTTGGTAATAATTGACCATTTTATAACTTAATACTACAGATAAATTGTATTCAGTGATTTTATTGCATTTCGTGTACAAGCGTGCAAATAAGAAAGCTATTTGGAAAGCGTCTGAATCAATTTGGAGGTCCCGGCGATCGGGTGCGATAAGGACTCGGCCGCCGCCACCACCGCCGCGCCGCCTGGTACCACCCGTCCTGTACAATGTTAGCTTTACTATTTAATTATCTGAAATTGCCTTCGCATGTGTATCAATACACATTGAAAAATACATATTTAGAAAACGTATAAAAATTTGAACGCAGCGCGATTTGAACCCACGCCTCTTGAAAACCGTTTAAGCGCTCTGACCGCTAAGCCATGTGTTCTACATCCAGCTGCGTCGAAATTCTTATACGCTTATTACAACTTATAATTATTGTTAGCATGACATAACTATTTTTGTGAGTTAAGTTATTATTAATTTGTAGATATTTTTCGTAATGTAATTGTATTTAATCATTTCATCAGTTTTGCTGAGATACTTGATGTAATTTACACATTTATAGTGAAACCTATATTTATCATTTTGTATGTCTGTCTGTCTGTTGGTCGGTTTTTCTATTCTTACACATATATTTCTGCTACTGGACCAATTTCAATAATTTTTTCATCATATAACTTTTCCCCTATTTAACAGCACGTACTCGCCTTATCAACACCGTCATTTTAGAGACAGATATTTGTTTTGTATCAATAGTATTTCAATTGTCAATATAAAATAAGAAAATGGTACTAAATTTTTACTTTTGAAATAAGAGATAACTATGATGTTCTCTTTGTCGATCTCTTCGTATTATATTATATACCACATAGGTTTATCTGAATTTCTATCACATTAAATGAAATATTAACACAAAATGTTCAACTAATACTTCCCCATTCTATATTTACAGTAAATTTCCTTTATATGGTTTGAATAAGTAATGAGTATTGTGTATATGACAGTATGAGAGTCGCGTCCTTACGATGAGGCGACAGATGTCCATTAGCCGTGCTTTGCGATGTTAAATATTTGGACATGCATTATATATAAGGCTTTTGTCGGCATCGATCACGTTACCGACCATCGCCTCCGCCTCTGACTCTGCCGGGCAAAGGTCATAGTGATCAATTATTCAAGCTCAACTGCCTTACTTCTCGAATCTGTCACTATCCTATAAATGTATAATAGAGCACAATTAGATATTTTAATTTCGTCTATTTATATTACAATACATCTGTAATAATTACTCAAAAATAATGCGTTTTTCAAAGGACGCAAATTTAATTATGGACCCTTTTACCACGTGTTTTTTTTTGAAAAATGAAAAGAAATGTTTGGAGAATAAAGGAAGTAAGAAGTGGTGCAATTATTAAAATTATTAAAATTAATTCTCTCAACTTACTTAAAAGTAACTTACGATATTTCAATATTGCTACTGCTTCAGCAACCACCCTCACTTGTAAACTACAGTTTGCCTTGCAGAATATAGATTTTTGACACTGAGAAGGGTACTGGAAGCTTGGAAAATTTTACCATGTTTATTCCAGTTCTCATCTTCAGGGACGTTTATTTTATCCCTAAACGGTTACCGGGCCTTTCTAACCTGCATAATCTTCACTCAGCTTAAAAAATAATTTAAAATAGAGTAAAACAAAAAGCTTCAATAACAAATTAATAATAAAGCAATGTTGAGAAATATAAACAAAATTATAATAGAAAACTATTATATTAAACTATTATAATACAAAATTATAGTAAAAAAAGTTATAGCCAAAACTGTTCGTTACAACCCTCTTTTTAAAAATACTTGTTGTAATTTTATTATTAGAAGGACTAGAAAAAAGTTATTCCACCGAAAATAAAACTCGTTCCAATATTTTCTGATATTTTCGTATAATAATTTGTTATTATTGATTAAAAAATAAATAAGAACGAAATTGTATGGAATTTGCAACATAAAATGGTTTAAATTTTTTTGTATGATGAATAGTGAAATAACTCACAATCTATTACAATCTGCAGCAGACTTGATAGAAAAATAAATGGAATTTTTGTCTGAGACTGGACTGAAGTACTCGGAAATACAAATTACATATTAAGAGAAAATGACAAATTTGGGCCTAACTATCGGCTTGAACAGGACCTGGATACCAGTAAATAAATATAATAAAAAAGTAAATGGTTCAGTCAACGCATGCAACGTATTTCTCTTTTCACTTTCTTAAGCGCATCCAATATTTCCTACCACATCAAAATCAAAGTTGTGCTATGATGCAATGTCTTCTCCTACCCATTCTTGACTATGCCGATGTTTGCTATTTGAATGTAACTGAGGAGCTACTTAACAAATTAGGGCATCTTCAAAACCTCTATACGCTTTCAGTCTGCGTAAGTATGACCACGTATCGATTGTCGAGTTCAGCCTAATTGGTTCCTTATCCGTTTTCGACGTAATATGCCTATCCTGACTTTCTTTTTCAAGATACTCAATTATCAAAAATTCCGTTCATACCTCCGTTCCCTTTTTAATACCCTTCCCCCTCCAATACGTTCGCAGAAGTCTTGTGTCGTGGTGATGCTTGACATTCCAAAGAGCAACACAAAATTCCTGCAAAAGATCTTATCTGTACATGCTGCAGTACTTTGGAACAAACTCCCCATATCCATCCAAAAAGCTCTCGATTCTGTCTTTTAAGTTCTTATTAAAAAATATATTTAATTTCAATATGAGAGAAGTAGAAGTAAGAAGAAATAATAGTATTATTTTATATATGTATTATTATACTCGTATATAGTTATATTATATACGTATTCGAGGTATTTATGTATAAGTCTCTTTATGTGTATGTATACATATATTTTATATTAGTAATATGTCTTGCTTAAAATTTAATTTGGTTTATTTATTGAACAGTACTGCTAACCCGTTGTATTGCCTTCACCCACTTCTTGAGGTTGGCTGGAAGAAATCTCTTTCAGATATAAGTCCACCGTTGCTAACTTATTTTCTGTAAAGGGAATATTATTGTTTTTGTTTTTTTTAAGTGAAATAAAGAATATATATAGTTTGGCAGACAAAGCGCAAAACTTATTTGCACCGCTTTCCCAAGTTACCAGCCGCGGGACAAGTTTGGTGACCTCATAAACTTGAATTTAAATTTACCATCCCTAATACAATATAAAACTAAAATTGGATCATTTGAGAAACGCACGATATTTCCTTAGAATGTAACATTTCAATAGACAATTAGTATGTACACATATATATATATATATACAGTCAATCTTGACTCGGACCGTCTACTGAGAATGTTGTATGTGTTTAACGTCCCTTGTGACTTGTGTAAACATTTAGTAGAAGCAATAATCAAATAATTAACATTTACTGTAAAATAAAGCGCAGAGAAGCCGAGTGTTGTCGTGTGTACTGCGTTAAAGATATAAATTTTAATTCGTGATATTTAATACACATACAATTTTTTTATTTCTTTTTGTATTATGTATTATTTAAATTCAATTTGTCTGTCAGTCAAAATGTGCGGCTACGTAGCTGCTACGTATCGTCTACAACTATGAGCTACGCCCGCGCTAAATCTCCTGCAAGGAGATGAAAGGAAGGAAGAACCTAAGATACTTCTTCCTCCACTTTGTATCCATGCTTCGAGACATTACTTGTAGAGAATGTTCAATCATGCGACACTTAAAGTTAGTCTAATTTTTAAATACAAAAGCAAAATGAATTAAATATGTAAAAGATGAGGGTCCTTACAGAGTTCGCAAATTTTACAAGAGGAATTACAAATCAAAGTAAACAAATTGTTTGGACAGATACAGAGTCCTCAAGAAATTCTGACAAAGGTGAGTGTGTGAGTATGTATGTATGCTCTATATGTGTACATGTGTAAAAAAATCCGTGTGAAAGTGCGTGAAAAGGCCCGGTTCGGATATACGCGTGTCTCGACGCCGACATGGTGTGAATAATTTAGCTGAAACGCAGAGCGGACACGCACACACGTAGAGACCGACTTTGACGTGGTGCTGCCTGACCACATATCCGCTGTCAGGCTAAAACTATTGAAGTCATTATATCTTGAGCAGCCCTCATGAATTTATCATGAATTAGAAGAGAATCACCACCCAGAAGTACAAGTATTCTATTATTAATGTGTGCAAAAGTTCCGCCGTCACCAAAGAAATGTTTTCACTTGTCTCACTACAGTAAACAATAGGCATTACTTTACATATCTATAGAAATAATAAAAATGTAAAAAATGTTGTGTGTGTAAAATCCTTATCGACAAAATAATTAAAAAAGAACTGCTTTATTAAGTTGGCTAAAACTTTAATCAATTCACTGTTAAGATAATGTTTTGTTAATGACAATATTATATAATTTGACAAAATTATAAATTTAAGAAAAGTTTGTGATTTAAGTGAGAACGAAAGCGGGTTAAAAATCTAATTACTTAGCTATAGCCATGTAGTTTACGCAGGCGGAGCCGCGAGCGAGTCGCTAGTGTTAAAATAAACTTATCTATATATTTAAAAAACCGTCTAAATGTATATCATTTTAACTTTCGGTTAATGCCCATTACATTAACAGAGAAGCTTAACTGTGCCCTCGAGCGACAACAAGCTTGCAAACTTACTACGTACTAAAAAGACACAACACATTTCAAGTAATTGTTTTTGACTCGGTTTCATTTTGTCATAAGTCTTAAAAGTGTATGACACATCTAACGTGAAACTGACCATTCGGGAGACCATCTTGTACCGTCAATTCTGCCGACGCTGCATGCTCCCAGCCAACAGCCAATCTGCGGTTTTGCTGATTGCTTGTATTCAGTGCTGATGTAAGTCGAAAATTAATGCTGCTGCTTGCTACCTCCTCCGGTGATGAAATATATGGATTCGTATAACAAGAAATGCCGGACGAATGTGATGTTGACAAAATAAATATAAAACCATGTAATTTACGTGTTAATTAATGTTTTGTTAACATTTTTTTTAAAGTGTTATTCCCATACTAAGGAAATTGAAAAAGACATATTTAGAAAACGTATAAAAATTTGAACGCAGAGGGATTTGAAGCCGCGCCTCTTGATAACCGTTCAAAACCGTCTTTTTTAATTAATGTTATATAAATAATGTCATAAATTTGCAGATGAGTCCTAAATCTGTAGTTAATTCTATATGTCCATTGGCGAACTATAATAGAACAAATAACTTAACACTATACCCTAAAAGTAAAAGTTTAGTAGTGTTTCTATTCAATGCTCATAAGTTATATACATTCAGTTTTTATATATTATTTTTTTCTTACTTTTTCTGGTTAAAATTTCAGTTTACAAAAAGGCGTATATTCTGCTTTCATTACAAGTCTGCTGAAACCATTTTGAGCAAAACACTTTACTTCCTATAAAAATGTTATTGAAATTAAAATCTGGGATATTTATATTAGTTCATCATTATGATATAATTAACAGTAATAACGTTAAAACAGTTAAGACAAGGCTTCGCAGTTGCCTCGACATTTAGCCAGATTTCGTAATTGGCCGCTTGCGCACTTCGCTAGATAAAAAGTTTATACCTTTTAATCACGTTAATTACGCCGGCCTCGAAACTTGTCACATCATGTCCGTTTTAATTTCCTACGTCTCTGCGATTAAATAACGGGATCGCATTTTAAATGATATGAATAAGATTTATTGTAATGAGCAAAATTTGGCAATAACCATGTCCAAGGTACTGTTACTACTAAAATATTGATTCTAAAATAATTTCTAACTCTATACTACTATTATATACTGTTAAAAAAGTAGCGCTTCGCTACGGCTCCACGAGTGGTTTTTACTGTTCACATTTCCATATTTTCTATTTCTAATATATATACTTAGTCTTCCCATAAATATTGTTACAAAGAAAAATAAATTTGTTTTTATTGTACGTAACGTTTATTACTACAACAGTGTTTAGTTTTAATACATTAATATAAAACCATTAAAAATATATAAAAAATATTCAAAGTCCATTGGCTACAATACACTTATTTAAACGTTGAGGACAGTTATCAATAGCAGCACGCAATTTTTCTATGGGAAAATTCTTCACTGCCAATCGTATGAACTGTTTTAGGGACTCCAAATTGTTATGGCGTTTAGAGCGAGAATTAATCTTTAAAACTAACTGTAAATCATAATCGAGTGGGTTCATCATGGACTCGTCATTTTGTTTGTTAAAATATTCCTCAGTTGTAAAAGATTTCTCACACGTATGCAAAAAAATTCTATGACCTCCCTTCACGTACCGTTTAAGTAGTTGTTTTGATTTTACCACCCAATTCTTTTCTAAATGATCAGTTAAATGCGACCAAAAAATGACCACCATACCTCTTATAGGCTGCAAGTCCTATTTGCAAGTCATCTTTGTCAACATGGTTGTAGGTGCTATTCCATTCCATTTTAATATCACAAAATATTGTACAATATATTGAGCCGAAAATAAGAAAACAGAATGAGCAATCATATAAAAATGACAGATAAAAAATTCAAAATTAGTATTTTGTTTATTTTTAATTTTAATAGTATTTATGGCCAGGCTAAGTATATAGGATATTTCAGATCCATCCTGATAAAGAAGAATTTATATTATAACCTAATTTGTTTTATTAAAATTGTATTTCAAATAAATATATATAACATCGGTTTTCAGAAAGTTAAGACACTACGGGCCCTCTAGATGGAAACAGCCTTAGTATGAAGTAGAACTGGCCAAATATACTGGAAACTGGAAACTTTTCCGCATTTAATGACCTCTTTTTTTATTAGGTAATGCATGTCTTAATGAATCTACGCTTCACTAAAAAGTAAAATATATGTGATATAAAATTTTGTCTGTTTAATTACTGAAAGCGGGTTTTATAACTTTTACATATATTAGGTCAATAGTAAAATTATATTTTATAATTTTACTATTGACTATACTATATACTATACTATATATATAATAATACATTTACATGTAAAGTATACAATATTTATTTTCGACGGTACTATTATTGAATTACTGAAATCAATGGATTTGGACGATATCGTTGCTTTACCTTGAAAAGGGTAAAGGCTAATCTTTCACTAAGCCTAAAAGGTATATATGAGAAATAAGAAATATATGAGAAACAACGAAACAAAATATAAAAAAGTTACTATACTTTAGTTGGAAAGTTGTTCTATATAAATGAAAAAAAACCGCTACTCACAGTGTCACTCAGCGTAGCAGCGGGCACAAGCCGCCACCATATTTCAATATGCACCTAACAAACGTAAACACGTAACTACTGTCACTGCACGCAGTGGCCGTGAGATTGCGGGAAGTGGCACGTGCACTGCGGTCGCCGGTCACGCGCCTACTGCCGCCGCCGGGACGCCAGCGGGACGTCGCCGGGACTGCAGCGCTGGTACGTAGAGCCTTACTGTAGTCAAGTCAGTTGTAGATTTATAGAAAAACTTATAATATTGTACATTGCGATTGGTTGGGGGTTCAATTGGGCGGAGAAATATTTTGGATGACAGAAATGCGGATAACAGAGAGTCTCGACACTAAGTCTTTCTCTCTGACTACTCTACTATGCGGGGGAGAAGCGTAAATGATTACAGGTTATAAAAGAGTGTCGACCTGATTCTTTGAATTTGTAAACTACTTCTATTATACTATTACAAATCTAATATTTCCGAGTTATAAGTTGAATACTGTAAATGCGATAATTATAGATTGAATTTGAATCGAATTTAAATTATTTTTTATTTTCATTTCCCTGCACTGGTTACACAAGGCGCGGCGATGTTTCACTCACTACATTAGTAGAGAAGTTGGGAACGGAGGGTCTTAACACAGAACTCTCTTTGCATATACTGCTGTCAAGAAATAGCTTGAAGCTGTTTTTGTAAAAAAAAGTGAAAATGTTTCCAATTAATAAAAGTAAAAAAAATATTGCAATCAAACTCACTGTTCGTGCAAAAGAATGGTTGATCGAGATAGTAGGGCTTAGTGCAGTTCCTGGGCGTTGTGCGGTCTAGCTGCGGCCGTGCACACTTCATACTGCACGTTGCTCAATGTTATTCTACACAAATTTTGCTCGTCCACTAAAAGCGTCCAAAGCATTATTAACTTCTATCGTAATACAACTTAGTTTTAGGATTATTGAACCATTTGAATATTTTTCGTATTGACTATATCTATATGAAATGCAATGAATATATAGTTAAAGAACACAGAGAGCGATGTCTTCTATAAGGTAATTGTAATACTTGTATGTACTTAAGCGTCAGTCTGACATAATAGGGGCCACAGTCGTCGGACGTTAACGACGTCCACGCGAGTGCGTTGGAGGCGCAGGTCCTCGGAGCGGTGAAGATGTCCTTTGCTTCATTATCAACGCCGCGCCGCCGTCTGTCTTCACAATAGCTCACTGCAAGACAAAAGGTCTTTATATTCTATTTTGAAGCGCCTCTCAGCCTGCTCCGCTGAGTCACTGCCGAACTCCAACAGGATGCTTTTGTTGTTTCTACGAAAATTACGAATAATTTGTTTTACATCATATTTATTTATTTGGGGTCATCACGGCGCCGTGGGACAGTCTCTGTTTATAAACACGATTGTGGGTTCGATCCCCACTCGACTTATTTTCAGTATTTATATTTCCTCGTTCTAATAAGAATAAACGCGACACGGTGTTGAGGTCCGTCCGTCCCGACGTACTGCGTCTCTATTTCTAGTAGAAAGTGGAGACTGAGTGTCTTCACGCTAGGCTTTGCCTGACTATACTCCTATACGTGAAAACACGTGACGCGGCAATATTATTTAGTTCGACCGTTCACTGTGACCTTCCGTACTCTGTTGTGATAACTACGATGGGAAACAAATGTTCCGAAAAATATTTATTTTCTTCAATGTATAGAATTATATTTATCTGTATGGAATAAAAAGCGACTCCTTCTCACAAAACCTTTTCGCGCGGAAGTTCAGATACGCGGAACTGGACAATTGTTTGCGCCCACGTTTTTCTTCTTCACATATATCGCGACCTTCATTCATGGAATGTTATGTCTTATTTATACTCATACGCTTAATATCGAATATATGTATTTCTATACAGTAACAGAGTGCGAGGAGGTGATTTTTAAATTTATATATTTATAACGAGACTCGACTATACTTATCACAGTAATTTCGTTTACCATCCATTATGATCAAAAATTGGTCCCAAAACTGTTCCGGCTTTTCCAGGTGGAGGTTCTTCCAGCTTATGTTAATACACATATATTAATGAAGTAAAAAAACTATATAACGCAAGAAGATATTGCTAAGAAGATGTAATTTTCAAAAAGATATAAATGTTATATACTTTAGTATCGCCACTACAAAATGTGAGTTCTACCTTAAGCTTTACTCAGGAGAGTACCTCCAGCTCTTTGCCAGTAATATCACAAGTAGTTTTACAATAATATCACAAGAGTTGGACAGAAAAATAATCTGGTTCAAGTGGGAAGTGAAATTATTTGCAGGATTTTATTACACATAAAATTTCCTTGTGACATAACGATTTATTTATAACTCTACCTCTAAGTACTGAAAATGTTAGTATAAAAATTATGGTAAACGTGGTAATAAAAAAAAGTAAAAATATATATATTTTTTACCAAAAGGTAAAAAATATATATATTTTTACTTCAAAAGAAGGCGATAATTTTCCTCCACACTGAACAACTTTAGCTCTGAACCATTCAGTATTTATTCTACTAGTATACAGTTTTAATATTGCACAAACGGATTCCTTAATCGAAAAGATAAAACATGTTTTAGTTTAGAGATGCTAACAACAATTATAAGTTGTAATAAGCGTATAAAATTTCGACGTAGCTGGATGTAGAACGCTTGAACGGTTTTCGAGAGGCGCCTGTTCAAATCCCGCTGAATTCAAATTTTTATACATTTTCTAAATATGTCTTTTTCAATTTCCTAAGTGTGCGAATAATACATTCAAAAAATGTAAAAAAAAAGAAACCAAACAAGTTGTAGTTGTGTGTAGGTACTATGTAGCCACTACTAGCCTAGTAGCCTACTCATTTAAATCGTTATTAAATGTAATAATTTTCTAAATAATTACCAATATAGATAGGCAAATTATAAAAGAGTTTCATCCACTGGCTTGATATTATACACGAAAGACCTAAAAGAAATATGGGGTTAGATACTTCAGTGTGCGAGTAGGGCTACCGGTGCGCCATACATCATGTTTGGTGAGACCCGGCCAGACCCGGCCAGCCAGACCTCGGCTCACAGCGCCGGATGTGGTCCGGACGTCCGCCGAGAAAAAGATCCGTTTCCTTCACTTTACATTTTTTATATCTTACCAAAATACAGTCTCCTTCAAATTATATCATAGTCTTACCCTCTTGATGTCTTACGTCGTAACTTGTAAGTACACAAGACTTACTTAAGATTTTTTATTCAATCGGGGGATGATATTTTTTAATTTTAACCCTTTAAATACATAGTATGTAAATGTTTATATTCAATTTCAACGTCAAATAATATAACTTTTATTCAGAGACCTATGTAATGCCATACCAGGAGCTTTAATGTCAACTGCTTCATGTAGATCGGAATGAGCTGTACATTACGCAGCCAACCACTTTAGGCGCGATAGAGTTTCAATTACAAGTGTGTTATGAAATTTCTGCACGTGGGAGTTCTCTCAGAACACGAACCGTTAAAATATACGACATAATAAAGTTTTCCTTGAGCTTCATAATAGAACTACTTGCACACAGCAAGGTGTTGGAATTACGTGTTGAAAGCTGCGGTTACTGCATGTGGAAATAAGAAAATTTTAAAATGAGTTTCGCCCGGCGCTGTGTTGATTATACGAGGGCGGCGGCAAAAGGGCGGGTGGGCGACTCGGGCGGTCTACTTAGGGCGAACGGGCAAACACGAAATGGAAAATAAAATTAGCACAGCAGAGATAACTTCTACAACAGCTAAGACACACGTATAAAAGTCTTTATACATGTTTATGGTGTATATATTCGTTGTACGTCTTTCCTATTTGTATGAAGAGGTGTTGCGGGGACAAAGCACGCGATACTGTAAAATATTCCGCGTCAGACGCCATTAAATTAAATTTCCTTGCTGACACTTTACAAGCTAACAACTAGCTATTACTAGCACTAGTTAAACTTTATTACACGCCTTAATAAGAGAGACTCCTCGTTACAAACTTCCTTGTATTTGCTCATTCGCAATCTCGCCTCCTTAATACAACACTAGACTACCTGCTCGTTCACAATGCGCATATAATCTGCTTTTATCTATGCCATATTTAAAGAATATTGTCTCCTCTAACGTAGTCAGTTTAGTTAAGTGCATGTGATGGGCATATGTTGTTAGCTCTATTTTAGAGATACGTGTTTGCAGTAGTTTTAATTTAAAATATATCGGTGTGTCACCAACGGTCGAACTGTAATTGTTGTGTGCTTGATAGAATTAGACAAAAAAGAAAAAATCTGGGTGCTCAGGACACTGGCGCTGAATATTTAATAACACAAGGCTGGCATACTTTTAATGACTATAGTATTGATTTTTATCATATTAATATATTACACCAATTTACGAATTTGACAAACTTCTAATAACTCAATAGTAGGCAGGTATATTTTTTATAGTCTATGACAGCTTCACGCTTATCCCGCAGAGCAGTGTAGTCATAGAGAACGGAGTGACATTTCGAGACACTCCGTTCTCCACTTTGTAAAAGTAATGGCTGCGAATGCACTCAAAATTTTTTGATCAGCCGTTACTGTACAAATGGTGATTTATTGAACGAGAAGACAATTCGTAATAAGCGTGAACGAAATGTATGAATACATGTTTTAAGTTGCAGGAACTCACGTAAAACAGCGTATTATGCGAGGAAACGTTTTAATTGTGATAGTACTAACGGGGGCTTACTTTATTAAAGCTTTGATTAAGTGCTAAACTTATTTATGTAAAGAACATTTGCTCTCTCAGTACTAATCAAGCAATGAAAAACTGAAAACCTTTATTTCTAATACAATTTTCCTGCGGTTTCTTGATGTATTAGCGCATGGAGTAGCTGGAGCTGCGTACTCCTGCATGGAGTAGCTGGAGCTGGTACTCGTAGTGACATCTAGTTGTGATGTTGGGACTGATGTCTTATGATACATAAACTTTTAATTGTTTGATAAAATTATTTTAATAAGGTTGTAACCAATACACGTGCTTATCATGTCGTTTAATAAAAAACATGAGAAAAAGCCAAAGGGTAAAGTAATATATATTGTAAAGGAGAGGCCTCTTCCTATAATTTTTTCGGAAAAATCTAACTAGCAGCGACATCTACAAATTGAATCCGAACTAATACACTGGCAGTTTATAATGTATACAATGGATATAAGGCACATTTTTGCGATTATTTAATTGTAGGTATTTGAAATTACAACAACCAATATTGTTATCATTTTTAGTTTTTGTAATGTATATGTTTGTAACGTTTATATTTAGCAAATTCAAATGAGCACAACTTGCATTTCGAACTGGGTTTAAAATTTACCCAACAGAAAAATATAGCATATTAGCTCAATCTATAATAACCTATTGCATTCCGGTGTTGGGCGGTGCTGCAAAATGTAAAATACTGGGCCTTCAAAGGGCTCTCTTTAAGACAATGTACTTTAAGCCTTTTAGATTTTCTACTGAGAGCCTCTACAAGCTCTGTAACCTGCTTTCCGTCAGACAATTGTACATATTGCAAGAAGAAAGGATATCGTGGCTCATTTCCAACGGATTCGTTCCGAATTTACCAAAGTATTTTTATTTATAATTTGATAAATAATTGGTTACACAGCAATATACCGTCCGTTTACCCACTAAAACCTACTAAAATCTTTAAATTTCTAGAGTGGCAAATCTAAAATAGATTGTGGATTCTTATTATATATGTGTATATTTAGACCCATAAAAGACTTAATTACTTTTTGGAGGCGACAACTTGGTGTTACCAAGCTTATCTTATTTCTCGTGCCTATTGTATGTCTGTCAACGTTTTTAGCATAACATTTAATAAGTTGTCGGATAAACTAAATATTATAATATATATACTGCGAAGCAGTTACAGTTGCTGTAACCTGTGTTTTAAAACATCTCGGAAAGAATCTCGAGCACTAAGATATAAAATGATTTCACGGCTCATTTTTTGAAGAATAAATACTGAATTAATGTTTGAAAATAGCTAAGATAAAGGCAGTAGAAGATTATGGCTGCAAGTGCTTCAAGGTGGACATTCCACTGGCCCTTGTGATCAATGTTTCTACTTAAGAAAACTGTGGCATCTCTCGTGGAAATTTTGTCAATGTGTAATATTAATTATAGTTAACTTTGTTAAGCTTCTTTCACTGTTATAGCATTTGGCATTGCAATTAGAGTAACAATGTGTAACTCGAATAAGCGGGAATTGTTTTATGTATGATTTATTTTTGTTTCCTAATAAATATTAATATAATATATACTTTATAATTATTAGATTCTGCTTTCTTACATTAGGTACAGTAAATTCAATACATATTATTAACGTCAAATCAAAGAACACTTCTTCTTACAACTTAAAAGGCAAAAATTTTCACGGCAAACTACGAAATGCAGAGTTTAAACCAGAGAGTAGTATTTTTCAATATTTATTCTTTTTACATTTTTTAAAGTGTTATTCACACACTTAAGAACATGAAAAACATATTTTTCGAACACATAAAAATTTGAACACCTCTCCTGCTGAGAGGTAAAATTAACAAATACATATTATCTTCTTATTGAAACCAATGAATCATTCTCAATCTACATAGAAAATAGAAAATAACTGTGGAATAAATCTATATTAGAAGAAGAAAAAAACATTCTTTTGTACATTAAGTAGAACCATTCCCACATGAGCTGTTTGTAAAAGTTGGCGGACACACATTTTAATAGTTTCTCTAAACCAAAAATATTATACAACAGATGAGTAAAGAAGAAAGCTGATAAATAAAACAAAAAATGGTTTTTAGACTTTTATTTCCTTAACCCTATGTCACATCACTTTACTTCTTTAACCTGGAGACCTGCAACAACACAATTATTAATAAACCAAACCATTTCACTGATTATGGAAGTGGGGTCATTTCAATAATGTTCATTACTGTATGACACAATGAAATGTATTCACTTTTGCACATTAATAAACACAAAGACTCTATTTATCAGCTCCAGAATAAGAGTTTCTCGTTAAATTCTAATAAATTGATAATATTTGTAATTGCCACAGTCCAATATAGCACAACTTTCACAATAAATCTGCCTATCTATATAGTTAAAAATTTAAAGAATAATAAAAACACAAAGTTTTTAAATTTATAACTGTTAGCATCATTATTTTAAGCAAAAAACTAAAAATAACAATTTACTACTATTTACAATTGAAGATTTTTATTTAAAGAGAATCAACCTTTCAATGAAACAGATAGCTGCATATAAAATAATTATAAATTTTTACTAAATTATTAATATTTTTAATCTCTATTGATAATTTCACAAAAAAATTATAACTATTGCATGTTAGAACATGAGTATATGTAGATAATAAGGTCTTCCATAAAACAAAAACTCAAAATAAAATACCTGGAGGAAGACTCTGCTTGAGTTTCTCTGCCTTTTCCTTATCGGTGATAACCAGTGTGTACAGGAAACGTGAGCAACGCACTTTGAACTTCACATTGTCAGGGTTCTTCTTTATCTTTACAGCTAAAATAATGAAAATACAATAAAATTAAAAAAAATATATATACATAGGGAAATCAATTTCATTCAGTATGAGCTTACATTTGGCATCTTTCCTCCGCGCTTTCAGCAAGAAGTCCTTAATGTCTTTGATTTCACGGGGCTGAAAAGAACATTGAAACTTATTACAAGTTAAAGGTAAAAATTAAAAGAGAGAATAGATAACCCCAAAATATTTGTTTGTTTATCTTTGTAATTTATTATTAAAATTAACCATTAAAGATTATCCTAGGAGAAACATATTATAATGCAATTAATCATTATCACAGTATTCATTGATTTAAGTAAATAATAATTGTCTTCGAAACTTACCATGATGAAGCCGATCCTTAACACTTAGGCTGAAAAAATATATAATCGGTTAATAAAAAAAATATCAACAAAATTACTAAATCAGTATAATATAATGTTAAAAGACATAACAAAATCTCAATTTAGTATTATTTTTCACAGGATTTTTAAAGATTTCACAGGAACTTGACTATTATTGAACCTGTCGCACCTGTCAAAGTCAGCAAAAGAAATTGTCAAATTATTATTGTAACACACTCGTCGCGGTGACACCTATACAGCTTATATATGTGAAACAGTATACCATAGATATTTTGTCTGTGATGAATAGGGATGCGCTAATATCGTCTTATTGAATGTAATTACTATTATTATAAAGGTAGATTTCCGCAAATACATATTTAAATTTCTAGTAACATTTTATAACTTTGCTAGTTTTACATAAATAATAACATGATCTCCAATCATCTGTATAACTCAGCAGGTTAACATTATGGTATTTAAATTTCAACAAATGGTCATATAAAAAATGAAATGAGTTTTTTGCAAAAGATATTTGTAAATTGGAATTCGACACAATTATACATTAAATATCATATATAATATAAATTTAAAAGCAACCCTAGTTCGCGTCGAAAAATGTCAGTTAACCAAATTTGACAGTTTCACAGAATAAATACACAGAGATTGTCACAACTTAAACATAAAGTCACACATTGTGATTGTGTCCAAGGGGTCACTGTATACAACCGGGGCCTGGCGAAATGCACGAAGAAAATCACACAAGCGACTCGAAGAAGGAGGATCGGAGTGGCGGTGGCTTGTAGTTGTACGCAGCGGGCGCCGCAATGGCGGCCCGCGAGGGAGTCCGCAGCAGCGCTCGGCTTAGCGGAGCCACGACAGCGGCCAGCGCAGCCCCGTCGACGCTGGCACAGGATGTACTCGCGGCTGAGGAGGAAAGGGCAGCGGCCGCGGCGCTACGCAAGGCCCGAGCCGCCCGTGCTGCCGAGCGCGCCCGCGAGGTGGAAGACAGCCCGCAGGTGTTGCGAGATAAGTGCCGTCGCCTTGCCAGAGCGCTGCGAGACGCGAAACATCTTGTGGTACTAGTTTTCTTTCATGCTTTTTTGTTTTACACATTAGAACCTGTGGTTTTTGTTATAACATTACTGATTTGTTATTATATGAATTTTGTACATAAAATTGGCTTTTTAATTAGCTTTTGTTCATTAGATCTAGGGACACTAACACTCTGTCTAAAACAAAACTATTATACTTATTGCCAATATTCTTATATTAATCTGGCTTAGATTTGAATACAACAGTTAACTGTGTTATATCCTGGTATCCTGGACTATATTTTAAAACTAAGTTTCAATATGAGTCATAGAGATTGCCGAATATAATTTTATATGATACTGTTAAATATATTGTGATATATTAAATTAAAAATATTATGTTAATAACTACTTCATTTTAAAAAAGGATATAACATAGACATGTAGTCTAATTATTTTGCTAACAATTGAGTTTTAGACTTATAAAGGTTGGTGTGTGTGTTAAATATTTAGTGTTCTTTGTCAGCATTATTTTCTATAAACTGTCCATAGAAGTGAAACTGTATATATTATATAATTATAATATAATTGTATTGTTCACAATTACTGTTTGTAGTCTCCTCATTTAACTTTACAATCAAACATTATTTTGATTTTAGTATCATAATTTTCTGACAACATCATTATTTGTGACCAACAGGTATACACAGGTGCAGGTATCAGCACGGCGGCTGACATTCCGGACTACCGTGGCCCACGAGGTGTGTGGACCCGACTGCAGCGAGGCGAGACTGTTGGGTGAGTTACCACATCTTATATTAACTCAGTCAATTAGGAATGGTTTTTAGATGTGAACAATGACATTATATGCATGGATGATAGTCATAATAATTACTTAATATACTGATATTTGAAGCCAGATCTTTTCTGGAAGATGCTTTACCACAACTGAACAGTGTCCATTTCCCTGTAAGCTGGGTACATGCTCTTTTCATTAGCAATGAATGTGCTGAGTTTACATCAAAAAACTAATTCTGCAACAGTAGTTATATATACTTCTAGCATATTGTCTGCTGTTACTAGCTTTAAATTAAGTAACTGGAGGTAATGTGCTGTCATAAAAAAGTAATTGATGTATATATTGTTGGCTTTGCTCTGTGTAAACTACACCAATAAACTATTTCGCGTTTCTTGCCCACCCACTTTCTCACTTAAATCACAAACTTAGCTTAATTTTATAATTTAAATTGTTGTAACATTTTTATTTATGAACTGATTGAAATAAAATATATTATGTTGTGTGTAGACGCGTGGAGGTGTCTCGCGCTCGGCCCACGTTCACGCACATGGCGCTGACGGCGCTGTGGGCGCGCGGCGCGCTCAAGTTCGTGGTGTCTCAGAACTGCGACGGGCTGCACCTGCGCGCGGGCCTGCCGCGGCGCGCCCTCGCCGAGCTGCACGGGGACATGTTCGCGGAGCGCTGCGCCGCCTGCCGCCGCGTCTACCTGCGCGCCTTCGACACCACGCAGCGCACGGCGCGCCACGCGCACGCCACGCGCCGGCTGTGCCACGCCTGCGGCCGCGAGCTGCGCGACTCCATCGTGCACTTCGGCGAGCGCGGACGCGCCGCCTGGCCGCTCAACTGGGCGGGCGCGCTGCGCCACGCGGCCGCCGCCGACGTCGTGCTGTGCCTCGGCTCCAGCCTCAAGGTGCTGCGCCGCTACCCGCGCCTGTGGCGCATGCAGGCGGCGCCGCGCGCGCGCCCCGCGCTCTACATCGTCAACCTGCAGTGGACGCCCAAGGACGCCGTAGCCGCGCTTAAGATAAACGCGCGCTGTGACGCCGTGATGCGGCAGGTGGCGCGCCGCCTGCGCCTGCGCGTGCCGCGCTACCGTGCGAGTGCCGACCCGCTGCTGGCGCACGCCGAGCCGCTGGCGCCGCCCGAGCAGCACACGACGCGGCGCCCCACGCTGTCGCCGACGCCCGCGGACGAGGAGGACTCGGACGCCGCCTCCTACTACACGATGTCGCGCACGCCCTCGCCCTCCGGCGCGAGCTCGGGCTCCGCTTCGGACTCGGACGACGAGCTCCCGCTGCGCAGCCTAGCCAATCGCCTGCGCGTCCCTCTGGACCCGGACCCGCCTGAGGACGGACCTGAGACGAAGTTGCATTCCTTTCAGGTTAATTAATACGTAAAATATTCATATGTTATATGGGATTAATGCTAAATTTTTAAATTGTTTTCCAACTTATAATTTATATTGAAACATAATTAAAAGCAAAATCCAAAATTATAGTGAATAAGAAAAAAAATTGTTTTAAACTTTTTTTGTTTTTACTAAGACATAGTACAAACCTGTAAATTTATAAATCAAGTGTGGCTTAATATTTGTAAAGTATACAATTCATTCTTAAACAAAATGCATTTCAAGATTAATTGATGTTCTTAGTTTAAGAAGATTTGTATTCAAAATAAACAGTACACATTATTGGTAACAGGTCAATATGCAGTCTGGGAAGACAACCATAATCCTCCGTTCGGAGCACGCGCCGGCCGACCTCCCTCCGCCCGAGCCGCCACCCCCGCGGCCCGCGCTCAACGGGCTCGCCAACGGACACCGTTCGCCCGTCGGCTGCCCCTCCGCCCGAGCCGCCGCCCAGCGCGACGTCAAGCCGGAGCTGCCGTCCCCCGCCAAGATAAAAAAGGAAGAGTCGATCGCTGGAGCAGACGACGGCTCGTGGGACCTCGGTGCGCGGCTGCGGCGCCTGCTCGAGCTCGAGCCCGGCGGCGACGAGAAGCCCAAGCCCAAGCGCTCCGACAGCGGCGACGAGGAGGCCAGCGCAAGCCTCGCCGCCGCCATCATCCGCCGCGCCGTGCTGGTATGCCGCGCCCAGCTCTACCCTGGCTTGCATACTATAATCGCGCCCGCGCCGCCTCCCGCCGCGCCGCCCGCCCCTGCGCCCGCGCCGCCCGCCGCCGCCGCCACCGCTGCCGCCGAGTGCGCGTGGTGCCTGCGGCGGTACGCGGCGCGGCGCTGCCTGTGGTACGGGCCGGCGCGCAGCACCCCACCCGAGCGGCGCGCGTGGCGGCGCGAGCGCGGACGCCGCTACCTGTGCGCGTGCTGCGGGGAGGAGGGTGCGGGCGGGGGCGGCGGCGCGGGGAGCGCGGGCGACGCCGACGGTGGCGGCTGGTACGGCAAGGGCTACCGCAAAGGGCGGCGGCGGCGGTAGCGCGTCGCGAGTGCCGTGTGTGGTTGTGTCGGACGCCGCCGTCACCACCACTGAGACTGTATACCTTATTTATTTTTGCCGCAAGCGCCACGCCACGTGAAGGTGGCCATCTGCGACGTGTGGTGTGAAGGGGCCGTACGTGTAATGTTACCGCTGTGTTAGCATAAGAATCTAAGCGAGGAGGCCGCCGCCAAGTGTTCAATGGCTGTGATCGTGTGCTCGCAGCCTCCCCTCCCCTCCCCCTCCCTGTCCCCGCGCCGGCCTCGCAGGTGTAATGCCATCTACAAGTCGCAAGTATAAGAGTAGTGCCAATAGCTTCGGTTCAGTTGTTTGCTCCCGGCTCTGATGTTACGTTCTTATGTTGGCGATATATGATGTACAGCTCGGGTAGAGTAGAGTAGGCTAGACTAAGTGCGAGACTGCCGCAACTGTCGAACAATGAATGAAACAAATTAATTATTAAGACTATTATTAAGTAAATCATCACAATTGCATATTTCGTATCATTTGTTTATACCCCCATACACCATTTTTTTTAATAATAAAAACCTATTTAAATTTATAACGAGTGCCCGTTCACTGTTAAAAGTTAAAAAAAAAACTGTACACGTATTGTGAGCTTCCGGTGTCTTCCGGAGCTTCGGTGGAGGTCTCAAATGTAGGCAGCGGTCATAGGTTTTATGGGCAGAATAATTAAATGTTTTTACACGAACAAACATCCAAAGAAAATATAATATGTTATAAAAATCTGTTAAATGCATTTTTATAAAAACGTACTAAAATTAAAAACATCTAATCACAGTATATGTTAAAGCTATAATTGTAATGAAGTTTTTGCGGCTCTCCCGAAACAAACAAACAGACATATGGCACGTTCTAATTATAGCCGAACCGCTTACAGGAAGCGACGCGCCCACTCCCGCGCCTCGCGACGCTCCACCAACACGCTTATCTCGTTTCTACTTTACTAAATAGTGGGCTTTGTTTGAGCGAATCGAAAATTACAACTAAACAACTGTTAGTGTTGGATCTAGGGAGCTGAGGTGAGGACGCGCGCTCCTGATTAGTTTGGATACTTTTGTGTCGTTCTTTTTACGACGATTGCAGGTTTGTATTTTATTCTTTCTTGTTTTATAAAACCTATGTAAGTAACTGATATTACAAAATTCCTGCTATTTTCAAAGTAGCAAAAATTTAATATAAATAAATAAATTGTTATAAATGAATATGAAGTAAACAATAATAAATTCTTCAAGGTGAAGTTTGGCAAAACAGCCACAACTGCTAATTTTGGACTTCTTAAGAACAAACAATTACCAAAAAGGAATTGAAAATATTTATCAAAACTTAAAATATAAACATGTAATTGCAAAAATTTCATAGATGCTATCGGCCTAAAGTAAAAATTATTTTCAGAACCGGAAACCCCTTATATATCCTTATTCTTTATTGTAAATAGTAGTTTCTCAGTTTTATATTTAAATGTATAGTTTGTACGATTAATAGACAACTTGCCGCGGTCTTAAATAGACGCTATAATATTTTTATTTCAAGCTTCACGCTTTATCCCGCATAGCAGAGTAGGCAGAGAGAACCCGTCGGAAAGCAGCAGGCGGAAAGCGGAGTGTCTTCAGAACGGAATGTCAAGGTACTCCGTTCTCCACTTTCCGCCCAAATTCAAGACATTGAGTTGAGTTTAATGTTAGAACTCAATACTTCTTCTCAATACATCTTAACACCCCCCATAGTTTAAGGATATGTTCAACAAAACGCGCGATTCATTCACTAAGGCGTCGATCTTAGTTTACCAAATTTTAAAATAATTACTTTAATTACCGATAGAGGCGCTTTTTTGCGTATAAAAATGGCAGCTGTTAGTAAATAGTCTTAATATAAAATTTATTACTATTATTTAACGAGATTTAAATTATTCGTTTATATTGCGTTAAAATGTGTTCTCTTTTTCGTTAAAACTAAAACTCTAATTCCTTTCTCATTAACTCAATTTTAATTATTTTGTAGCTAAGACGCTAAAGAGGTCTCAGTTTAAGAACTTTTTTTTTTAGTATATAGAGCACTGCATTTTTGACTAAATTATTCTTTTGAATCCAAAGTCTACGTTTTGAGTTGCAGGCAATAAAACTTGTTATTGTATTCTATTAAGCGTAGGTAGGTCCAACATATAACGAGCACTGAACCCGTGATGTAAAATCATTATAAATTCGCTAAACTACACATGTATAGTGGCTCTCCGACGGTCTATTGAACTCCTGAAAAGCATTGAATTCAATAGGTATATTAAAGTATGCGTGTACCGACCCATCAGGTACTTTTGATGTATTTAAGGAGAAAAAGAAAGGATGGAGGATGTTCTTAGTAAAGACTAATGTTGATGTTCTGGTAACACCATATAGTCTCCGTCTGCTTAACTTATTTTATATTTTCTCTGAACCAACTCGATTAATGAATATATTAGCCACTTGTATAGATAATGTTTTTAGTCACTGAGATTTATGAAAAATCGATTATAAGTAATCGAAGCTGAAGTCAACACCGTTTTTAAAATGAAAAGAGTGTAAAAAACTTAACTTTAAAATTAAGTGTATAATAAAACACATTTATGATGCTTGGGAAAGGTTAGAAAATGCTATTGGAGTTTATTTGATTGTGTAGACAATGAAGCTTTATTACTAAAATTACACACCTTTATCTTATTACCTCGTATTTGAATCAAAGAATCCAGAAGGTTGAATATAATGTAAAGCCGTCTGGATCTTCCCTAACGACGGGCGTTCCACCAGGATCTATTCTTGGACCCCTTTTATTTTTGCTTTATGTGATACCGACCCATCAGCTAGGTATTAAAATTACTTTACCTAATTTTAGAAGACGGAATCTGTGTCTAACAATTAAAGGTGAAACTCTCAATATGACCCCCACGCGTTGCTGTGTTTATGGTTTTTGTTATATTACATTGTAGTAAACTATTTAAGGGGTAACAGTAGTAGAACATAGTCATGAGGGTCGCAATGTTCTTTTACAAATGGCATCTATGTAAAAAAACATGGCGGTCCCCATGACTGGTCTTCTCATACCGTACAATGAAGTTATTATTCACGAACGCCGTGAACGTACACCGGTAAAGCCGGTATAAAAATTCACTGGATTGGGATTTGAAGAAGAAAGTATTTGAATACGATTGATCAAAATTTTCGTAGAGTTCATATTAAGCGCAAATCAATACAAAGTAATTATTATTACTTTTTTTATTCACATAGAGTCTGTAACAAATGAGAATATAACAAATTTGTTAGTTCATAACATGTAACACTTAAACTTATAAATGAAGCAGGTAGCGCAGATAGTTTAAAATTTTCAACAATAATATTTATTATTTTTAATTATAAATTTGTTCAGTTTCAATTTAATTCAACACTAATCGGTGCACAATATTTTCAGTTAACCTGTTTTGGCTATAACAAATAGATTCGACGGTGTTCCTATGCGTGAACTAAACTACAAATGGACTATGTTGGCCCTTGAGACTTATTTATGGACTAGCTGGACGTATATTCTAACGGTATCATTGTAATACGTGGCAACAGGACCACGTCTCCTTCAAACTTTCCACTTAAAATGGTCTCTTCAAGAACATTTCCAGTGATTGTTTTGATGACCAAACGTGTACCGTTGCGTAATCGAGGTGAATTCTAATTACGCATATCTCAAAAAAGCAATAATAACGAAATTAACGGGTTATTATTATAATTCTAATTGAAAGTTATTTCGCTAAAAATATATTCGATAATTGTGACTTGCATACAAGAAGCAAATAATTTGCAATAAAATAATATTGCTACTATAAATTAAGATATAAAACCAAACTGCACACGGTGTGCAGATTAGATTAAAATTGGTTTAGTAGCTTAGAAGTCCATAGCGGACTAACAACGTGACGCGTAATTTATGTATATTAAGATATATATATACGTATATATTACTATACCACAATAGGTATACTTACAGTTGCTGCGCAGTATATATATTATAATGTTTTGTTTGTTTGACAACATATAACTTCAATGTTTTACTAAAAACAGTGACAGACATACGATTCCCTTCTTAGTTTATGTTAATTGTCCGAATGAAGGGAAGCTCTAGCAAAAATCATAGGTCCAGAACAATTTATATAGATCTCTAAGAGACCAGCAAGTCCATTACACGAATGGAAAGGTCAGCCGAACTGCATGAGATATGGAAGTGAATTCTATTACATAGATAGTTGGGAGCGCCATATGCTGAAGAAGTTAAAGCCCAATTTTCATAGTTTCGAATATCTAGTAAATGAAAATGATACGGCAAGAGCCTTGATCTAATGTCTTTTAAAATAAAACTTTCTATATAACGACTATACTAAAACTTTCTATATACTTTCTATATAATTTATAAAAGACAGTGAAATATTATCAAGATGAGCGTGACTCGGTGGATACAGTCGCGAGCGCGCGTGCTCGGCGGCAGTCGCAGCGTGGGGTGGCTGGCGGCGTGCGGGGCGCTGGCGGTGCTGCTCACGCTGCGGGTGCCGCGCTCCACCTACCTCGAGGCTGACTTTCCGCAGCACTCACCCGCGCGCCTCGCACACTTCCTAGCAGACTTCACCAACCATCCGAAGCTGTACTCTCATCTGTAAGTTACTTCCTTCTTTATTTAGTCGACCACAATAAATAAAATAATTGGATTAATACGATAACGCAGGTCTGGTCCATGGCGTATAGAGGAGGAGTGGAGTAACGTGACGTGGTGGCGCTACGCGGTTTCCTACGAATGCGAAGTGCGCTGCTCCGGCCGCGTGGTGCTGCAGCACGCTGCGCCCCTCGCCACCGCCCCCGCCGCACCGCACCGCCTGCTGGTCAGCGACGCGAGGTGCACGCAGCTGCCTCTGCTGCCCTCGCTGCCCTGGCCACAGCTCTGTGGTACGGCACACTGATTCTTACTTAAACGTTAAAATCACTAGTTACGGCACATCCTTTCGTAAAGATTGTGTTAATATCTTTTTTATTTATGATACTTAATTTAAGGTACAGAGTGTACAGCGTTCTCTCTACGTAGAAGCTAAATGATGAAGCACTTCGATTCATTCTTTTGCAAATAAAAACAATATTGATATTTCAGAGTACACAGAGACGGAGACAGCGATCGTGCCGCGCAGCGGCGGTGGCGCGCGGCTGCGTGAGGAGACGCGCGTGCGGTGCAGCATGCTGCAGCTGCTGGGTGGATGCGAGCCTGGCGCCGGGCGACGCCGCCATCTCCGGGCGCTGCGAGACGCCCTCTTTAACACCGCCAGTTATGAACTATAGCTTCAGTTGCAGATGAATCATGAATATATTTAAATATCTCTTTAATATTTAATACACAATGGTAATACAAAAGAAAATAGATAGTTGTAACTTTTTGAAATTTGAGGAATAAATTAAGTACACATAGCTTGCTGTTATTCCTGTTTTATTTACGAAAGTCATTGATGTGAGCTTGCTACCATGTCTGTCTTATGACGCACAAACCTGGATTTTCACTACACACTACACAAAACAGACAAAATAAAATACGCTCATTCCAGCGAGCTATGGAACTTCATCCTAAGAATGAAGCTCAGGGGTAAACAGAAGAGCGAGAAGATAAGAAGGAAAAAGATAATTGACGCAGTTGTACACAAAAAGAAATAGAAATAGGTAGGGCATGTTACCCGGACTATAGACAATAGATGGACAATGAACAATAGATGGGTCCAAGCGTCAAAAGAAGGTCTAGAAAACCAAAAGTTCACTGGGTCGGCTACCTTCGTAATTTGCATAAATTTCCGGGAAAGGATAAATATGGAAAGCGCAGGATAGGAAAGAATGGAAACGGTTGGAGAAGGCCTACACCCGAAAAGGAATCATCTCTTCAATTTAAATAATAATGCACTATTTATTATTATGTGTATTGATTAGATCATGTATTAAAGGCTATATTATTATTATTATTTAGTAAATTTAAAAATATTATACCCAAATGACTAGAAACGTTCGCGCGTTTAGATGAAAACTGTCTATGCTTTCCTTCAAGTGGCATGACCATCATTAACAAACTGAAGAAACTATACCTGACCCTCTTGTGTTCTGAATTCTCCAAACAACGTGACAAGAGCGAATTAATAGGCAATTGGCATGATTAATAAACTGAACTAAACTGAAGAAACTAGAAACTTGCTTAGAAAAAGAGAAAGTATGAACGTAGCGGGATTCGAACCTGCTCCTCTCGTGCGCTTACTCTCACCGTTGAGCCGCCTAATATAAATTGAATTAAGCGTAAAAGAATTTCGATGCAGGCGGATGTAAAACTCATGGCTTAGCAGTCAGAGCACTTAAACAGTTTCTAAGAAGAGCGGAAACTGTCTAAGCGCTGGAATCCCGCAGAGTTCGTTTTTTTATACGTGTAACATTTTTGAAGTGTATTCAGTATGAATAACTTTTTAAAACTAACACTTACATATTTGATATGAAATTTAAAGTAAGAAAAATAATATTATTACAATTAACTTAAAAATTTGAACGCAGCGGGATTTATACGTTTTCTAAATATATATTTTCAATTTAGTTAGTGTGCTAATAACACTTTAAAAAATGTTAAAAAAAAAATACAATTAACTTATTTATATTAAATTGTAATTTATAAAAACATAACATAAATAAAATGTGTAAATGGAGTGTTTGTTTGCAAAAGTGAAATAACTACTTTTTACTAAATACATATGCATATATACACGGAACACATTCCAAAATATTTTATGTATAATTTTGTCTGTATGTCTGCCTGCGTATGCGTAATATAATAACGGTTGTCGTATGTCATGTCATGTTTAACTCCATTGCTGGCTTGCTTATTGTCCATAGAAATTTCTGATAATTAATTCTTTTCTAAACTTTACTTTTAGTCAAAAACTAAAAACTCAAGTTTCAATGTCTCGTAGTTTCAGCTGTGCGTGTTCTGTCAGTCAGTCAGTAATTAACGGATTATATCGGTGGCTTAAAATTTCGTCCTAAAAACTTTTTCCTAAAAATGAATACAAAAACCATGAATCTAGAGAAATTTACGGTTTCATATTGCAGTTTGCATGTGTGACTCAATGCGACAACTATACGTTCAAATCACAAGTCTCATATGTAGACATTTTGCCGTTTTCAGTCCAGACGTTAGATAAAGTACTATATACATATGTATTAAATGTCTTACCTACTCGAAATATCTTTAAAAAATGGGGTGAGAAACAAAATGAAGATGTCACTAGTTGTCGCTCTCCCTTTCTATACTGCTCGATAATTATAATTAAAAAGCATGAAAGTATTATTAAAATAAAGAACTTCGTCTCCTGGACTATAATCGAAATATTATTAGGTAAAGTACCCAAGTCTGTCAACGTTTGACTTGTGCAAGAGGTTTAAATATCAGTATGTCAATTGAATTTTGATATGAAATTTAAAGTAAGAAAAATAAACGCTTTTTTCTTACACTTTTTGTAAGCTACATTGTCTTGACGAAATGCAAAGATATTACGTAAGCATTACATAAGTTGAGCTTAAAAAAAGAGCAAAATGTTATTGTATGCGGCGATATTAGCAGAGCGTGGTTTCGATCCTCGGACCTCTGAGTTTTGGGCCCAGCAAGCTTCCACTGCGCCACTCTGCTCTATGAACATTAAGCTGAAAATATACAATGTTACGTAAACTAAGAGTCTATTAGTGTAATTTGGTATTCATTTTTATTAACATTTTTCATATTAGGAAAAAAGATACTAAAATTAGATTAAGTTGAATCTACAGTACATTTTACAATACTTTTTCTTTATTTTTACACTAAAAAAAATGCAAGAATTTTCTAAGAAATATAATTGTTTTTTTAATTTGGAAAATACTTTTTAGCAAAGGTTGCAAACCAAAACACGAAAACGAATGTGTGTCGCATACAATAACATTTTGCTCTTTTTTTATGCTCCAATATAAGCATTACATAAAATCGTAACATTTAGTTAAAAAAAATTATCGTATAAAAAATTAAAGAACCTTTTCCCTTTTTTTTTCAATTTATTTTATGTATAAAATAATTTCAAATAAATAACTAAGTCATCGTTGGTTTTAATCAATATTTTGTGTAATTTACACAATTTTTTTATTATTTTTTATATAACATGTATTATCTGTCAACATTCAATCGTGACTTAATTTAATTTGTATTATATATATAAAAAAATTAAAATATTTATTGGGAAACAAGAATGAAATCCTACATAAACAAAATAACATTGATAACAATTAACATTGACTAAATTAATAGAACATACACATACATACACATTGTTACTCAAATTGCAATGCCAAAAGCTATAACAGTCAAAGAAGCTTAACAAATTTTCTTATATTGTAAGTTTACCATAATTAAAATTACACATTAACAAAAAACATATAAAAACAAAAAAAATAACTATCTATTACGGGTTGCGTATTTCAATAACACATATTTTGTCAGCATATCGCTTTGATAAGATATTACCAAAATGATCCAAATGTACCTGAGAGTGTTTCCTTAGTATTGTCGCTAACATAAGAAGTTGTCTGACTGTACGCACTTGGCATAATAAGTATACTCATCTGGGGAAGTCTCTGGGGAAAAAGTATGTGTTTATGCGTAACGACTTTCAACACTGCTCGTTGTGCCCTTTCTGCTGTTAAAATTAATATGTGAGTTTTAGCGGAACCTCCCCAAGATGTTATGCAATATGAAATTACCGAATGAGCTCGTGCGTAGTAAATCATTTTAAGAGATTGCAAATCAGACGAATTTCTCAAACTTTTTATATCTTTTTACAATACTTTTGTTATTATGTACATTTATTCAATATTTTATAATAAAAAATAGTAGGAGAAGTTTAATAATCAGATATTAATCTAGAATTTTAAAATATCTAATTGCTACGACGACGTACGTACGATAATTATTTAGAAATTAATCATATTTATTTCCATTTCAGTCATTTATTATTTTAATTTTTATTAATTTAAATGCTTTTTTTTAAGATTAAATCAAAATATTAAAATTATAATTAAAGAAAAAAATATATAATTTAAATTTATTACAAATTTTGATGCTATTTATTCTGCACTCATTTCAAAACATGACATGGACATCGTTTGTCGTGAACTTAAAGCGAAAGACAAGGGCCGGCTGTCGGGCGACATACACGAGAGATGTTCTCCTGGGAGAGTTATTCGCACACTTAGGAAATTAAAAAAGACATATTTAGAAAACGTATAAAAAGTAGAAGGCAGCGGGATTTGAACCCGCGCCTCTTGAAACCCGTTTCAGCGCTCTGACGTTAGCGTTCAAGAGGCGGGGGTTCAAAAATTGCTAAAAAATTTTTATACGTTTTCTAAATATGTATTTTTCAATGGATATCATTTGTTATGCGAATGGTGGGGATCGACTTACCAGGCGGCACGCTTACTACCAACAATCTCGTCGAATATTAGTTGGTCTGGACGAAGTAATGCATGGATTGGTTGTGATAAGTATTTATAGTATTTTGTTTTGTTTTATAGGTTTCATATGGATATCAATTGTCGCCCGAGAAAGAGGGAAAAAAATTTACAGGCTAGCAAAAAATCTACAATATGTTCAATACATTCTAATAACGTCGATATATCTGGAAATACTCAAAGGAGTAGATTGGCGCATATTCTTAACATAAGCATAAAATAAGTTTCGTTTAACGTTTCGACGTTTCGAACACTTTACAGTGTTGTAGTCCGTGGTCACGGGCAGACTGAGGTGCCATTCGTCTGTTAGTTGGTACAATTATTATATCAAAGAACCGCTAACGATTTCTTAGTTGTCTCGCGTACTGCCCTGGATTCTTACAGAATGAGCTGACTGTATCTTGCGCTCTGTTTGGTACGATTGAGACTTCAAAGTTTGCAGTATTGGGTCCCAGGTGGAAGAAAGTTTCCAACCGTCTTCTCTATTGAAATTTGGGTGTTTTTGTATTTAATAGCGTCGGGTTTCTAAAATGTATATTCGAATACTAAAAATATACGCGATTAACAAGTCGAGTGTCGCTCGCTAGTTTCGGGTCCTTTAGTCACGAGCATGTTAAAGTTTTTTTTTTTAAGAATAAATGTTTTAATCCTGTAATAAAATGACTCCATGACTTCTTTGTCCTATTCTCTAACAAGCGTTATTACCATTAAAATACAGTTGAATTTTTGGAGTCCATTCTCTCTCTCTCTCTCTCTCTCTCCCTCTTGTTAATACGGCGGACTAAAATGTTTTATATCCATTACGCGCTAGTCGAAACTAAACCTAAACTGACTGGAATAAGGTTGGATTATATTAACATGATTTTTTGTCATAAGCCTATGTGTAATTTTAATAATACTCATTTCTGTTTATATTGATTTTTTCCATTTTTTTTAACCGTGCTTGTGTGCTATCTTTAATCTAGTGAATACTTGATCTAATGCTTGAATAATATTAGATTAAATAGAAGTTCTTAATTTTGTTTTAAATATAAAATAATACACATTCGTTTCCGTGTTTTGGTTTGCAACCTTTGCTAAAAAGTATTTTCCAAATTAAAAAAACAATTATATTTCTTAGAAAATTCTTGCATTTTTTTTAGTGTAAAAATAAAGAAAAAGTATTGTAAAATGTACTGTAGATTCAACTTAATCTAATTTTCGTATCTTTTTTCCTAATATGAAAAATGTTAATAAAAATGAATACCAAATTACACTAATAGACTCTTAGTTTACGCAACGTTGTATATTTTCAGCTTAATGTTCATAGAGCAGAGTGGCGCAGTGGAAGCTTGCTGGGCCCAAAACTCAGAGGTCCGAGGATCGAAACCACGCTCTGCTAATATCGCCGCATACAATAACATTTTGCTCTTTTTTTAAGCTCAACTAATGTAATGCTTACGTAATATCTTTGCATTTCGTCAAGACAATGTAGCTTACAAAAAGTGTAAGAAAAAAGCGTTTATTTTTCTTACTTTAAATTTCATATCAAAATTCAATTGACATATTGATATTTAAACCTCTTGCACAAGTCAAACGTTGACAGACTTGGGTACTTTACCTAATAATATTTCGATTATAGTCCAGGAGACGAAGTTCTTTATTTTAATAATACTTTCATGCTTTTTAATTATAATTATCGAGCAGTATAGAAAGGGAGAACGACAACTAGTGACATCTTCATTTTGTTTCCACCCCATTTTTTAAAGATATTTCGAGTAGGTAAGGCATTTAATACATATGTATATAGTACTTTATCTAACGTGTGGACTGAAAACGGCAAAATGTCTACATATGAGACTTGTGATTTGAACGTATAGTTGTCGCATTGAGTCACACATGCAAACTGCAATATGATACCGTAAATTTCTCTAGATTCATTGTTTTTGTATTCATTTTTAGGAAAAAGTTTTTAGGACGAAATTTTAAGCCACCTATATAATCCGTTAATTGCTGACTGACTGACAGAACACGCACAGCTGAAACTACGAGACGTTGAAACTTGAGTTTTTAGTTTTTGACTTGTAAAGTTTAGAAAAGAATGAATTATGAGAAATTTCTATGGACAATAAGCAAGCCAGCAATGGAAGATTCCGTATGAAGGTAGCCAGCAATGGAGTTAAACATGACATGACATACGACAATATATGTAAGTGTTGCCAAGGAAAAAAAAGAAAATGCATATTTACAAATATGGTTACAATTTTTTTGATTGCTTAGTATATTTTTTTAATGTATTGAATAAATTATTAATTTATACGCTTATACGCTAATTACAACTTATATTTGTTGTTAGCATCTCTTTAGAGAGATTTTTACAAATTTCTGCTACCCAAAGATTATTCTACGAACAATCGTCTGGCAAGAGAGAATGCTATTTATTAAATATATATTTTGTTAACATTTTTTTAAATTGTTATTCCCACACTAAGAAAATTGAAAAAGACATATTTAGAAAACGTATAATAATTTTTGAACGCAGACAGATTTGAACCCGCGCCTCTTGAAAACCGTTCAAGCGCTCTGACCGCTAAGCCATGCTTTCTACATCCAGTTGCGTCGCAATTCTTATACGCTTATTACAACTTATATTTGTTGTTTGCATCTCTGTAGAGAGATTATTACAAATTTCTGCTACCCAAATATTATTTTACGACCAATCGTCTGGCAAGAGAGAATGCTATTTATTAAATATATATTTTGTTAACATTTTTTTTAATTGTTATTCCCACACTGAGGAAATTGAAAAAGACATATTTAGAAAACGTATAAAAATTTGAACGCAGCGGGATTTGAACCCACGCCTCTTGAAATCCGTTCAAGCGCTCTGACCGCTAAGCCATGCGTTCTACATCCAGTTGCGGTATGGGCATCGGAAGGTGGGCTCTTCCGCGGAGATCTTCTTTTTTCGCGGGATTCTTCTTCCTTAATTGAAGTAGATTGCCTCAGACTTGTTCAGGGCAACCTCCAAACTGAGGCGTTGAATGCGCCCCACGACGTCGGCCACTCCGGCCGTAGCGAGGACCGCCGCCTCCCGAAAGGTCCTCTGCTGCGCCAATACGAGGGTATCATCGGCTTAGCAGAAGACGCCGACTCCTCTCAGGGTGCTGCTCCGCAGCACCCAGTCGTACCCGATGTTCCACAGGAGCGGATCCAGAACCGAACCCTGTGGAAAACCGCACGACACCTCCCAGCCACCAGGAGCCGGAAAGGTCACGGACCTCCCGGACAGGTAAGCCCCGATGACGCGGCGCAGGTATGGAGGCACGCGATGGTAGTGCAGTGCCTCCTTGATGCAGGGCCAGGGCAAGGAGTTAAAGGCGATATCTAAAGATACCGCCAGTACCCCGTCGCCCTGGGCCACCGCTTCCTGCGCATGGTACTTCACCTGCAGTATGACATCCACTGTCGAACACTGCTACTACCCGCTCGAAGAGCTTGGCGATCTCGCTCAAGAGCACGATTGGCCTATAGGCGGAGGCTGAATCCGCCGGACGTCCCTCCTTCTGGATGAGGACCAGTCTGCCTGTCTTCCACCGCTGTGGAATTATGGCTTGAGCCAGACAGGCAGTAAAGAGTCCTCTCACTCTGGGCCCCAAGATGGCGAGGGCCAGAGTTAACGCCCGGCCGGGAACGCCGTCCAGGCCCGGGGCGGTGCTCTTGCCGCGAGATCGGCCAATAGCCTCTTCGAGCTCCTCCTCCTCTACCGGTGGTGCGACACTCTCTGCCTCCTCTTCCCCTGACGCTGCAGGGCGGGCCATGGACGGTGGTGGAAAGTTGGCCCGCTGCTGCGGGAATAGTGACGACAGCACTCCTCGGAGAAAGTCCGGTTGGAGTTGCTGCGTCACGGGGGGAGTCCACGAACGGAGCTTACCCCGCACCATGCGGTACGGGTCCCGTACGAGTCTCGGTCGATTCCCGCAATCATTCGGTCGTGTGAATTGCCCTTCACACGACCGATTTCCTCCTACAGTGCCGTCTTCGCCTCGACGTAGGCTTGGTACAGCCGGTCCTACTCCTCCGCCTGCCGGTGTACCCGCCTGCGATAGTGCGTGTACTGGCGTCTCGCCTCAATACAGATGAATTGAGCGATCTCCACCGACCACCAGTACACTTGTCGCCTTTGAGGACGACACCTGGAGCGGGGCATAGACGCGTCGCAGACCCGCTTCATAGACCCCGGCGCCCAGTCAGCGAAAAAAAAAAAAAGTATTTGGCATGCATGTCTCTATATTAATTAACACAGAAACACGAGCTTCTTGGGCTTGCCCCGAATATAGTCGTAGCTCCTCTAAAGGTGTAAAAAAAGATCACACTCCAGTTCGCAAGGTATCGAATGTGAGAGGAAATAAAAGACCAGCTCTTTACTCTACACCTACTCAGGATAGCCGTAGCATTACACGGAATTATTTACGTGAGGCAATAGAAGAAGTTATGTATCCAAAATGCAAGATTTTTATTCCAAAAATGGAAGACAGCATTGGCAAATTTGAGCTTCAATGTGTGCCGGAAAAAAACGAAAACATTACTTAAGTTATTTGTGATCTAGGAAAGATAGTCAATTACCATTTGAGGTAAATGACATACTGCACTGCAGCCGCACTGCCAAGCAAAATCGAAATTCTCCTGGTCCACGGTCAATTATTGTACAATTGTCTTCACCAAGATTACGCGATGAGCTTCTTGCTGCATATATTAAGTACAATAAAGGAAAACCTCTCAAAAATAAACTGAACATTGCTTTATTAGGGTTTCCCGGAGACAGCACACCTATTCTTGTCTGTGAACATCATTCTCCCACGAGCAAAGCTCTCCACGCAGCATCTAGAAAAAGAGCGAAAGTAGCTGGATATAAATTTGTCTGGATTCGGAATGGCAAAATATTTTTGAGAAAAAGTGAAACCGAGTACATTCTGGTAAAAAATACAGACACGTTAAGAAATCTCAAATAATTTGTATGGTGCGGTGGATGTGGTTGTAAAGTTTTCATTTGAAATTAGATTTCATTAAATTATACTATCAGAATACACGTGGTCTGAGAACCAAAACACATAGCCTTCTTCAAGGAGTACTTTGTAATGATTACGATATAGTTGTTTTTACAGTACGTGGCTTAACGATTCTGTGACTAGCAGTGAGCTTTTCGACGAAAGGTATGTCGTTTATAGGAAAGATAGGAGTAATGCTGAACTAATTAAAAAAAAGAAGGTGGCGGGGTTCTTATAGCAGTTTCCAGACGAATACATTCTAAACGTATGGTTAGTTGGGAATCGAGTCTAAAAGACCTCTGGGTCGTTATAGATATTCCAATATCACATACCTTGCGTCGAGTTGCTCTTTATGCAGTGTATTTACCTCCTCCAGTGTACAGTTCTTTGCTAACTCACTTTATTGATAGTTGTAGCGTTGTGCTTGATGATTGTGATTATTACTGTATATTAGGTGACTTTAATTTAGCCAATATTGATTGGAATTAATTGGGAGATACGACCTGCTATTATAAGGTGCCAGGTGTATGTCAGCCTTTAATTGACTTAATACATATATATGGACTCAAACAGCATAACAATGTAATTAATACGTCCGGAAGAATACTTGATCTGGTGCTGTCGAATTTTCCAACCTGCATAGTTCGTCCAAGTCACTCTACACTCAGTACCATTGACCAGCTACACGCTCCTCTGGACGCGGAGCCGAAACTTCCGTTTAATCAAGATACTTTCAAATTAAACTTCTACAAATCCGATTTCTTAAGTATTCATAAAGAACTTCAAAAATGTGATTGGGTACAGATATTTGGGTATAGCAATGATGTGGATGTTATTCTTTCTAAGTTTTATGATACCATTATTGCTATTATTGAAAAAATGCAGCCTAGTCAAAAATAAAAAAAATCTCTATATCCGCCCTGGTTTGACCATAATTTAAAACGAAGCTTAAAAGAAAAATATAATCTTAGGTGCCGCTTTTAAAAATATAAAAACCCTATGGACGAACTAGAGTTACAGTTATTAAACTCACGTTGCACACGTTTGGCTATTGACTGCTATAACAAGTACATAAGTGAATCAGAAAAAAAAAATTTCTAAGAACCCTAAATTTTTCTGGACTTTTGTTTAAAGTAAACGTGGTGGCACGAGCTCTTACCCGAGTTGTATGACTGATGGATTAGTGGCTTCCTCAGACGGTAAACAAATATGCGAAATGTTCGCTTTTCATTTTGCATCCGCATACATCGATAATGCTCCTCTTAACTCTGATTATAGACATTTATTAGATTGCCCCGAAACTAGGAAAATCGCACTTTCTCTGTAGTGGTCAACGGATTTCATTCTTACTCACGGATAACAACTTCAGGTGTACCACAGGGATCTCACCTGGGTCCAATCTTATTTACTATATTTGTCAATGATATACCTACTGTAATTAAATTTTCTAAAACTTGCATGTATGCAGATGACCTAAAAATAAGTAAAGTTATAGATACAATACAAGACTCAATGATGCTTCAAAAAGACCTCGATGAGATTATCAAATGGTGCAACAAAATGGATCTTAACTCAAAAAAATATTTCTTCATAAGATATAGTCGAAAAAGAAATCTCATTACATTCCAGTATAGTATCGCTCAGAGTAACATCAAAGTAGAGCAAATCCGTGACTTGGGGTACACCCACCCATGGGGTTTGATAAAAGGTTGACATTTATACCTCATATTGAACAAATGATAAACAGGGCCTCAAAGCTGTTTTGTACTACGGGTTTGTACTACGAAACACAAAAGGGTTACGTAATAACAAGGTTCAGATACTGTTGTACAACTGTCTTGTGCGCAGTGTCTTATAATATTGTACAGTGGTATGGAGGCCTCACTATGCAACTCATTCGCTACAAATAGAACGATTGCAAAAAAGATTCTTGCGATACCTAGTGTTTCCTAATGGGATTTCAAAACAGAAAGTACCTTCTTATTGTAAACAATTAAAACACTTCCGAATGATTTCCTTAGAAGAACGAAGAAGATCGTTAGATCTATTTTTTTGTGTCCAAAATTTTCACCAACCGACTAGATTGCCCTCATTTGCTTAACAAATTTAATATACGTGTACCAATGAGGCTCCCACGTAGTAAAATCACTCCCCTTTGCCCACCACCTCGGAAAACAGTGTTTGGATCAAACTCTCCTGTTCCTAGACTCTGCAGGTTGGTTAATGAGTACAGTGACTTACTAGATATTAACGTTGATTCGACTCTTGTTAAATAATAAACTCAAATCATCTTAAAAATGTATGTATTATCCTAAAGAATTGTCTTCTATTTCATTATGGACTAATTGTTTGGTTTGTTTTGCTAAAGCTCGCTTTAGGAGCCCATTATGTTTTTTCTTTCTTGCATGCTGTATCCGCCTGTAAGTGTTTGCTACACTTAGATTAATTTCCGTTTACTATGTTTCTTTTTTTATATATGTACCGTGTAAACAAATGTTGGTGGATCAATTAAATAAATAAATATGTTTTCTCTATATGAGAGATGCTTCATTCAACTTACTAGGAGTAAATAAAAATAAAAAACAAAATATTTTTTATTTCTTTATTTAATTCAAATGCATTTGGTATCATTCTGTTATATAATATTTTTCATCTTTTTTACAAAGACAGTAGTCAATAAGTTAGACTTCAGAGCGCTCTTCGGAAGCGGAGAAAGTATAAATTTAATAAATCGTAGGAATACGTTTTTAGAATATTTTGTTCGTTATATATTAACTTGATATGAAGCATACCTAATTCTAGTAAAAGTTCAGTTACATATCTGGGATAAAATATATATACGTTAAAAGTATTTACATCCAACGCTCACTAAACAAACGTGCTAATACTGACTGACTGACATCCTCCACACTGACATCTCACACACTGACAACTACGAGTATCACCGTGACCTGGAGTGTTATTAATATTTAAATCGAGCCTTGCATAAAGTTACGAGAGGCTTAATTGAACGCCCGCACCTCAATACATATCTCATGAAGCATTGTGTACAATGTTACTAGACGATAACAATGCGTATTGTACTCTTAAAAGATCGTTTTAGTAATAAGAAATGGAACTATCGATATTAACGTGCCTATTTTAATTGTTTACATAAAATATCTCAGGTAAGAAGCGCTCACACGAAGTGGTGGTCAGGGCGGCGCAGCATGGGCGCGTCATCGGAGTCGCGCGCGTCGTGCGCGTCGTGTGCGTCGTGCGCGTCGTGCGCGTCGCCCAGCTCAGCGTCGTCGTCCAGCCCCGCCTCCGCCCAGTCGCGCGCGCGCGGCGCCAGCAGCCCGCACAGCCGGCAGCCGAAGAAGTCCGCCAGGTTGTTGAGCGGACCGCGCGTGAAGGGCGAGCGCCCGCCTCGCGCCTGGAAGTGCCGGTAGCGGCCGCGGTTCAGCTGCTCGTTGGTCGTCATGCCGAGGCACACCACCAGGTACAGTTGGCAGCACGTGAGCACCGTTACCCAGAACAGGTGGAAGGCGGCGTTGAGCATCACCCACGCCAGCCAGGCGTCGCACGAGGCCCAGGCGAGCAGCGCGCCCGGCCCGCCCGCCGCGCCGCAGCGCGCCCCGAACGAGCGCACGCCGCCCCACAGCATCCAGCCGCACATGAGCAGCAGGCTGGCCAGGAAGCCCACGAAGTAGCGGTGGTTGTTGGCGCCGATGCAGTTGGCGACCCACGGGCAGTGGTGGTCGAACTTGGCGACGCATCGGTTGCAGACGGAGCAGTGCTTGGAGCGCAGCGGGCGGCGCAGCAGGCAGGCGGAGCAGAAGCGCGCGGGCTCGAAGCCGCCGCCGCCGCCGCCGCCGCGCTCCGACAGCTCAATGATGGTGCGCAGGCGGTCCTGGCGCGAGGCGCGGATGACGCCGGGGTCGCTGCGCCACGCGCGCACGAACGTGTACCACAGCGCCAGCGAGCACAGCGCGAAGGCCGCCGTGGCCGCGCCGCCCACCACCGGCGCCACCAGCGCCGCCCACGTGATGTAGAACCACGCCTTGGTGGCGAGGTACACGCTCAGCGGGAAGATGTTCTTCAGCTCCTCGTCGAACAGCGCGTTGGTGAGGAAATGCAGCAGCGCGTAGAAGCAGACGAGCAGGAACGCCTTCAGCAGGTACAGCGCCTCCATCTCCAACACGAGACCCGTCAAGTAGAACGCCAGGAACGGGATGCTCACCACGCACCACCACCGGAACTTCTACAACAATGTTTCATTTGAAGTGTTAGATAACACATTTAATTACTTAACATTTAAGCTCTACTAATAAAATGTATTGTAATTATTCACTGACCGACTGATTTATCATCACCAAGCATAAACTACTGTATTTAAGCCGGTAAGGTCATTGGTCAGGCTGGGATTATTTTGTGGAGTAGACACCTCACTTCTGGAAATTCTATTCCTAAGGGGGCGAAATAGTTTATATTTATTTTTCGCTACGGTAAATATATCTCAAATGTGCGTTTGTTACATTTGAAGTTACAAATGTTTATTTTGGCTTCTTATTATATTATATTGAATAAACAAGTTTTCTCTGGAATACGAATTTGTGAAAAAAATCGATGATTTCAATTTAAATAAGCTGGTGATCAAAAGATGGTTCATTCGAAAATCGAAGACGTGTAGCTGATTTGGTGACTCTATATAAAATGCATTACAACAAATTGGTTTCCCCGACGTATTGTCACAGATCAACATAGTCGTACCTCGCCGTATCCTAGATGTCCTCTCAAAAAAACATTATTAATAGATATGGATAATTCTAGAAATAGTTTTCGAAAATGTTCACCGATTAATTGTAGTGTTTGTTCGTATAACAACTTGTCCGATATCCTCCATGACACACTGGTCGCCTTCAAAAGAAAAATCCGCCATAGGTTAAGTTGTAATACCTAATCTGGTAATCTACGTAAGAACCTATCTATCACACTATTATCTTACTTTCTCTTTTTTGTTCCTCAAGAGAAAGATTCATAGATTGTTAAATTAATGTCATTTAAATATCCTTGTCATATTAATTTTCTTTAAGAGTCGGGAGAAATTACGAATGCCGTATATGCATGTAATTAGTACTAGTTTCGGAACCGGACCAATGAGTATATTATTTGTATTTTATAAAATGTTACTTTGTACTGTTTTCATGTCGAATAAATAAATAAATAAACCACAATTTAGACATAACATAAATATACAATAACTTCTATCTTCCACTTACTCTGTCATAAGGTAATCTTCGGAAAATATTTCTCTTTGAAGATATCACAGAGTGTTCTTTAATTTTGTCTGAAACCTTCGAGCCGACCCACAATGAGTCAGCACTGGACTCCAACATGGTTAGCGGCGTCACTCCTCGCAGGTTGGGCACGTCCAGGCTCGCATTGCCCTGTGGACGTCGATGCGAATGTTTAGTATTACGTAAGACTTTGCTAGTTACACAATATCTGGTGAAGCGGCACCGACATAAAGTATCAGAGTGGATATGGCGGTGGTGTTCCTGGCGAGGATGGCCCAGTGCAACGCCGTGTTCCCGTGGGAGCGGTCGGTGGGGTTGGTGGAGGCGCCCAGCGTGAGTAGCAGGCGCGTGGGGTCGACGGCCGACACCTTCCAGGCGGCCCACATGAGCGGCGTCATGCCACCGGCGTCGGGCTCGTCGGGCGGCACGCCGCGCGCCACCAGGTACGCCACCACGGCCGTGTGCCCGAACTGCGCCGCCAGGTGCAGGCAGGCGCAGCCCTCGGCGTCACGCAGCGCGGCGTCCGCGCCGGCGCGCACCAGCAGCACCGTGGCCTCCAGGTGCCCCTGCCGCGTCGCCCAGTGCAGCGGCGTCGACTGCAGCTCGCCCCCGACCGCGTCCACCTTAGCACCTTTCGACAGGAGGTACTCGATGATTTCTTTCCTGTATATTATAAACTTGTTTAATATGTATAATACACAGCTATTTTTTATTCGTGAAGTATAATTTCAGTTACAATAAATAAATTAATATGTATATTGCTCATAAAAAAAATTCCAACAATGGAGCCAATGAGAATATAAAGAGTTTCAATTCGGATATATATGATGTGGACCGGCTAATCTTTTAAATGTCAAAAAGACGTGACAGACAGACAGACTGAGTTTTAATATAAGGATGGCTTAATTCCATTTTCTACATGATGGCATTGAAACTGACCCAAAATTATAATTAAATTTCATTACAGTGATAATAGTTTTGTCTCCATGTCTTTCAGATATTGAGAAGTTTCCCCAAAACTTCTTTTTTTTGGGCTCAACGCCCATCTTTGTCTTGATATAGACAAAAAATGAAAACATTACAAATATCATCATTCTCTGAAGTGGGAATCGAATCCGCAACTATCCTGTTTACTGTCAAACGTAAGCTTTTTTGTTTACCAAAACTGCCCACCATACTGAACAACTTTTAAAAATGAAGCATTTACTTATTTTCTTATAACTTAGCTAGACCATTATGGTTCTTCATCATTTGCACCGGATGTTTAATTTTTATGTAGACAGAGAGCATTGGAACTACGAAGAAATGCGCGTACAAACTGACAGACAGACAAAAATTATGAAATTCGTATATTGATATTCTATTACTGGTTTTAACATACCTTAAAAATATTTTTTCATAAATATATTTAATGTCCAGACAACTTTTTTACTGTTTGATTATAGTATACATGTCAGATATTTTTTTGTAATCATCCAGAATTAGTAGTTAAAGTGGTATAAACAATTAAAAAATTCAATTTACAGTGAGGATGTTAAATACAATTATAAACTGATCGATCTACAAAGATATACAGATGTTTAGTGACTTTACTACCAAAGATAACTTCAATACTGTCTTCGTGTATGGCAGAGCTGATGGTAAACTTTTTGCATTACATAAAGGTGAAGAGGCTAATAAAATTTTATTTTTAAATATATATAAGTATTTTGAACATTCTCCAGGAAAAGTCTTTGGCCCAAAAACTTTGAGAAATCTAATGGTTCTGTAGTATTCACACTAGTAATATTTTTTTTATTTTATTTCACTTCATGCTTTATCCTTAAATAAAAAATTTACTTTATAAATTTCCAACGCCCAGTGTTATAGATCAGTAGCAGTATTAAAAAAGTTAACAAATAGATTTGTCAAAATCAAATTGTTCTGTAAAATTATATGTGGAAATGAAAACTTATATTTATGGACAAAAAAGCAGGAGATATTTATGTAAAACATGACCTATGTATATTTTGTATAGATAAGATAAAGACAGACAGCCAAATTTTAATTGTGTAGTGAATATATATATATATTATAATGAACAAAGAAGTTGCGATTTGAGTCTTAATTTCTAACTTTTAAATGACCACAACACACTCCACATCAATGTAAGTAGGATTTTTGAAGTTAAATATGTTCATGTCCAAAGCTTCATCTATGGATGTTCCAGCAATGAAATGAGAATCCTGAAATTTTACTGTACTAAATAAAAAAGCAAAAGCTCAAGAGAATTTAAAATCTATTCAAGTGACATTGTCATTTAACTTTTTACAATTAACAAGACAACTATAATGAAACTAAATTAATGTATTTTCATCTGCAAATAATTTAATAATTATATGTAAAACATTGATAAGTGTTTCTTGGAACTACTGGATATTAATTACTAACAGACATGAAATCAAGTAAGGTATATGATATACTTAAATAAAATATTTTTGATGAAATATATATCTTCTTTTGTATGCATATAGACAATATCATTTAGACAAGTTGAGTGTTGAAATTCAATCTTCGGTATAACTTATAATACCTATTATTAATCGCAGCCCAATGTAAGAGGGTGACTGTTTCATGGTCCGGTTGGTTGACGTCCCAGCCGGCCTCCACCAACTCCTTAACACGTCCATAGGCCCCATACTGTGTCGCCTTTACGATATCAAACCCGCTGTAGTCGCGCTCGACGGGCGCCGGCGGGGGCTCGCGCGGCGGTGGCCCGTCGCCCTCGCGCTGCGACTTGCCGCACTGCCCAGTCGCGGCGGCGCCGCACGTGCTGTCGTACATTCTCTTCACGGACTCTTGATCAAACTTGACATTATTACATCGCTGAACGACCACATTCACAGTATTCACGTTACTACACAATTGCTCTTATAAATTATTGATAACGAAAAGAGACTTCTGTCAATTCCATTTATTGACATTTCTGATTTTTATTTTAGATACGTTCAAGATTACGAACACGTATGATATGAAGGTTGTGTTTATCACAACCGCAGCGTTCACTTTTTTGTAAGGTTAAAATTGATATGATCTGTGGTTTCATTTTTGTTATTTCGAATTTATAGGTAAATGAGGAAAACTAGAATATAAATAATAATAAGATCATCTATTTTTAAAGTAGTCCTTAAGTGTTGAATTCTGCATATTTAACTGACCAATATGACGATACAAGAAATATTAGAGAAAAATAGATTAAATCACGAATATACGGTTTAATTTTGGCCTTTAAAAATTTAAATCAATTTTATGAAGCATAACTATACCCAGAAAAAATGTATTAGCCTCTCTGGTGCAGCTAAATCAAAGTGGGTCAATTTCTTGTCGTTGCAACGAACCTAAAGGCGGCAATAATTCGAATACGCACCGGCACCTAAATCCGACTAAGGTAGTGAAAATATTAAGCAACGTTTAAAGTTCTCACGAAATGCTACACGTTGTACATGTTTTAAAATTTTACCTCGAAATTTTACTTTATACCTTTATATATCCTTTAGCCAAAGGATATGACACTTAACTGGCTTAAACAGCATAATAATATATTAAATTGTAATGAAAGGATTTTAGTTTTCGTTCTTATCAATTGCGATATTTCAAATGTTCTCAAAAGTCTGAGTACACCTAATGTACAATTTTCATCTCCCCTTATTTAGTTTCTTTAAAAACTGCTTACAAAAAAATTTACAGTATAATAATGCATGAACTCACTTTTACAAAATCGTACAACAGCTAATGAAATGTTTAAAATTTTTTATTGTCATCTTATAAAGCTATGTCTAGATTCGTGTCTAGCAGTAACAAATCCACGTAACCCAAATACCCAGAATGGTTCTCAGGAAATCTTATTAACGTGCTACGAGAAAAATATGCGAATCTCCTTGATGTGCTGTCGGTCAATCTTTTAAAGAGTAGGAGTGAAATTATCCAGAAAATATCTTATCTTGTTGACATATCCATCATTGAGAACCTGTACTGTATTGCGATTCTGTCTACAATAAAAGTTCTCCTGATCACAATACATACACAAACATATACATGTACGGGCAGGATGTAATTCTCTTAGTAATATAACCTTCACTGTGAAATATTGTCTTAAACGTGTTAAAAAGAATAGACCCAAATAAGGGAGCAGGTAAATATTTTGTAATATATATGTTACTAAGGACGTATTAAGGAAAGCAGATTTTTTGCAAGAGAAAGTGTGTGTAATGTGGAGTAACAGAATCGACAACATAACAGATGGCGAGAGATATTTTTGAGGTCTTTTTATATTATCAAGGTAACTAAATTGCTTGTCCACATAAATGTAATCACTCAGTCCCTCGTCAACTACAACTTCTTTCTTTCTAAACAGAATCCTAATGTACTAATTTAATTATAAGTGTGTCTAACTCTAAATACTTGTGTGTCTAACTCTAAATAGTTTGATAATAGGGTCTCTTAATAACTATATTTTTGGGTCAGAGATCACCAGAATTGGTGTTATGATAACTCGGGGAATGGGGATATCGGAGGTTCGAAATAAGGACACAAGTTAAACAAATGTGACAATTTTTATTAAGTACTCATCTATCATTGCACTATCACAGCCTTGAAGGGGTAAGACTAAGAAGTAATTTATGACTTATATAATAAATAGCTTTATATTCAGCTTGGACGATTTGTTGGATGGATAACGGTCGAACACTTCACGCCGCCCGAGCCTAATGATATACAATACTTCAATAAGGCATTGTCCAGTTGTCCGTCCCCATTCTACTCATTATAACTTAAACAAATATAATACACAAATTTCTGGACGAGTAGATTATGTCGCTCCGAGTGTTAAAGGAAAATTAAACAAACGCATAAAGCTTTCAGTTTATTAGTTAAACAAATATCACTTTTATTTACAACCAAAGCAATCACAAATTTATAAACTAATCGTAATCACCTAAAACTACTTAACAGATTGAAATATTTACAATAGAGTTAACAATCTTTAACTTACGAATCGTACACGCGTCAACTATTCCATCGAGTCGCGGAAGGCATCTTGCGAATCTTAAGTACCCTATGGCAGGGCGGCGCGGGGCGCGGTGCGGGGGCGGGGGCGGCGTCGCGGGGCGGCGGTCGCGGGCGCGCTGCGGTCACGCGGAGGCCAGCGGCTGCGTGACGACGGGCGAGCGCCGCCGCGGCGACGCGTCCTCGCCCGCCGCCGCCTCGCCCCCGACGGCGCCCGCCCCTCCCGCTCCGCCCGCGCCCGCCGGCTCCGACAGCCGCAACGCTACCTCTAGGTCGCGGAGAACCTGCAAACAAAGATCAACTATGTCAATGTGTGAACAATTTATAACTAACTATCTATCGGCACAAACATTGAAAAAGGAAAAAGTTACAAAGTTTCATAACTTTAAATAATAGGCAATAAGCAACTGTAATAAAATTTTGCGATATATAAAATTTGGAAAGCTTCACACTTATGAATGAACCGTTTCACGGCAACGATAGTGAGTGACAAGTGTGTCACAAGCAGTCGTTCAATTTCATCATACCACAGTCAGAAACCAATACTAAGGTAAGTTTATTGTAAATAATGCTGATTGTGCTAGCCTTTTTTTATGACTCCAAATATGCACATTAGGGTTGTATTGGCACCTCAAAGAGACAACCGCCGCTCACGCAGGTCTAGTATTAACTCTGTCAGAGTGACAACCAATACACTACATCTACCTACCTTTTACAATAAAGAAACAAAACTTAAAGAATAAAGTAAACGAAAATGATAAAGTAAAAATTTCAATAGAATATTTTTTTATATCATTTTTTGAATATTATTTATTCAAATTTACTTTGATAAGCTTTATTCAAATCGACTTATAATGCGTCAAATGAACATGAAGTTACCACCGGCTCAGAAGGCACCTATGCTGAGAAGAGCAGGAAACTCAAAAGTTGCTCTTTTTAAATATAAAAGTTACAATTTTAATACATATTACAATTATAGGTGCCCCCCTATATCTTGAACCTAGTGATAATAACTGAAATAAATTATAATTATTCAAATATTATGTCCGTTGGATAAAGAAGAAGAAAATCGAAAGCTTAACACATTCAGGGCTGCTCAACTGATCAGACCTACTAACTAGTAGGGTTAACAACCCTACGCCGTGGTTTAAGCCTGGGAAGCTAAGGTAAACATCTTGCACTATATTTGGGAACGTTATTAGTCAGTCACGAAAATTGCAAGAACTCGTCAAAAGCAGCAGCTAACTTTACAATTGTTTTAGTTCGTCTCAAAGCTGCATACCCAATTTACGAGTACTATTCGTCAGAATTAAAATATCTTTTACAACACATTATCTGACTGAGATTTAATGTAATTTGAAAATAAAAATTGAAATGAAATTGTCCGCTGAATCTTAAGTTAACCACTAAATTAATATAATTGTTATTATCAAACGGTTAATATTCGTATAAATGTATTATGTATATGTATCAGACATATCAACAGAAAATCGATAATCTGACTGTGCAAAAAAAAAATCACAAAAAATATTAAGTTTGCAGACATAGTATTCCATCTCCAATTTCTACATACACCTTAGATTTTTGATTGAAGATTACTAAATGGTATGCCCGTTCACTTATCCAATAATTTGCATTTTAAACCACTGTGTATGGCTGGTGTAGCGACTCGGGATTGCTCCAGCTACTGATGTCGCATTCTTATCTTCTGTGACAGCAGTATCTTTCATTACCCTTTCCCGTCTGAGTCATATCCTATAGCGGGCGCATGCCACCGCCTAGTCTCTAGTCTAAGCACTGTATATAAACATAGATTTGTGCGCTACTGGTGCTCTAAAACGTTTCTGCATCTCGCCAACAATAACGATCTCTGTTCCATCGTAACCAGGCATGTAGAGGTGACAGTGTACCTGTGATTTCATCATGGTATAGATTAAACGTTTCGTTGTCTTCAAAATTAGATGCGTAAGTGGTTCGATCGACAATAGCACTGTGACGATGGAAAGAAATGGACAGAGTAGGTCTGGTCAAGCTGACGACGAGGCTTTGTCCCATGTTTCCATGAAGGTGGCCTATGAAAGATGGATGGATGGCTAATCGTAGAACTAGTGTACCGTGCGCTATAAATCTTAAGAACGATTATTGTTTGTACGATTATCACTAGGTTCAAGATGCTTCTAAGTCACTTCATTGATAATCTTACACGCATTGCCTAGTATAACCTCAGCATGGTGAGAACTTTTATTTGTAAATTGTGAGTTGAGTTGAAGTCCAGGAATTCTAGTGAATTAAAAAACTCTGTGGGATAGCTGACTATGTCATTCTGGTTTATAACTGTGTCAACTGATAATGACAAGAACTATACCGCGACCCGGTGTCATTTTCCTAATCGCTGCTGATTTGTTGGAAATAAATGACATATTTGACCGGCCCAACTATCGAATACCAAAACTATATATATTTCAATCATGCGGCCGAATTTTACTTCTGCAAGGTCTTTTAATATTCCATAGTCTACGCTGTTTTCCTTCCTATTTAATTTTGGAACGCATCCTGTTTGACAGGTACGCACACCTTAAACACATCGAAAATAAAGTTGGTTTTTTACTAATTTCCATGCATTTTCTTTATATTTTCTGACCGTTTGAACCTTCCTTGGACCTCTACAAAATTTGACAAATCAGCCGTCTCGTTCTCGAGTTTTCCTTCGAGACTAACAAAAGTCATATGATTTTTATATACATAGATAATGGCGCATAACGTATTTATAGCTGTATAAACCCGATTTTGAGGAATTAAATGTTTTAGTTTTAGCATATTAATACGCGTTTCTCATTTGTAATGCCATACTTCCTAATATTAATATTCATTTTGTCTTTCTCTTATAATATTCCACTTTCAATGATCTTGTATTTCGCGGTTTCTTCATCTATTCCAGTAGTTAGCAATATTGTAATGGTATCAGACAGTTGTAACTTCAATTAAAACTTCAAGGCAATTTGAATTAAAATAAAACCTGCATGGTGTTAGATTTTGAGAGTGAAACATTTTTCATACATTCTTAATAAAAAAATTACACTTCATTGTTCGACTTTCGAATGTTTTGGAATTCAGTTTTATAAACGAAGATGGATAAGGCAATAAATATAAAGGCAAATCAAAGTAATTTTAAAATACTAGTTCCGATATGGCACTAACGGAACTAACAGAAACTGCTTGTTATGGCAATGCTGTATTTGGCAAGAATACGATTAACGTTATCGTAGTAAAATAATTAACCTGAAGAATGAATAACGAGGAAGACCCACCACTAAGGTAAACAATTATGAATTGTAGGCGATGGTGGTGGTGAATCCTATCCGTACCAAGCTACCAATTAATTAGTGGAATGATTTGAAATTAGAATACCCACAATATTGCAACAAATCGATAAAACTTGAAGAATGTCTCAAGATTTTACAGATCACCGTAGTAGAGCAGTGTTGAAGCTTGTATTTTCTTGTTACATCGGTATAGAAATGAAGTGACAAATGGATTGTATAGGATAACCGTAAGCTAAAAACGCAGTGGTTGAACGCAGATCTATAAATTGAAGCTATCCATAGAAAGGTAATGATTTTTAAAATAAAAAGACTGCAAAACGTATATGATGATGTAAACAATGCTCTCTCGAAAATATTACATTGGTTTAGTGCTAATAATTTACTATCAAATAGTTATAAACTATACACTGAAGTATAGTTTTCAGAATACCAAATACGAAAACTGCTAAAAGCCGATGTACCGATCCTGTTGATTCTACGGTATTTCTCGGTATCACCATTGACCCTAAATTACAGTAGGGCCTTATATTGATAGATTGGTGAATAGACTAAGACAGCAGGCTTCGCGGTTAAAAAAAATTGTTTATTAACTGACTTGGAAACGGCTCGCCTTGTTTACTTTAGCTACTTTTATAGTATTATGTTTTATGGTATTATACTTTGGGGTAATGCAGCTGCAATCAATTAAATGTATGTCTTGCAGAAGAGAGCTATTCGCGCAATCTATATTTGATAATGTAATGTATGTTAAGATAAATATTAATGATTTTACCAATATCGGTGATGTACATAAGATTAATACTAGAAATAGGCTTAAACTTACCGCGCCTGTAACTCGATTGAATCGAAACCATAATTATTTTATGGGACAATGTGTTCGCTTTTATAATAGATTCCCAGAAAATGTGCGACATTTTATAAATGATTCACGCCTTGGGAGTTAAATGCCCACTCCAGTCTATTTCAAAGGTATCATTTATCACTAATAAATCTGTAAATTACTGATTAAAAAAAAAGAAAGTCCCGCTGAGTTTCTTGCATCGGTTCTTCTAAGGTCTGAGACATTAATTTTAGTGAACCGGTGGTAAATTATTATTCGTTTAAAAAATTAAGCATGTAACTTCTTATTTTGAATAAAATTGTTGGATTTTAACTGCTCGAGAAATAGTTTTAGCACTACAAGAACTACAGTTAGGACCCACCCGCCATCCTCCTTACTCGTGGGACTTCACTCAACCGTCTACCATTTTTTATTCAATTTGCACATTTTTTGCATGAATAAATTTTCTTCTCAGGAAAGAGTACAAAATACCTTCACACAATTTGTGGAGTCTAGATTCCTAGAGTTCTATCGCAAGGATTTAAATAATCGATGTACAGAAATGTAAAGATCACTTTGAGGTACTTTGATTAAATCAACATATTTCAAAACTACAATTTCATTCTTTAACCCCTAATATGATTAAAAACCTTTGGGTGAAAACTTTAACTAATAGGAATGTCCTTATTTTAATCAAATAAAAATAATATAAATATTTTATGAATAGCCTGAATAAAGCAATCATCCAAACTAGGACCAATTGATTATTCATCAAAATTGAGCCAGAGCCAGAGTTTTGACAATGACAACATTTAAATATCTCAACTTTTATAAAAAATTGTTAATTATTTTGGTCATTCTTTTTATATTTATATTGCCAACTTACATTTATTACGTCAATGTAATATAAGAGTGGTTCATCCTTCAATTTCCTTAAAGCCATGCTTTACCAGAACGGAGAAATAAAAATAAATTAAATAGTAGCATTTCCATAAGCGAGGATCCCACTCACAACCAATCGTGTTGACAGCCAGTCAATTAGGACTTTTATTAACACAGAAACGTACCTCAGTCTCCTTGTGGTCAAGCAGCGCGAAGCGGCGGTCGAGCGCGGTGAGGTGCGCGAAGGTGAGGTGTAGGTGCGCGTGCAGGCGCAGCAGCGCCAGCTCGCGGAAGTGCGCGGCGTACATGTGCGCCACCACGTGGAACAACAGGCGCACCACGCGCCGCACCACGCCCTCGAAGGCGGGCGGGAACTCGTTGGCGTACTTGGTGGGGAACACGCCCTCGTCGCTGACCGTCTTCTGCGTGTACGTCATTACGTAGTCCACGTACTGCGGCGCCGCGACGCGCGACTTCTTGCCGCGCTCGTCGTACCACGCGTACGAGCGCCCGCCGGGGCCCGTCATGTCGGCGCACGTGGCCGCCGTGCAGAACTCCGACACCGTGCCGTACAGCAGGTTCACGTGGTCGAACAGCGCCAGCGCTGCGGACAGTGAGTGCATTTCCTAGTGACTAAAACAATTTCATAACGTCGCATAATATATGAATCGTGTTTCATTAATGGAATATCACAGCACAGTGCACAGTACACAGTTTAAAAACACTTATTTCTCTTTTGATCCTTAAGGGTCATCATACCAATAGCATAGTACCCTACCTACCTACCTATCTATACTAAAGTACCTATACAGTATATAATATATTACATGTGGGTTTCCGGTTATAACAGAATAACAATATGGAAACGGATATCGTAACACAATCATGTGACTGTTTGCTTACTTTATGATTTCATTAAATTAAAAACTCTTAGTGGTGACCATGAAGAATATCTTTAAAAATTTTTACTTCTCTTTCTTAGTCTCTCTTACTGAACTGTTGTATACATATTCTAATTTTTAAGGGAAATTAAAGGACGCTATTAAAATATAATATCAATTAGGATTGTTGTTTTAAAGTACAACCAAGAGAAACTTAGATAGTATAAATGTACTACGACATTCATAAATCTGCTTAACTTTGCCCGCGACTACATTGTATCTTTTATTCCACGTTGCAAGCTCTCAAATCGCATTTAGTTCAAGCCAATAATTTTGTTTGACTACAAACGAAGAAGAAGAAGAAGTTAAGGAATATTTTTCCAGTGCGATTTGAATTTATCTAAAACATTAAAAAAACGGATGCTGTCCACAGAACTCATTTTAGTTACGATATTACGCAAAAGCCGCCGCGCTCCGCGCCCCTCGCCACTCATCTATACTGGCTACCGACGTCCTTCATTGTGTTATATTTATATTTTTTATTGTATTGTACTGTATTGTATTCACATATACGTATTTTTCTGTGTGTTTTGAACTTAAGTTATCAATTAATATTTATTTATTTTTAAGGAAAACACATTTAAAAAGAGTATTAAAGTTTGCTACGTAATAGGTGATCAAAACACCAACTAATTTTCTTATTCCAATTGTAATTGAAATTCTTATTGTAAAACGAGTATGTAATAAAGTTAAAATCGTTATAATAAGCAGTGTTATAGCACTGTGTGTGTATAATATAAGTGATAGGCGTAAAGGTGTTAATTACTGACTGTGCGAGGCGAGCCACTCGTTGTAGTCTAGTCCGTCCGGCAGGTCGACGAGCTGGCGCATGTCGAGCTCGGGCAGCTTGCGCTCCAGCAGCGCCTCCTGCAGGTACAACTTGGGGTCGCCCGCGCCTTCTCCCTCTCGCTCCTTGCGCCGCGCCTTCCTGAAAACGCACCAAATGGTGTTTTTACATATTGCTTCTATATGATACAGAGCAATGTTGTAAATACCAGCGGATTCTCACAAATCATCCTATACATATATATATATATATATATATACACATATATACATGTGCCTAAATAAGAACATACTGTTAAATATAAATATGTAATGTAAATGTAAACCTATGTAAATATAGAAAATAATGACGTGTTATATTATTGTAAGAAATAATATATATTGACTTGAAATCAACTGCTGATTAAATGAAAACATTGACATCGCACCAGTTCACGTACTGGTATGTACGTACTACGTAGTATCTACTGGACATTTATTTTAATAAATGAGTAAAAGACAACACGATCGTCTTACGAGTATGAAAGTAGTGGTACGACAAACTTCTATTCTGGCAAACATAGCCGATGTTCCATTTAGAATGTTATTTTGAAATAGGTGTAGCGTTACTGGGTCACCTTTTTTTTATAATATCAAATGAGAGATTCTTACAGAATTATGTTGGTAACAAAATATTAAGCAGTGCATATTTCGACTAAGGGCTTACCGTCACAAAAGACTCACTGCACTGTCCTTCACTAGTAGGAAATCAGTACCAGTTCAATAAATAAATATGTTGTAAAGGTTAAGCTCTCACAATACGTAACAGAGGCCTTTTTGGTTGGGACAATGGGTACACGGAAGCCTTTACCAAGATCCCGAAACAAAAACGTTGCAATTGTTTTAGTTCGTAACAATTGCGGTATCTATACGCAATCACAAATAAACTATGATATTATGTCACAAGGGAAACCATCACAAATGTAAAACATCCACTTATATGGTACAATATTTATACACCACCGTTGCTAACTTAATTTCTGTAATGTCATATGTGTGTATGTGTGTATATATATATATATATATATATATATATATGTGTGTGAGTGTGTGTGTGTGTATGTGTTGTGTGTGGATTATGCGGCTTAACCTTAGCGTACGATCAAAGAAATTTACAAAAGCTGACACTATCTGTCTGATAAAGGAATTGAAAGATATTTATAGATCAGTCAGAACCATCGTTCCTATTAGGTATTCTATGATGCAAGCCCAATATAAGTATAGTATTACGCCGGACGAACGGGCTCACCTGAACGGCACCGCCGAGTACAAGTACGACGGAAGCGAAAACAACACACCCAAAACCACCGCGTGACACATCACGGTGACGACTGAACGGCAGAGGGAGCGGCCGCCCCGCGCACCGCGCTTCTGCTCCCGCCTCCTCACCCCCCTCGCCGTGGTCGCACCTCCCCGCGCCTCCTCACTTCACCCACTCGCTGACCAAGACTAAACATGTCTCTGTTACAATACACAGTTGACAGTATCTAAGTAATGAGCGCTATAGTCTACAGAGTACAGTTGTACAGTACAATTGTGCTTGGAGCATGCGCGCGCGCTTGTCGTCCACTAGCCACTCTTTTACTGCTCGTTATCATAGTATATGCCGAGTAAAACTTAATTATACTATTGATTCCTTTTTTTTAACTTGTTACGAACGATACTTTTACAAAAGTAGCGTGTTCTAGAATATAATAATCTGCGATTTTTGCAAAATAGCATGAATACTGCGTTGCAGCTATAATAGTCACGCACGATGCTATGGCACAGTTAGACCGAGTAAAAGCGTCTGAGCGATCGTTAACCTCGCTGGTGCTGGAGCGCGGGTGTGGGTGCGGACGCGGGCGTCGTGCCAACTGCTGCCCGCGGCGTGCAGCTGTGCGCGCACGACCTATGCTGCATACGAGTATGTGCTTTGGACACTAACGACAGTGACCTCTTAAAACAATTAGGCCTCACTTCTAGTATATTATATATTCTATTTCATATAAGCATTATTCAGTCATAGCTGTGAATGATTCCTTTACTTATCTACTGTAATTGTATTTTTTTTGTTATTTAACTAGTTATATTTGATTGGGGCCAATACCAATATTTGATATCGTTAAAAAATATATTTAAATTAACATAACGACCATCTGAGAAAATATCTATGTAAATATGGCAGATCGATATTGTATAGTAGTTGGATTCAAATCCTACTCTATCTTAGTAGGCTGACAGCTGAAAACAAAGTAATATTTAAATTGTCTATTCCACAATATATAAGATACGTTTAAATATCAAATATATTTTATTATTATACCTACAATATTGTGACGGCAACTGGTAAACGTAGATACAATATCGTTTGAAGGTCAACTTAAATTCACACGGACTCGGCTCTCAGTCGACACCATATCATAACGATATCGATTGTAATGCATCGAAAACGTTTCGACGACATGCAGTAAAAAAAAATTGCTTTCGTTAAACAGAAAAATGCTATCATCTAATATAGATGTGAATTAGATTAATTGAAACAGGGAGAATGCTGGGAATGTGTGATGGAGAACAAGTGCTGTGTCGCGATGACGCGGTGCAGGTGATGCGTCGCAGTGAATGTGGCGGCGCTTTCAACACGGAACTCATTACAGCGATTTGGGTAACGCGCAAACGACACAGCAATTCTATTGTGAAGTACTAACACTCAGGCGAGTGAGTCAATATAATGTTGCGTCGCATCGTCCTGGCACACATTACTCCGCCAATATTTAAAGACGTCACTGAAACGAGTTGTAGCTAAACAGAGGTGGCAATTACTAGCGTCGGATGTGGGCAATCAGGGACGTCGGAGTGTGCCGCGACGGAAGGAGCCTCTCCAATATCAGTGACAGATCACCTTCCGCAAACAACGCACCCCACTTCCAGCTCATAGCAAATATTTACCACATACAGCGAGGCACATATGTGTATGCAGACTAAACTTATTAAATTCACACAACAAAAAGTCGATAGCTCAAACAGAACTGTCTGTACAGCAGTGCCGAAGTGTAAAATTTTTGCAGAGGCACTTTAGAAAAACACTTTTCGGATAACAGAATCTTCGAAAACGGCAATTTCTTTCGCACAGCTATTGATTTATACAGGTTTAAGAAACATATATATTTTCTTACAAATTAGCCCAATACATCAAGTGTTGTTTGTTTCGGTGATAAAAAAGAAAAATGTAAGGGTCGTCGTGTGACGCGGCACGGCGTGGTGCGGCGTCGGGCGCGTGACGTCACAGGACGGAGGGATGAGGAGGGAGCGCCTGTTGCTTCAAGAGTGCAGTGATGTCAGCGAGTAGCGTCGCCCGCCCACGGACTATATGCTGCTAATTCATTTTATTTTATACTAGCGACTCGCTCGCGGCTTCGCCCGCATGAACTATATCTGTTTCGTATTTTAGAGTCAGTACATTGCGGTGCAATTATTATTTTCAATTTTTAAATTATTTGCCACGTACCTGCATGGCGCAGCACAGGGACCGATGAATACCGCGCGCGTAATTATTTTATCTTATTTAGACACAGGTTAATACCATATGGGTGAAATGAAGTCTCACAAAAATCCATTCTTCCTAATTTTCTAAAATTTTAGATGTTTTGTGAACTTTCCGTCGGATATAGGCTTGTGCTATACTGGACTTTTTTATAGATATTGATATGTTCTTTAATATTGCAATACATTGTTTTATTCTATCTTTAGTTTTATGGCATTTTTATTAGACAAATTTTATCAAATTAATATTTTTTCGAGTTAAATCCGAGCAATCAAACAAATGTTTACTCTTTATGATATTCAAAAGATTAAATATGTAAAAAGTTGGACGCCACAGTAATTTAAAATTCATACCTGTCTATGACTTGGAAAACTCAGCGCTTTTACAATAATAGCGTGACAAAAAATATTTTCTATTAGCTGGACGTCGCAACATGCGTGAGTCACTCACTTGTGCAAAGCATTGATAAAATACTGCACAAGTACTTAGCAGCGTGTAGCAACGCCTACTAATTCATTTCCGACAGTTGAATTAAATAAAAAGAAATACGATTTGTGTTCGATAGCCTTTTGGAAGCAAAAACTAAATACTTGACTGTCATTTGGTTCCAATAAATCAAGATGTAAACCGTTCCTTCGCCTGCATAAATTATTTAGTTCTTTGTTTAAGTTTATTACGTTTATTAGTTTATGACGTGATGGCTTCCGCGTCCATTTCAATATTGATATGTAATAAAACGAAAATGAAATGTGTTCTCACTTTTTAAGTATTGACATCCTTGGTAATCTGGTAATCTTGATTTGAAATAAGTAAACCTTATAAAAGAAATTAATCGTTTTATTTATCATTGGGGTTTAATCTCAATATGATATACCTATGCATTTGTGAAGATTAAGCTTTGGCTGCATCTGCCTTACGATTTCTGGCATTTTGTTCAGAGATGTTCCATTGATGTAATTAATTGGGTGAAATTTATATGATGATTAAGGGAATATATAAAAAAGAATAAATAAAGGTTAATAAAGGGATTAAAAGAAAGACATAAAATAATTTTTTCGTCAACCTGGTCACTCAGGCAAAAACATCATATTCATGTTATGAAAATCATCAAATCCGGACACGTGCAAATTTTCACACAAATCGAATCGCAAGAAATGAGTCAAAATAGGGTTGCAATATTTTCTTACATTTATAGATACAGATTTATTTAATAAAAAGTGTGTTAAATATATTTTGTAGAAAACATGAACTCGGAAACAATTATAAGGCATTGATGATTCGCTAGCTAAGGTGAACCATAGACTGTAAACTGTAAAAGTACGTTTGTAACGGTTAATCCTAATCTAAAGTCGGTACATGTTGTGGTTTATTAGATGGTTGCAATGAGTCCTACTAGTCTAAATGTAATTTAAAGTTCCGAGAAGTGACGTCATGGTCCGCAAGTGCTTGGGGAGAGGGGGTGCGGAGTGTTAGGGCTGCCGTCAAATGGTCTGATGGCTACGAAGGCCAAGCTTATCTTTGGCTCTGTGAACAGTACTTTGCTACTAAAGTTACACAAATTCAAAGTTTTATTAGATATTATTTTTATATTTATAGACGTTAATATAGGTGTCATTCATTGTAAATAAAATAAAATTCTGGGGAATATCCGAAGAATAAAAGGTAGAGGAAGCAATACTCGGACTTGTCCGCAACACTAGTACCGCCACTGAATAGTCACCAGTCACGTGCCAATGACGGAGGAATATGCGGTTCTTTTGTTTTCAATAATATTTAGTTCAATATTAGATATGTACATTGTAAACAAATTAAACATTTAAAATAATATTCATTTGAATTTTTATGTGATTATGATGAGAATATAATTTCTCCTAATATGAAAAACCATTATGTATTTATCATAATATTACTGTAGTGAACCATGTTTTGCATGAAATGACTTGTTTGTCTTGCGGAACAGAGTCAGTAGACAAGTGGACTGGAGTCTGTTTGAAAAAAAGAGAAGATAACATAGTTTTATTATTAGATTTTCAACTAAGAAACATATGCTTATACCGCGTTTTTTCTATTCCATTACATTAACTTGGTATGAACTAAACATAAAATAAAACATCGCTATAAATAAACTTAATCAAAGTTGATTACAGCAATCTACAGATTGTATCTGGCCGGCTTTGTGACTACACTCAGTTCACATTCAGACAGAATATTTTTCTGGGCTATTATAATAGAATTGGAGTAATCGCTAATGAGCTTCTGCTGATGTACAGTGTAGAGGTTAGCGACAGGGACAGTGATAGGGACAGTGATAGTGCCCTCGTCCACTTCGCCACGGCGCGCGCCGTCGTACTTTTAATACGACGATGTATATTCTAACACTATTGCTGGTGCTGGTGGTCGTAGCTACCACACAATATGGTGTAAATTAATATTGATTGTGTGGAAATGTGCATAACTGTGTTAACAGCAAATATATTATCAAGATGCGGTCAGGGCGCGAGTTGTGTGCTGCAAACGTATAGTTTCTCAAATTGTTCTACATTCGGATTGCATTACGTAAATGTTGCAACTAGTTTGTAAAAACATATACATATGTACCTATAAGAAGAATGAAAACCATATTTAATATATTAAGCTTTGAACGTACCGGTTGATATGTTTTTTTTTTAATATGAACCACTTTTACTTAGTTATATTCTATTAGTAGTACTACCATTACCTACACTAATATGATTTATAAACCTAAAATGATTCTTTCGAATGTCCGGAGTAAGTTATTTAGAATTCTTCGCAAAACACTGCTAATGGATCATCCGAACCGAGCTACTGCTTCGAAGTGCAAATGGGATAAACATATTAATGGGTACAAACACCCATTAATATATTTATCCCAATACTAAATAATCCTATATGACATTTCCATTGTTTCTATATATATATAATATGTCAATTATATACATAGGTATGAGTGTAGTCGTAAGACCGCGAAGTGGTCTTGTTCAGTGGGAAAACAATAAGCGTTGCGGTCGGCGGGGAGCCGCGGGCGCATATCGCGGCCGCGGGTCCCGTTACAACTGTACCGGGGTACGCGAACCGCGGCTTGTGCTCTTTTATTGTTCTTTGTTATATTTTAACGAACCATACATACTATTCATACTTACAAGAAATAACTTAATATTAAACCCGAAGGAGAAATTCTCAATACTGAAATTGTTAGCCACTCATTCGAATCAACGGGACAACCATCTGTCTTTTTTTGCGAGAAGACTGAGCTCCGCTGCTTAAGCTGTTAGAAAATTGACACTGTTTACAGACGTTAATATAGACTTGTTTATTTTATTTATTTCCTTTTGGAATATTACTTTAAAGCCAATGCTGCAGATATTCAGTCTATTTCCAACACGGGAGTTCGCATGAAATAAATAATATTCACTAATAAAAGAACAGTGATATTCACTATATAAATTACAAGAAGCAAAAAAAAGCGGATTACTCGTATTTTTTTTTACATTTTTTAAAGCGTTAATCACACCCTTAGGGCTGGCTGGGCTGGTATGGCTTAGCGGTCAGAGTGCTTGAACGGTTTTCAAGAGGCCCGGGTTCAAATGCCTCAGTGTTCTAATTTTTATACGTTTTCTAAATATGTCTTTTTGGATTACTTGTAGTTTTCGTGTTCAAAACGTAGGTATCTACTATACTATAACAAAACAGTCACAAAGTTGTGTTTGTACATTTAATATATTTACGAAAAAAAAATTTAGGGGGATGTAAAAACAGTAAATAAATCTATGATAAACATTATTAGAACGCGAGCGGGTTTCTCCATTGTGATGAAATTTTAAATACAGATACTTGAAAGTCTAGGGATGAGCATAGGTTACGATTTTCTCAATTTTTTTTTATATGTTCCAGTAATTTCATTGTTTTATGAAAAGGCGGCCGGAAATACAAAACAGCTACAATAAACGCGGACGAAGCTCCGAGCTGGTCGCTTGTGTGTTACAAAGTCCTCTGCCACATGAATAATAAAAAGTCTATTATTAAAGAAAGTAAACTATTATGCTCAAGAATAGGTTCTACATTGCTGTAACGACAATGTTTTTAATTAAATGCTGTTGATGCTCACCCAGAAAGCTAATAATTATTATGAAAATATTGTAAAATTATATTTGAAAAGACCAACTGTAAAACTTCTTGCCGGCTCTTCTCAGCGGAACTGACTTCCAGCCGGTGGTAGCTCCCGGCGAGACTGATAATACTGAGATATTTATATAAATTGACTGATGGATTCGACAGTGCATAGACTATTTGAATAAAAATATAAAATTAAATTAAAAAGAAAATTCTTTCATTGTTTATCTCTTATCTCCATAAGAATTAATCCTATGAGCCTATCTTAGAGAAAAATAATATGTGGAACGCTGGAACACTGGGATGACATTTAAGGGACAAAAAATCGATAGTTTCCAAAATTATTATTACAATTAATACACGATTATACCAAGTGCCAAGTGCAAGTCAGTTGCTCATAAATTTACAAAATCTCATTAACCTCAATATATAAATTGTAAACAACCAAGTACTCATATATATAACTATGTATGTATGCAATAAAAATCAATTAAGTTATAATTATAATGCCATTTTCATTGGAGTTCTTGTTCTGTTTTAAATATTTCTTATATGATGTACTGAATGGGTGATGTATAAAATAAGAGCTAAAGCGTTATAACAAGGAGTTAATTTATTCGTAGATCGTAGGACTTACATGTAGGCAACGAAAGTGTCAAAACACATAAATGTTGGACGCGAGCATTACGGAGCACGGTTCAGGACGCGAGCACTACACTGCCAGCCGCCTCAAAACAACTGCTTCAGAGGCATGCTCAATGCTCAAGGTTCGCCTCTGAGATGCTAAGTGATCATAATATGGTGCTCCGAACTCTTAGCCAGACTAAACTAATCGACCATATTAAAACAGTATGTTTAATACACGCTATATTTAGTTACGACCGAAACTGCCGATAAAAACATGGATAAATGGACAAATTGTAGGACGTGACAATTTTTGCACGTTTTCATAATTCATTGGTGGAAAGGATTTAATGTAATCAATCGTATTTTGGTACGCAAAATTTAGTAATAACAAAGGATCGCTATTGCCAAGCATATGATGGCTGCGGCGACGAAAACGAGGTAGGTACAGCACGAGCCGGCCGTGATCGATACGATACCAGTAGCTACCGCATAACGACCGGTTTGCGTGTTCCGCTCCGTGCCCCACTTGTACTGTTTATGATTGGCGACTCGCGATTCTAAAACCACGTCCGTGCTGCGTTCAGGCATACTCTACAGTCACTTGGATCTCTCTAAATTATATACTAGGGCTTTGGTGCAGAACACTGACCGTACTGCGCAGCGCAATGACATAGACCAAATTCATACCTTCAGGGCCAGTGGTATTATTTCAATAAGTCAAATGCAACATATATTTTCACGTTATATGATATGTCTGTAGGTAAGACCTCACACGTCTTACTGTATACTTATTGAATCGAGAATGGAAATAGTGGCGAGTGTTGAAATACAGACTTACAAGGTTAGCTCGTTGCTGCTAGCATGTTGTGAAAATATGTAATATCAATGCGACGGCAGTCGGCACCGCACCCCACTCCTTGCTGTATAAGTATTTTAAAAATGTTCCGAAGCAACTTTTTGTTATTAATGTACACTAACGTCCAATAATATAAAGGAAGATGTTATATTATACCATCGTAGTTTCTTTTTTATTGCCTTAACAAAACTGACTTATGATTTTTATTAAGCTTGCTATAGGTGTACAGGTATATTTTTGAAACAGTATAATGTTTTTGCTCTCCCCTTACAGGCAACATACTCAACAAGACTCTTACATTGAATAATATAAGTGTCTGAAAATGAAGTTTTTAGTATTTGTGTTTTATTTACTCGAAAATGGAACATCAAGACGCACGCATCAACACCGAGACGCACTCTCCAGCGTCGTGGCCGCTGCGGTTAATGGCATTAATGTGTTGTGATAGTGTTGTTGATGAAAGTGACCGTAACACTAATATGTGTGTCAATAAGATCAAGTTGCGCGGCGGATAGTTGGCGGCGGCGAGGCGCGTGGGTAGTGGGTAGCGGGTAGCGGGTAGCGGGTAGCGGGAGGGACTGCACGAGATGGCACAACCGGCCCTGTCTCCTGCATTCGTTATTGATATTCAAGAGTCAGTACCAGATTCGATTACCTCCGACTGGTGTTGTCCGTGTGACGTATGACGTATCCGACTCTCGACAAATTGATCTTATAACACCATTAATAAATAAATATACAGCTGTCATGTGAACGGTAACTATTAATGCTACAAAAATAAACAAAATCCAATATGACTCCTATAACAAAAAGCACAATTTCAAGCAGCAACCCGGAACTGCCTTTGGGCACGGCTTAAACTTAGACATTCAAGTCTTCACGAGGTGCGAAGTTTCTGTTTCAACAGGTGAATTGCTCTGTGGTTGCCGCATAGTTTTTTACCGTTAGAGAAATTTGCACCATTCGTGGCGTTACTTTTGCGCCACGCACGGCATGTAAGTAGATTCACTGTTATATCTATGTTTGTATGTTTTCGAGAATTATAATTATTTTTGTATTGGTCTTTTAGTAAACAAATACAATAATAATGTGATCTTTACGTGGCCAATCGAAGACATGAAATCTGTACTCACGCGACCAGGCCGCCAAGGAAAGCGACAGGACCGCCGCTGATAAGTCTAATTTTACGGTGGCAGGAGTCAAACAGGGAGAGGCGCGCGTGCGGCGGCGGCGGCAGGCCCACCATCCCGCCGGTGACAGCTGAGCGCAGCATTGCCTTACATACCACAAACAAACAACACTCGACACTTGTCACTGCACTAGCCGGGCGCGAGAGCGCGGTGTGAGGCGGACGTGGCGCAGAGCATCGCAGCGCGTATCACTCGGGCCGCGGTCGGCGCGGAACTGTCGCGCCACTCGCCACTCAACTCCTCCAAGCGGCTAGACACTACTTTGCCTCCCGGCCTTGACTTGACTTTGAAAATTAACATTATCATATCGAATTCCAATGTTTTTTACATAACAAAATAAACAAGACTTCTGAACCTTTGTATTTATGCATAAGACCAAATATTTATAAAATATACCTTTTTGCAATAAGAAAACACTTTCAGAAAGAATTTCCTACTTTTGCAGCCGTGTCATTTAAAGTTAAAGTAATAATGTAATCACTCCCTCTACCTTTGCCGGACAAAAAAGCCTTCTAGAAATCGGTAGGCTTAAAAAGAATGGATGAACGAGATATTACTTTTCACCACGACTGTCGTAATAATATTGTGCAAAGAGAACCAGACATGCGTCCCTACGGGAAAGGTCGCTCATTTAAGAATTTTGTTAAGGAAAGTCTTATACGGAATTCATAGTGGGTACGATTCGATTATTTTTGCTAGAAAACTCTCATACATACTTTCATCTATATAAAAGTTGACTCTAGACGGCAATCTGAAAAATAGTCAGTTATTTTTCTAATTAATGCCACTATTGGCACTCATAGTGTATAGATAATTATAAACCATAAACGAATATAATATTAAATAGCAAAAAATGCCTATTTTTAAGTTTGCGTCAAGAGTAAAGAAACAGTTTTACACTAGTAAAAAAACACTAGTGAAATGTTGAATTATATTTTCTGCTGTTGCAGAAAACCAATCGTCTGTATTTGTTAGGTTAGGAGTATCATAGCAATATAAATAATTTTACCCTATATGTATCAGTATAGTGCACTGATAACAAATCGCTTTTAAAGTAGGGAATTCTAGTAATTAGAATATGAAATTTAAGCTGCTACTTGGCTCAAGTACATCTTTTAACATATTGATGTATAGTCAAGTTGTCGTAAAAATCTGAAATTATTTGATACGAGTACTTTTTAAGATAATTCTAGAAAGAATCACACGGATTTTTTTTTTGTTTTATTTTTACGCTACGCTATATGTGGTCCCTCATCATTTAGTGTCAATTGAGAGAGGGAGTACACCACGAATAGTGGATACCGCCCTGTGCGAAAGGTTAGCCGCGCGGACGCGCAATGCGTCGGCGCAAGCCGCTCAATGCCCGCCTACAGTGGTTGCACAAGCAGATTACGTAAGCACGTCGCCACGGTCACTCTTCTACTGCACGAATAATAGCAAAATGTCCCAACCAGCAAAACGTGTTTTCCGAATATTATCTAGAATATACTAATAGTATTTTAATTGTAATGCAGCTTTGACTTGTTCAATCAATTAATTGTAATGATTCCTAATTAAGAATATGTGCATCATTGTAGTCGTGATAACGTTAAGCATTATTGTTAACTAATTAAACATAGCCATAATTTTAAAGTACAAAGGAGAAGACAAAAGTGCTGACCCTTGGTGGTACTACTTAGTACTTGGCTACGTACAGCACATATCATAGAGCGTACTTGACATTTGCCCTACCGTCCGCATCGCCGCGGCGCGCCGTGTAACAGTACGAGCGATTAATGTTTTGGTACAATGCAGATGCAGTGATATTTATATCGAGATATTAGGTGAAACGAGCCTCTACCTACCACGTGTATCGTTGAAAAACATGATGGCATTAAAGCCGTAAGTAGCGTTTAAACAAAACACAATATTTTTAAATAAAGACATCATGATTACTGATAAGATTGTCACTATTGTCTATATACGTTAGGTAGCTGAAACTTGGTTATATACAATAACATATAAGTTGAGTGGTGGAGTAATACGTGTTACTATTATTACATTATACATGGTGCAGCCAAAACTATATTTATAGGAATAAGTTATATTTTTATTATATTTTGTGTATGCATGTGTGTATGTATGTATGTATATATGTATGTATATGTGAGTATTTATGATTCTATGTAAGTATATTTCTTTTGTATGTCTCTGCTAATGTGAATGTAATACTTTATGCACCTCTCTGCATTCTCTTGTGAATAATCCTTTTGTTATTGGTTGCCTGGAAGAGATTGCTTCAAGCAAATAAGGCCGCCATTGCACATATAATTTAAACTATGTTATTAAGTCTAAATTGTAATTTATTGTGCAATAAAGTGTTATTATTATTATTATTGAACTTAACCTCACACTTGAATGTGACTTAAAAAGTATTTCTTAACTAATTTACTTAAATCAAGTACTTTGAAGAAGAGCCATTAGTGAACAAAATTATTTTTTACCTATGCACGTTTTCGTGATTTGTCATTGTTTCCAATATGTTCCATGATTATGTTATTACAACAATAAAACAATTGGACTTACCAGAGGCAGTCCAGCATGATAGAGACATGCACGTGGGGCCCGGAGGCCGCACTCACCTGGAACAAGCGAAAATGTACGTTAAGAAAATACCAAACTACTCAACGTAATATGCGTTAAATAAATAGCATTCATCATTAAGTTTCATCACTACAATTACAGCACTATGTAAACTGTAGGCCAAAGAGAATGGAACGTCCACACCTGAACAGGAGGAGATACTTATACACATTTGTAAATGTGTTAATAGCACTGCCACACCTGCTGAGTTATTTTCTTTTTATTGTGTTTGATATATTCTAATTTGTTTATTTTAATAATTATTAAGGTATAACAAATAATATATTAATTTCATAATAATGATTTATTTAATGTACTCTCTCAGCATTCGTAAGTCAGTCTTAAGAAATTATTTAAATGAATACTGATTATAAGGAGCTGGTCTCCTTTGGTAATCTCCTAAAGTTATAAAATATGGAACATATAGGCTACATATTGCATTCAGAAGGGGGTTGCTAAGTAGACCGATGCAGACTGACTTTCTGGCAGGCACTATAAGATACACTTGAAACTGTGAAGTCGCAGAAGCTCATTTACAAATTGGCACGTGCTAGGGATAAAGCGCCGTAAGATATTACAAAATGTCTTTGCGTCAAAGATTCCCAGGGCGCGCTTCTATGTAATCAAGCCTCTGTGAAGGAAAGTTGGAGATACTACTTCAAGGAGCTACTACTCAACATCCGTGCAGTCTTCCAACCGAACCACCTCCTAATCTTGGACTTATTGCCCCGATAACACCTCGGGACGAAACTCGGGATTGTCTTCGGCGCATGAAGAATCGGAAGGCGGTGGGACCTGACGACATTCCGATTGAAGCGTGGAAATCATTGGGCTCTATTTGGGTACTCATGCTTACTGACCTTTTTAACCAAATCTTGAACACTGGAACGATGCCACGTCACTGGCGGTACAGCTTTATTACTCCTATTTATAAAGGCAGGGGCAGTGTTCAAGATTGTGGTAATTATAGGGGCATTAAGATCATGAGTCCGATCAATTTTTAGTAGGTGAAACGGACGGCCCATATCTGCCGGTCCGGAGTCCCACATAACCGCGTCCGAGTCCCCGATCGGGCGGGTTAAAAAAAAACGTTTAAAAATAAAGCTGTCCTACACTACGTTTGCTTAAGCGCGGTTTACACTATAACACGTATCGGCTCCCTCTACTGTAGTTCATTTGTATAACCTTAAAGCTATACCTACACCTACGAAACTTGGCACTAAAATCATAATTACTTCCTTCAAGACGGTAATTTTATTGCCTTCTACATTAGATGTTCCAGAGGAAAGTAATTTCATTTCTGCTTAACGGTTTGTCTTTCTCAGCACACAAAGAGGACCTCATAACGAATTCGAGACGTTGTGTTTTGAATGCCGAAACTCGACGCTAATCTTTGTCTTACCGGAGAGATAGCAATATAAATATCACCATCCCCTCAAGTGGAAATCGAAGTGACTACCATCGCGTTAACAGCAAGAGGCTATCCCACCGCTCCCCGATGACCGCAAAGGTTAATAATTTTTATTTGTTAACCAAAACTGCCCACGCTAAACAACTTTTACTAATTAGTTATTTCTTATAGTTTAACTGGTTTATTATAGTTCTTCATCAGATTTCTCAATTTTTATATATCAATAGCAAATGCGCATCATGCTAAACAAATTTGTCATTGTTTTATTTCTTATAATTCAGCTCAATCAGACAAAAAATTTAAATATCATAGGTTCATATTTTATTACTGTTTTTTCATCCCACAAAATTATTTTTTCGTGAATATATTCAATATACAGACACAATTTTTTTACTGTTGTGTTATAATTGAATTTGACAGTCAATAAAAATACGAACTCAAATAATATTTGGTATTAAGCTCTCTGACATTCGGCTGCGTTTCTTTGCCATCATTATTATTTCTGGAGCGCAGTTGTAAGGTAAGTGTTGTCCATAAGAGAACGCAAGGTCGATACACAAAAGAAGTACAAATTAGCTTAGCATTGAAGAATTAAATAATAAACAATGGACCTAAGCGGAGTAAGAAATGCGTTGTTGTGACAAGGCGAGAAGACGGCGGCGTAGCGACAATGGCTCATTTTGCAATCACCCGCGTATTGTGTCCGATACAGCTGAGAACCTGTATTTGCTATGACTCAATCGCTGAATAAATAAATAATATGCATCTTTTTAATTATTAAATATAATATTGTGAAATTAATTTGTCGGCGCCAGTAACTAGTTGTAAAAATATATAAAGCAATGTTACCTACTACGAAAAGTATAGTTTAGGTCAGGTGTAAATGAGTCGGCGGCAGCCCGCAGCCTTGTCAACGGCGCGGCACAGCGACACCTTTCTATTGTGCTACCTCTGTTTTGTGCAACGAGCATATCGCATCGCCTTCTTAGTTCACAATAGACTAATTTAATACGAGAAATATAATCTTATCAGAATAAATGGACAATCATATATAAAAACTTAAAACATTGCGTTTATATTTTCGGTATTAATAGCTTATCAAAGAAATTATAAAGCAAATGTTATAAGACACCAAACTGTCATAGGCGAATAATAGAAATCGACGAGCCACGACTAGCTAGAAAATAGATTACTATGGGTAAGCCAATAAAACGAAGTGCTTACGGTTAATCACGTAAAGGCATACAAAGGCACTTATCTAGGATGAAACTAAAGCAGTGCTTACGTCATTACCGTTACCTTCAAGCCGTGTAGATGACGGTCAGATATACAAGTACTACTCTGTCACTTGTTCAAAGACTTATCGCACAAAAAACTTCATAAAGACAAATAAAATGATAATATTCAGTTTTTTTCAAAGTCACAATAAATATAAATATACAGACTCGTCTCAATTACCTCGGCCTAATATAAAAACGTCGTTAAGAATAGCTTAATGTTTATATAAAGGCAATTTCACTCCGCTTTAAAACATTTTCTCTCATTTTACAATACTTTTGACAACATTTGTTACGGGCATTTTTACTATTAAGTATTAGCATATATAAACTATAATTCAATTAGTATATATTAGCAAATAGCAAGTTTTACAGTGCTATGTCGTGTGACATGTTGTGACTAGTGTAGTAACTAGTAGCGCAGGCCGCTTTATATGTAAAAACTTTGTTTTGCAGAAAACTGTTTATTACGACATATGTAATCTTGGCCTCAAGGTATCTTCAAAAACAGCATTATATAATCAAATATCAACAGTTTCTCAAGTTATTTATGAAAGTATTATATATGGTTAACACTATACCAATTTTGTAAAATGATAAATTTACTTAACATTTTAACACTAGAAATATATATACGAAAACACAAAGTTGGAATTTACTTAGTCATTTCTTACTTTTATAGCCAACATATACTATATGATCTCAGGGAAGCTCCTAGAAACCTATAAGAAATATAGGTTCGAGAAAATCATAAAGAATGTTACTAAACATTTTCCAGAACATGACACAACTCTGGAATAATGTCTCAGGCTAATTTGCGCATAAAAATATACGCAACTATTCAAAATGGATGTTTTATCTTCAGCTTTACCGCATTTTCAAATACTCGCTTTGTCCTCACCATCTATGTAACACAAGTACTAAAGTAATACACAATATTGGAATTTTCTATATGAATTGAAGATGTCGGTCGGCGGTGGCTCATTTCGTAACCATGAGGAAGAATAGCTTTCGCTCTCACCACCCGCCACATAATCGGTAATTTCACGTAATATTATTGAAATACCGCGAAGCTCTGATTTTCCGTAAAGCAGATGTCGCAGTGCGCTCAACCCCCCAGCCTGCGTCACGTCCGCTCAATGAAGCCTCCCGACGGTGGAGAAGTCGTGTCAAGGCCGAACGTCTGACGTTCTTGTCAAATATAAGTTTAGAACTACACTTCAAGCAAGCGCTCATTGTTATTCTTACGAGCAACCGATATAGTTTCAGAGGCTGCATTACCCACATACATCATTCATATTGAACTTCAATAAACAGAAATCAATCAAGTAGTTCACTGGTTGTACTGTAATTTCTTTGCTAGACTTTACAGTACAAAACATGTACACTAAGACTTAATAAAATGAATCGAGTAAGGTTTTTAAATTATTTATTAATTAGCTTTATATTCAGATATCAATATTTGTTAGTGTACTAGTTGCTTGCGTTCATAAGCAGGTGCTAAGTGTTGATAAAGTAAATTTATTATCAAATTATTTATGCAACGCTTCACAAATACTTGAAAATTATACAGTGGTTAATTAGTTCGCACACAATAGTTAAAAAACACCCTCAAGATATACTACACAATTAAATAAAAAAATATATATATTTTTGAATATATTTATTAAGTATGTATATTAAAATTGAATGTAATCATTTTAAAAAAAATATTCAGGAATATTTAAGGAGTTATTCACAATCGACCTTTTTTAGTCTAAACGTGAACTACCATCGTTGTTTTACATGATTAAAATAAATTGAATCGAAAGCGCGATTGCCTCTCTAATAAAATGATTGAAGACCTGTGTGCATAGCACAATTACCGGATCCAAGGAGACGGTATCAGACAGTTATCAAGGTCCATGTCACCAGAGTTTTCTTGATATTTATTTTATTTTATTTAACAAACGTTGGCAATTTTATAATTAGCATTTGTATGTTGAAAAGACTGGAGGCGTTTTCCTTATTCTCAAGGTCCTCAAGGTAACTACTAACTACTACTAACATATTTTATATTATTTATCATAAAAATATTCTAGAACGTCATTTGAATTTAATTTGTAAAAGAACTTTAAATATGTAAGTTTTTAATGTACAATAAAAACAACGTACCGTTTTTATTTATTTTTTAATGTCTGACAAGCCGTCACCGAAGTGAAAGAAGAACTACAATATTTTTTAACAGTTTTTAAAGTGTTAATCGCACACTTTGGAAATCGAAAAAGACATATTTAGAAAACGAACGATGAAAATTTGAACGGTTTCCAAGAGGCGCGGGTTCAAATCCGCTGGGTTCAAATTTTTGTACGTCTTCTACTTTAATGTGTGATTACTTAGCTGGTTTGATAAAAATTTAAACAAAATTGTTTTCTTGTTCACTAATCATCTGTTAAAGTAACATATAAGTGCACACAACGTTGTGTATTATACTAAAGAAATTGTGCGAGGTAGTGAGTGATGTTGCTCACATGTACGAGTATATCTAATCAGTACAGTGTCATTGCGCGTTGTTAAATACATTCGGATGATATTGGTCGGTTATAGTCGAAATACCGATTGACTCGAGGACTAATACATATGCAGTCACAAGACACTTAAATGTAAAGTGCAGAATAAGGAGTTTTAAAGAATTGTTTAAAACATCGCTATATACGTTTATAAGCGTGATAGGTGGTACAGCTAAAGATGAAACTTACGGGGCGCAGCGAGCGAGCATGCGACTCACCTGTAACAATACACACACACGCGTTAAAAATGTGCCTTATCAGTCTCTGACTCACCATATCATTGGTGTAGTACGTTTCTTGTTAGTCAAACCAAAGTAGCACTACAATCAAAAGATATTCAACACGTTTACCATACACTGTTTTATTTTATATTTCACTTCGAAATAAAACAATATTCTCATTGTTCCATTCAAATATTTATCTTTTAAAAGAACTAAGTTGAACATGCACATTCAAATTATATGAAATACATATGTAGAATAAAGTAGAAAAGACGTGATTAAAGGCTCGTCCTCATAAGCCCATTAGCTGTAACAGCAAATGATCGCCACACGGGCGACACGTCACTGCGCGATAGCGTTTACGAAACGATTCGTTGTAATTATAATTTGATAGGTACAATCATTAAATTAAGAAATTTGACGACAGATAGTGATTTCATAATTAACAATTATTGTACTATTTCGAATGCAATATAATGTGAGTAAATCGGAACTGCGTACAAGTGCTCGCTCATCATCATCAGCTTATGCACATTGTACCTTGGAAAACCGTTATATGCTCGTAAAGAAGATCGTGACTCTACTCGTCATCCCTTTTCTATTAAATATTTTTTTATCAAATATTATTTTCGTAATTACTATTTTGTAATTGACAATTGTCACACTAAACGACTATAAATAAGCATTAAAAAACTAGAAAAAAGGGCTTTAAATGTAGTAATGTGGGCGTTATATATTTTTAAGATAGTAAGGAGGGTCACAGGGCCTGCTTACATAACCAATCATTACCAACCATGTTGCAAATAAGCAAAGCTGGCGAGACGTGTAAAGCGAACGTGACAATTTACATAAAATCTACGCAAAGCAAGGCCACCGGTAATGGATGTGTGTTGCATCTCTTATTTACATGTATCATATTACTTTTATGTGTCGTTTCTACATTATTTCAAAATGTTGATAACTTAACCCTTTTAATATTTAGGGAATTAAACAGAAGATTTCGTGTAACCCTTTGGAAATCAATAAAATGAAAGCATTGTATTGCGAAAGGCACGTGTAGCTAGGTAGCTAACTTCGTAATTACACGTGCGGCCACTAGAGTCAAGTGGAGGCAATCAATATGGCCAATTCTTTATGTGCCCGCTTATGCCAACTTCAAGTTGAATAGCCTAGGAGACAAATATTTTACTTTTTCTAACGAGACTTTAAAGTATAGCTGTCTGTCTTAAAAAAATGTGATCTTTAGAATCAATACCGTCAATTGTTTTGTGGGATGTATGCGACCGAGCGTTGCCATGGAATAATAGTGGACCATGCCGATTAACAAGTGATGGGCGTATAATTTTCAATTTATCATGCATCTCACATTAATACACTGTCAAGATTTTTCGGCCGTAACTATCTCCCCAGTTCGAAAGAACGACTAAGGAATTATCCCAGTCGCATTCAACCGAACTGTGATTAAAATCTTCTGTGGACGATGTAATGGCCTTTTCAGTATGGGCACACACTTCATCCCTTTAAAGCTATAGAGCACACCATTTCCTAACGTCGTACAGAAACCATTTCTCATCCCATGTCATCGAAAAAACGCTCTCAATGAAATCGGAATACTATGAGCATACGTTCACCCGCTTCAGCTTATTTCGCTCAGTCAGTTCGTGCGTTAGCCACTTATCCATTATCTTCACCTTGCCAAATTAAGAAAGATCGCGCAATATTTTTGTATGTTCAATTTTCATCCGCTTCTAACAAATGCATCTAAATATTTTTTCACAGACGTTTTTGAGGTTCATTTTGTAATGAAAAATCACCGGACCTAAATTTTTCAAACCAACGCTGCACTTTTTAATCATTAATTGTATTCTCACCAAACGCTTTGTTTATGTGGCGTGCAGGTTTTGCAGCAATATTACCAAGTTTATATTCAGCTAATTCAGCTCTGCCACGTTAACAAATAAAAAATTTAGGCAAATAACTGACATTGATGCTGCCCGTCTAGTTTATTTTAGCTATTTTCATAACATTTTATCTTGTGGAATGCTATTATGGGGCAGTGCTGCGAACAAATTTAATATTTACCCATTAAAAAAAGAGCCGTGAGATCATTTTATAATCTTAGAGTTAATTATTCTTTGCTGTTGTTGTCACTGTTTTAAGCATAACACTGTATATGTTGTTCGAAATATCATAACAAATGAAATATCATAACACATCCAAGTATACTTATACTGCGAAGGAACCGTTAGTATACCTGAATGTGTTTAGAAACATCTCGCAAAGAATCTCGAGCTGTAAGATTATTAACTGATCTCACGGATTTTTTTTATACGTAAATATTGAATTTATTTCAGCGGCACTGCCCCATAGTAGCATTCTAAAAGATAAAATGCTATGAAAATAGCTAAAAAAAACTAGACGGGCAGTATCAATGTTTGTTATTTGCCTTGCTTTTTTCATCGCGTACGTCACATGTCGAACGAACATCAAGTTTATCTGCAAGTTTTTCAAGGTGGGCATTCCACTGTGAAAAACTGGCTCCTGTCATGTTGAGCTTATTTTTTTATTGTTAAACTGAGATTAGGTAACGTAAATTAAATACATTAATTTTTTTCTTGGCATTTAGCATAAGATTATTAGCGTTAAACCAAAGAAGAATTCACTTCGTCATAGTTTATTTGGCGTTAATTATTATTCAATTTTAAATATTAAAATGGTATCATCTGCGAACAGCACAATGCCACATAAAAAGGTAAAATATTTATATAACGCAAATATAAAAGAGGACCAAGAATAGATCGTTGTGGAGCATTAAGTGACTTCTCTCAAGCTTCATAAATAAGTGCAACACTCCGAATCTGTAGTATATTTGTCTTTATTGTTCACTATGAATATATGAATTGTTTTTATATAAAAAAATATTGAGCTGCTCAAATATTTTACTCAATGATGGTAATATAGAGATCGGTCTATAATTTCCAGGGTAAGTCTGTCGCTTTTCTAAAGTAGTTAACTACTTTACTACACTTCATTAAGTCTGGGAAAATTCGAACTCTATGCATTTATTGGAAATAAAAGCGAGATTAGGGTCAATGTTGTATATAATAGAGATAAGCACTTTAACCGACATACCATAACAGAGATCATCAGGTCTTTTTTTAATTAAGATTTTTGAAAGATTTGACAACTTTATCTGGTAATACAGGCCTGAAAGCAAAATTTATTATCCCAGCTATCTACATGCTTTTTTAGAATAGACATTGCTTCTGCAGAAGATGATGGCAGTGAAGGAGTTACTTTAATTGGTATTACTGAGAAATGATTTTCGAAAGCATAATGAATTAATTTTGAAAATCATTTCGGATTATTGGATAGTTTACGATAATTTCGGTTACGGATGTTATATTTTTGAGGGATGTAAGTAAAATTCGACCACTAAAATATATATATATTTTTATTTGTTATAATATTCATTCCGGGTGCAAAAATGAAATGCTTAAAAGTATTTGTTACCTACCACCTCTCATTAAGACTACCCATATCCGAAACTTTTATGCCGGATTCGGTTTCTCTATAACATACCCGGGTTTTAGGCTAAAAACATCGTCATACTCATAGTCATAATGAATTCGTATTTCGTACACATTCTAGATTTATATAAAATACTTTCTGGTCAAATGTCGATAGCAAAGTCATTAAACGTTGACGTGAGTAATATGGTTCAGTGGGTAATTTTATGAAAAACAACCATTTCATGATGTTCAGGAATCTTCATTCGATCACTTCATGAAATAGTTAAATCTGCGATGTCACCATAACATATACAAAATATAGATTTTGATATTCGGAATCAGACATAGAAACATCTCATAATACAAATTATGAAATATTATAAATAGCGGGCGGACACGGTCTTCTCTGCATCTGGACACTTGTACCAGAAATTGTTCTTTCACTTTACACACGCAAAATACTTGGTTCACAGCACACAGCAAAGCCCACAAAAACAAAACGAGTGATTCATCCAAAACACTTCCACAGCACAAGAGGATCAAAACAAGGAACTACTATATTTACAAGTAGGAAAACTAGAAGAAAAATAATGACAAAAAATTAAGATTTAATATTTTTTTTATAGCCTGCTTTTATGTATAGTTTAGTGAGATTTGTTTCAAAAATATTTTAAACCATGATTACAAGGCAAAGTTGTTGTTTACACTTCAAGTACTAAAAAAAAGGATAACTTATTCTAATTTTATATTAAGTAGGTAAACTAATGATAATTCCTACAAAGAGTTGTTTATACTTTATACTTAATAAGCCCATGTTACTTTGAAAATGTATAATATTTTTATATTATTTTGTAATTTTTTCATGTGTGGCTTCCTAGCCACAACGAGAATGCGAATGCAAAATGCAAGACTTTCAGGTAACTAGGTCCTTTCAGCATGTCTGCTCTAAATACGACAACAGAGAAACATGATTAAGAAAATTTGTAAATAGAAAAAATATTATGGAAATAACCCAAAACTGTGCGCTGCACTGTGTCAGTACACAAGCAGCACAAAAGTATATAGAGACAATGAAACGGGTTGCTGTTGGTGAGTGGTGACTGGAGAGCGGCGCGGCGCGTGACGTCACGCAGGTGGGAGCTCCGATAACGCGCGATAGTGCGATAACGCCAAGTTACTATTCTCTGCTCACGGCGCAATCACCCTCCGTCCTCTGATTCGCTGCTGGAGTGTCAGTAATGGGGCCACTTGCCACCGACACACACAGCGAATATTTCTTACGAGTACGCAGTCAATCGATTAAAGTAGGTATTGCAATTATTATTAATTCCTACTACGTACCGGCAAAGCAATTTCAAGTAGCGACAAATACAAAAATGACTTATTATTGTCCAATTTTTACATCGACACTATTACACCGCATTGATGTATGTACATGTTACCACTTATTGCAAATCAAAACTGTTTCTGACTTGTGCACAATTGTAGCAAGACGAAAATCCTGAACGGTTACCGCACCTGCAGAAGCAAGAGACGGTGTCGTCGATGTCGAGGGGCAGCACGAGGGCGGACGGCGCGCGAGAGGCGTGCGCGGTGGTGGGCGGCGCCGGCGAGGGCGGCACGCTGCGGTACTTGACGTGCAGCATGTGGCGGGCTGCGCGCGCCCCGCTGCGCCGCAGTATGCCCACTGGCCAGCGGCGCGGACTCGTCTCCTCGGCCATGGAGGCGTGGGAAGTGGGTAAGCTCCAGGGGGACGCGTCGCGGAAAACGGCGCTCGCGGATGCGCGCCGCGGGCAACTGACGGCGTCGTTGCTGGCGAGAGCGCGCCGGCGCCGCCGCAGCAGCGGAGTGACATCACGCGTTATCAGCGCACGCCACCTGAGCCATAGCCGAAGCCACCGGGGTCACCGTCATCACCAGCACAGTACACACGCACACAAATGCAGCAAATAAACAAATTTGTCACTGCCATGATACTATTGTACATATTTATAAATAAAACACAAAATGAAAGAATGTAATTAAGGTAAGGTTACAACATTCATTCCGCATAGATAGACTAGCTTGATATAAAACCAAACTGAAAACAATTATTTAATATTTATATCAAGCTAATAATATTTTTTTGTAAACATAAAATTTTCAATTATACATTAAGATATTTTGTGAGACAAAAATAATTAAATAGTATTCTTATAATTTATTAATGTAACACAAAATTAATTTAAGCATAAACTTACTTAGGTATTGTGCTAAAATTATATACGGTAAATACCTATATGATTGTAATGGAAAACCAGACAGTATGATAATTTATCAACAGTTAATGTCTTCACAATGTTAGTAATGAAGATCATACAATATAAGAATAAACAAACTTAATATTTAACAATATAATAATAAATTGTTATTCTTTTTAATTTATTTAAATTAATATACATTAATTTGAGAGTAATATCATACAATGTTAAGTGAATGTAATGTATAATTTGCAAACAGTGATGTAAATAGTTCTTAAAAACATAAACAATGTTAGTTCACTTCAAAGACAGCTATTGGAAGTAGTTGTTGAAATATAATAGATAAATATAGATTTATATGAAAAATGATGAACTAATTTTTCACCAGTCATTACCTATGTTGTTTAGTATATGATTCTACTGGCTACATTTACACAATTTACATTGTGAAGGTATTCTTTGTTACACATTGTGTAATGGTTAATTGAAGTCTCATGTTTGATATCAAATCAACCGTTTCTCAGCATAATGCACACTTACTTACCCCATGAACCAGTCGACGGTGTCACGCAGGTATTCCGGGAGTCGCTCCAGCTTGGCGGATTCCTTTTAAGCTCACTATTCAACAAAAACAGAATAGCACGGCGATCGCCTCTGCATCGATCGCAATTCAGCCACACAAAATCACTGACTGTCCCATCACCTTCACTAATTTTAAAAGATAAATTAGAAGATAACTGTTAACTTAAAATCTTGGTAACTAGAGCGTATCAATCACTGAAATAAATTTTTATTGTAGCAGCTGAGACAAACTCGCCATGTTGCGCAACTTTGACTTAAATTATGAGTACCGAGCAACTATTTTTAGAGGGGCTGTATGACAATTTTTTCTAAACCAATATCTTTAAATACAAGCATAACTTTTAAATATTCCTCAGGAAAATTTCAATATCTTAATTCTCAACCCAGACACAAATATGTTGGTAAACCTGAAGGCAGATTTTTATTTCATAGCTGGCAATAGTAGCAGCTGTATGTCAAAACTAATTTGGTAAAAAATTTTTATTAAATAATACAGCATTTAATTATAAGTAGCATTAAAAATGCAAATTTATATATTACACCGCAAAAACTTTTTAATGAATTTTAATGAAAAACGTCAACTAGAACAAATAATTATAGCATACCTTTAGAAACGTTTTATTCTTGTCACTCGATTGATGATGACATGTTTTCTCAATCGAACTTTTTACTATAATTTTAATGCAAATGCAATATGATTTGATGCCATATTATATTATGAATATTTTTTATTTTGCTATATAATATAAATTAAAAAACAAAATTTATATTTTTTCTTTTTATTTGCTAATATTACAGTTCTGTCTTTAACGATAAAACGAATCGAAAATGCGTATTTGATGTTCGCATGTACGTAATAAAATTCAAATAATTTAATTTTAGTTGATTTATATACATTTAACGACACAATGTGTATGCATGGAAGTTTCTTTTTAACTTTAATTTAAGCAATAATTTCTAGTATTATTTTAAACTAAATAATTATCGTTTCAGTTTTTGTAACCATGAAATTAATTACAATCAATTCTAATGTATATCTGTAAGCTGAACGTTAACGTATAACAATTTCGAATATATAATCGATGGATAAGCCTTGCGGCACATCACTATAATCAATGTCACGTTATCGGCATATTTACTGTCGTTGACTCGTTGGTCGTATGTATCTAGAAATCAGAATTCTAATCGCAAAAATTGTCTATTGAATTACTCAGGAGCAGTTTGGAGGTTATAGAATAAAGCACAAAGTAAACCTATTAATTCAATCCACCATGTTCCGTCTACCGTTTGGGGAGCGTGCCGACCCGCTAGAGGAGAAGCGTCAAGCGAGGGAAAATACGGTCCACAGTCTTATCACATTTTGTGTCCTTTGCGCCGCTATCAGAATTGGTAATATATTTTTATACTATATTTTTTCAGTTTAAATTGTGCTGTGGGCAAATGGGTTACCCAGTTGTTTATGCCTTTATTTATAAAATATGATTTTTTTGAATTTTTAATAGTAACTATAAAATAGTCCTATTTTCTCTTTTTATTTTATGCACTTTGCATAACATATATGAAAATTATAAAACGATTTTAAAGAATCAACCATATATGTCATTTGTCGTTCGGTTGAGAAGAGGTGGTTGGTATATGTTATGTTCACAGAAGATGACGGTTTACTCGTAATTGTGTAGGAATATTAATTGATAATTTTTAAGTAAGTTATTTCTTTATTACAGCTCCAGTTATCCTTGAACACAGTGGATGTTCATAAATTAAGAAAAAGTATTCTTGCATCAGTCAATGGTGTAACAGAATGCTAACCGAAAAACTTTAATGTTATTTAGTTTATAAGTTCCCATGGAGCATGTAGCAATATAACTCAGGAAATTCTTTATATGTATAAATAAATGTATAAACTTCAAAACCAACTTTTTATTATAAAATTTTAGCTGCCTGCAACTTTGTTTACATGGACTTAATCCCCTCCCACTAAAATACTTTTGTTAAGATGACATTTCCTCATTTTTTACAGTTTAACTGGCCTAATATAGCTCTATATTGGGTGTTGCAATTTGAAAGAATCAATTATACTCTTTAAGTCCTGCCCAGGCTTAAAAGCTTTTCAATAATTTGGTTAACATTTTTTTTTAAAGTGTTATTCCCACACTTAGGAAATTGAAAAAGACATAGCGAAATGCTGTGGTGTATGATTTGAACCCTCGTGCGCCTCTTGAATGAGCTGGGAAGAGGCGCGTGGTTCAAATCCCGCTGCGTTCAAATTTTTATACGTTTTCTAAATATGAGCTTTTCAATAAAACAAGATTCCATCTTATCCAGTAGTTCAAACAAGTGTGTCAACATTTTGTTTTTACGGTTTTATTACATTATATTTGAACATGGATAAGTCAGCTGGATGGCAGGTTGAGAATTATTGGGTGAAAAAGGAGTTTAGGTTAAGTTTAGTTAGTAACAATTTGTTGTTAAATTGGATTTTAGTATTTCACAAAATATTTCTTTCATAATCTGTTGGAAAGTAATTGGAATAGCACATTGAAAAGAGCTGGACCTTGTGTCATAAGAAATTATTGATCTTTACTAATTCTTTTAAAAAAAAAACAGTTTCTTTAAGACAAAGTTACCTTATAATGATTGTCATTTGTGTTAATATTAATAATAAAGTGATTGAGAAATGATATACATGGGATGCTGTAACAACAGTTGTGTCCACTTGCATAACTACTAGGGAGGCATCACAAATGAAAATGCACCAGCTATAATAAATTACACTGAAGTTTATTTCTCATCCGGAATACATATTGACAATGTAACTTATATTACTTGCATCACTTCACAACTTTTTATTACAAATCACTCAATCCACATACATTTCTTATGTTTGAGGAAACATTTTTTTGTAGTTTTCTATATATTTCGTTAAAAAATTCTAAAATCCGATAATACAATGAAATTTAAGCATTCTTACTGTTTACCACTACATCCGTTTAGTATTGAAAATAAATGATCATGATAATAATAATAAAAAATTGATTTAAGTTCTCGATAGGTATATTTTTACAATTTCAACTAAAATACGCTCATTAGTGGGGCGCGGGCGGGTCGAAGTGCAATCATACGTTCGAACGAACACTATACATTGTATACATTTGTAAAAGTATCAAAATCGAGTAAAAGGCCTACAAAAAATTATCTCGAGATACTAACATTCGTTAACGTAGTATAACCTAAAAATTGACCTATTTAACTCGGGAGCCGTTACGCGCCGCACCACTTCATGTCACGTCACGCGACGGGTCCCGTGTTAAAGGGTACCCAGGGTAGGTATTTAAACTATTTGGCTTAATTATATTTATATGAGATGAGCGTAAATAAAAGCGGTGCAGTGTCGGGTGCGGGCGCCTAGTCCTCCGCCTCCTCGTCCTCGGACTCCTGCTGCTGCAGCCACGTCAGCCATGTGTTTACCTGGAGCAGACACACTGGTTACGCACAGTCTCCGCAGTCAGGTGTGTATAAGTTATCAGTCAATTTAAAAAGTAAAATGTTAGTGAATCAGGTTAGCCAGTTACGAACCTGGAAGAGCGCCTCGCCCTTGCCGGGGTAGGCGTCGGTGACGTCCTCGCGCCAGCGCAGGAACGCGTCCTCCTCGCACACCTCCAGGTTGTACAGGTACATGAACCAGCGCAAAAGCATGCCCTTGGGGTATCTGTGGCGGTGCGCGTGCAGCTGCACGGCGTACACGGCGGCCAGCTGCAGGTCGGGGCGGCCCTCCAGCAGCGCCGTCAAAAGCGGCGCGTACGCCTCCGCCAGCGTCTTCTCGCGCTCCAGAGCAGCCTTGTCCGGCGGCTGCGCCCCTGCCGCGCCCGCCGCGTCCGTCACGTGCTCCGCCACCAGTGCCACCAGCGCGGACACGAAGGCGCCATTGTGGCGCACGGCGGGCTCCACGTTGGCCTTGATCCAGCGATAGAGCGCGGGCGGCGCGGGCTCGGCGGCCAGCTGGCGCGCCAGCGCAGCTTGCACGCGCAACTGCGGCACCAGCGCGCCCAGCCCACGGGCTTCCAGCGCGTCGAGCGCGCACGCCGCACTGCCCTCGCGCTCTGACACGTAGGCGCACAGGTTAAGTTTGCTCTCACCGCACAGCGCCTGCAGTCGGTCGGCGCCGACGGCGTCACCCAGCGCCTGCAACACCTCCAGCAACAGCGGGTGGTGCTGGCCGCCCTCGCACCAGGCGCCCACCTCGGACAGCGTGACCAGCTTGTGGCGAACGGCGTGCGCGAGCAGCGCAGGCAAGCGCGTGTGCGGATGGTGCGCTAGCAGCAGCGCCCGCAGCGCCTCGCCGAGAGGCGCGCGCTTGACGGCGCGCACGACGGCGCACGCGGCGGCGGGCAGGCCGGCGAGGGCGGGCGCGGGGGCAGGCGCGAGGGCGGGCGGCGCGTCTCCGGCGTCGGTGCTCGCGTCGGCAACGTCGGGCGCGTCGGCGCCGGGCGCGACCAGCGCGTGCTCGAGCACGGCGACGATGACGCGGCGCAGCAGCTTGTCGGGCAGCTGCAGGTCACGCAGGCGCCGCAGCGGCTCGGGTGCGGGCGCGTCCTCTGCGGGGTCGTCGAGCTCGCCGCTGGCGGCCAGCGCGGTCACCGATTCGATCGCGAGACGGCAAGCTTCCTCTTTGTTCAAACCCTACAAGGATTACAATTTTTGTTGATTATAATTCGGCTATTTTTACCTTCAAGGTTGCAACTGTGATATTAAATTATAAGTGAATTAAAAAAGAAAAGAAGATTACTGTAAACCAATATAAATGGTTCGAAATACATATATAATTATGCATTACTAAATTAAAAATGAAATATTTGAGTAGTGACCTTATCTTTCTTCGGCTTGTCCTTCTTGTCGGGCGCCGGCTTGATGGTGATGGCGGGCTCCTTGAGCAGCGGCGGCGCGCTCGTGAAGGCCGGCGTGAGCACGGTCTGCGTGGCTAGCGGCAGCGTGGGCTGCTGCGGCCGCGACAGCCGGTTGGCGGTGAACAGCAGCGAGTTGGGAGCCGGCCGCATCTGCACCTCTTGCAGGCCAGTCACCGGCACGCGCGCCTTGCTGCGCCCCGTCGCGTCCTTGCCGTTGTTGCCGGCGTGCGCGTGCGCGTGCTGGTGCTGCGCGTGCTTGTAGTGGGAGCGCGGGAAGAATCCGGGCGCGGAGCGCTGGCGGAAAGCGTCGCGCAGGCCGTTGCCGAACAGCTTGTCGGCGGGCGGGCCGAGCGCGGCGGGCGGCTGCAGGCTGAGCCCGGCCAGCACGTCGTCCAGCGGGCGCGCGCGCAGCCCGCCGCGGAACAGCGAGTCGCGGTCTCGGTCGCGGTCGCGGTCGCGCTCGCGCTCGCGGCGCGGCGGCTCGTCGTCGGCGCGCAGCTGGTGGATGGGCACAGGCCCCTCGGCGCTGACGGCGGTGCGCGGCACCCAGCCGCCGCGGCGCAGCTCTGCCACGTCGCGCAGCATGAAGCGGATGCGCGGCGCCAGCTCGCGCGACGCCGACAGCGTGTCGATGCGCGCGAAGTACTGATCCATGAGACCGCGGCCGCGCTCCGAATCAAGCACGCGGCCGCAGGTGCGCACCAGCTGCGCCAGGCACTCCAGATCCTCGTGGTGCTCGGCGGCAGCCCGGCGCGCGAGCAGGTTCTGTATGCAGCGGTGCAGGATGGACTCGGCGAGGATCTCTAATTTGCCTAGTTCACCTATGAACTTGATGTTTCCGAGCATTTTACACTTGGACAGGTGCCGTTTTTCTTCTTCTTCCGGAGTGAGCACTTTGTCTTCGAACGCCGCGAACGCCTAATTCGTACAAAAGTGTTTTCGATTAAAACAGTTATCGGTAACGCAAATCATTATGTGACAGAGACTAAGAACTCTTAGAAAAATTCAACAAATATAGTTCTATATTATGAAGCCATCATGGCGTAGTGTATGAAAGAAAGCGTGACAGTTGTGGGTGGGTTCGATCCCCACTCGGAAAAATGATTATACAGGTGTAATCGATAGACAACGTGGTTTAGCAAATAGAATGGGAATTTAAAAGAAAAGGTTTTTTAAAAATAAGTTTAGATTCTCGAAGATAAATGGAAAATAGAGCCTCTTTTTAACGCGAGGAAATCATTTTACCTGCTACTATACCTGCCCGATTAGTGACTAGGGCGTGGTTATAAGGAATATAGGTTATGTATAGGCCATACCCACTTAAACCTTACGGATTTCCTCCTCGACCAGCACTAGTCGGGGCCTACGGGAACTCACTAATCTTCAGTGAACCCCGGCAGTGGAAAATACAACTTAGCTGTATATTGACATAAATCTAACGAAACATCGGTAGTTCTTGAGATTGTTTGTTAGTAACAAACAACAGACAGAAGGTGATTGCCAACAGACAACCACTAGTTCTTCAAACGTTACCATCTTCGCGCGAATGAAGAAAATAGATGGAGAATAGGGATACGGAAAATGCAGAAACTTGGGAAGACGCGGAGAAAACTGCAGAACACAGAACAGATGAATTGTCTAATATCAGTATATTAGGTATACTTAAATTGTAACGACGAGTTATCGAGTAAATCGTCGTCTCAAAAGCGTTAAAGTATTATGAATTATTATTATGTAAACATAATACTTAAACGCAAGGAAATGAAATGTATTATGTATTAATTATAAGGTTTAAATGTTTTTATTAATATTATTATGTTTGTAAAAATATAATAAGTGCATAACTTTGCTTTCACCATGATTCTGATGTATGACTTTAATTTTGAAAAGGGAAAAAGTAGTAAAGTTATTAACCCAATATATATTTAAAAATACAGTTAAATTGTAATTTACAGGTTTCCAAATAAAAGACAAAGGAATATTGTATACGCGCCCATGCCCTCTGGTCGTTATGTATATAGTATATAATCTAGTCAGTAATAAAGCAATTATAGCGAAAGAAAGTTGTCTTTTATTGATTAATGTTGTACTTATTGGATTGGCAAAAAAATATCCAAACAAATCTTCTAATATCTGCAGAATTACTAAAATTGTATGTTGAACAGGACCTTCATCCGCCGCCATGAATTGAGTTACATATAAATTATTATAATTTTTCCTTTCCAAGACAACAATTAAAACAAACTAACGCTGCTTATTATTAATTATTATTATTAGTAGACGTTTTATTTAAGTCGTGTAAAATGGTAAAATTTATTTTCTAGTACAAAGACTACTTTTTATTTTAATTTAAAAGTTTTATTTATTTCCTTACTATTATATAATGTATAGTGACCGGTAAACCTAGTGTTATATCATATGTTATATATATCATAGTCGCGGGACAAGTCTTTCTAAATTGTAACGGAAATGAATATTTGTTCACAAATGTAATAGAATCATAAGAGGTCTCACCTGAGCGCGGTTCTCGAATTCGGTGCGACACTTGTTGAGCAACAGTAACTTGAAGGTGCAGGGCTGTCCTTGCGGCTCGAAGTTGGGTGCCTCTTCGCTGAGCCGCTTGCAGAGCTGCGCGTACATGGACGAGTACTTCGGCTCGTCTAGCGCCTTCTCGAAGATGAGGAGGATGACGCCCTTCAGCACCTTGTCCGAGTCCAGTTCCAGCCCGAGGAGGTCATCGCTCAGTTTTTGGAACTTCTCTGGAGTGAGTTTGTTGAGGATGCCGCGCACCTGCACACAGTCAATACAATAGGTAAGCGCGCGTCGCTGCAGGAGGACGTGGGGGTGGGGATGGAGGAAGTGGTGGCGTACTTTTCTGTGTATGACGTCGTGCTTAGCGTCGCCGTCGGGCACATCGTGGTGCCGCAGCGAGGATGGCGGGACCCAGCGCCGCCTCGGGGGGACTGGCGTCCGCCCCGCGGCGCGCAGCACGGGCCCCTGCTGCCGCGCGCTCTCCGTCTTGCGGCCGGTGTCGCCGCCTTACACACACGCCGCTCCTTCGCTCGCGCCACGCTCTGTCCGCGCTCTGATCGCGCGCGAGGATCGCCTCCGTTAACACTCTGCAACGATACATTGAACATTAGACACCCGTCGCTGAGGAGTGGATGCTGCGCAGACAAAGAATTGCCAAGTACTAAATGAATTCGTGTATTTTGTTGTATCCGCGTGTTACCTGTACTAAATAGAAGGTGATGGTCATCATCATCATCACCATGGTAATATTTTATGTAATTTGTCGCCCCCTTATGCGGTTAACGCCTGCGTAGTGAAGTGCTATGTATTTGTATGCGTGACCTAGGTCAGTATCACGCAAATGTGCGGAGATGATTTCTAGCACATTGAGATGACACTATAATTTATTTTTATTAGATAAATCAATATCCATAGCATTACTAGTAGTAAAAGATTTTTTCAACTAAATTGTTTTCCAGATATTCGATGAAAATGGCAAATCATCAGAAATTATAAAAATACTAAATTAATATTATTCCATCTTTCCGTGCTCATCGCCAGGCTTTTCTTTCGATGTGTCTTTTTGTTATAAGATTTTTAAATTGCAATATATTTTGCAATAATTATCAATCATTCAATGATCATGCAATGTCTCCAATTCAAACATGAAGTGGGCAACACTTTCTGACCATCCTTGGCATTGACAGAAAAATAAAAAGAAGGCTCAAGTAGGTACTGAATACTGATACAAATCTTAAAATCCAAATCCAAGACGTTTCTAAAAATGTGTTCGAATTCCTAAGTTTTCAAGTCTTTAAAAAATGTTGAGTCTATATATTCTTTTTGAAAAGGTGACCCCTAAAGTAAAAAATTGTCTACACACAGCCATTATATATTAAAATATGTATTTATTTAAAAAAATATAATACATACATAAGTGTTGTACATTTAGCACTATCAATATCTCCTTAACATATTACTAGTGTCCGATCGAAAAATCGACCGAACCTTTGGCTCTGATATTAGTTACGACTGAAACTTAGTTTTATGTCAAATTGATAAATATAATTAACGTATTGAAATGTAATATATTTTTTCGCATTAAATGAAGCAAGTCATTAAAAAAAATCTCTACTATTTTTAGTAAGAATTTACAATTAATAAATAATTGAATATAATAGGATAGGGAACAATATTAGGATTTCTCTTATGTAGTTTAGTTTTACTAAACTTTGGCGAAAATCAGCGTAATACAAATTAAAGTAACACTACAAAGAAAAAATATAAATACAGTGGTAACTCTATATCCTTGGTGAACCGAAAATAAAAGCCTTTTTCCCTTCCGCTGAACCCCTAATTACGCAGTATCTAGAATAAAATGTTATTTCCTGCGAGGTATTAATAGTACATTTTAACAGTCTGGAACTCTAATTCAAAAAGCGAACTCGGTCGTCGCAGTTTGTCAAATACAATTACTTCTTACTTGCAAGGATTCACCGAGCTCATAGTAATAAAATCAAAACGGAATATTCGAGGCCTTTGGTTTATTGGTTATCACTTGCACACGTGCAATGGCAATGAATGAATTGAATATATTCTATACTTTTTAAGTAACATAGATGTAATTTTTTCATTGTTGGTCCCTTGGGTCAGTGAAATAATAGATTTAGTTAATCAGAATGGAGATGAGGACAATGGCAAGTAAAATGTCGAAGATCATACTGATTCAGCCGATTTTAAATCATCCGTGTCACATAAAGAAGCAGATGCGAGAGCAGCAATTGACAGCTAGACTCCACCTGTGACCACGGACTACTGTAAAGTGTTCGAAACGTCGGGTTCTAAAATGTATTTTCGAATACCAAAATTATACGCGATTAATCCGGTTAAAAAAAGTTTTATTTCAAAAAGTAAAATAATGTTTTTGTTCAATTTTGATGGTGCCTATATAAAAAAGATATTAGTCCAGCAAAATATAAATCTCCGTTGTCCAAATCAGTTGTAGACCCTATAAGAAGAGTATATATACTGTGTCGCGCTATTGGCGTACGTACGCACTAACGTACCAGTCGTAATAACGTCTTTATCTCGTATCTAACTTCTGTGACGTCGAAATTGTTTTGTGTACTCGCGTACTTGACGCGGCGACAACAACGCTTATAAGCATACATAATAACAACTTTTTCCTTGTGAACTATAAAGTTGTCTAAATAAAAGAAACAAAAATTTCTAATGCAATTCATTAAACTCAACTGGGGTCGTTAACCCTAAGCCCGTCAGGACACAGGACAGAGGACCGACGTTACATTTACTTTTTTAAAAATGTAAGTAATAAAAAATGTGTCCTATAAGTAACATGGCAGTAAAAAATGCAGACGCCGCACGCAAGTGTTTTGTCTCGTAGAAAGGTATTTTTGCACTATCGCTTGTTATAAACATATGATCTGGTGCATTGTCGCCGGGAGCAGGTGGCAGGTGGTCGCTAGCGTTGTCGGTCGACATGGTATAGCTCCAAATGTAATCGAACTGGTCGGGTGAGCCGACGCCGAATTAATGCTATAAGTCTAGGGGTCCGTGGGGTGGGAGAAGCCGCTCGATAGTGCGGGCTCTCCCTAGGACTGCGAGCACTCGCGACGCGGTCCCCAAGGTCGCAGTATTTTACAGTAATAAATAATTTCGCTTTGTATACAAATTCTATTCTCATCGACAATAGAAACAATCGTGTACGATCTTCAGGTCCGAGTCACTCGATAGTATACACGATAATTAAAAAGGCAGATGTCTGTTTATCATTTTGGTGAACTGTACGCTAGAGATGCAGAGGTGCGGCAAGGCGCGGCGCGGCGCGGTGCGGTGCGGCGGTGTCAGTGACCGGATGGCGGCGCGCTGCATCCCCCAGGTGCGCGCTGACCGCGCGGCTCCACGCGCCTCCAGCGCGGTCGTTGACCCCGCCCCCGCCTCGCCACCCGCGCCTCGCCTACAGCCCCGAGCTCTTTGCAGTTCGCATTCATCTCACTCGATATACTAATGATTTTTGGTGATTGCGGAATCCAACGTAAGCAGCAGCACACAGCCAATGGTGCTTGTGCTACATTATGTATATTTATGAAGAGACGATAGAACATATAATAAGAAATCTTACAAATGCAAATCAAAGGAAACCTTCACGTGGTTTCATTAACTTATTCACTCATAATAAAGATTTCGCGCTCCAAAAGTATACGTATGTTTTTGTGAATGTAACAACTTAATTATGAAAATTAAAGTAACGTCTATAATAAACTATTATTAATGGCACAAAAGAAGAAGTAAAAAAAGAATGAATAGCAAAATAGTAGTTGTGAAGGGAATGATTATGAGGGGATGAAACATACGATACAAGGGGAGCGGCGAGAGCGCTGAGGACACAAGTGGCGGGGAGTTCATAAGTGAATATGGACAAATTCTTTGTCTGATTTTTTTTTTCATTTAATTGAATTTTGATATTAACTGACAGCAAATAAATAAAACCAGGTGTATCATCTGATACTAGCACAAGTGCATTTACGCTACATACGTTTTTAATGTAATTACCTCTTGAGTTTCACCTGCGAGGGTCTATCATGATCCCATTATGTATACAATGGTGTCCTTAGCAATTGCTTTGAAGGGCGAGGGAGCTATAGCCCACCGTTCTCAGCATCAAAAATAGATTTTTGGATATTATAGGCAACTAAATAATTTAACTTAATTGTTAAGTTTATGTAAATAAATATATACTAAGTTTGTATTACCCCGCAACGCAGGGTGACTTTTTGTATTGTTGTTAGCCGTTGCGCGACGTGATTGAGAGAATAATCGGTCCAAAGAAAATTGCCAAAAATTAAGAATTGAAGACTAAAGATCGTTGCGTGCGGTGACCGGAGAGCGAAACGAGCAAGGGTCAGAGCCCGCTATTTTCCAAATACAAAAAAGTTGTTGTTATGTTGGCGCTGTTAAAACACCAGTCGGTTCTTCGTCCTTTTAGTACATGACTGAGCGGTGCCCCACATAGGAGGACTCAAAGACAGTTTGGGATACTAAGTCACTAGTTAGCCGTTTACCGTGGTTAGTCTTCGAAATATGTCATTGTTATTTTTATCTCTACTATATTTGATCTCTATATTTGAGACAGACAAAAACAGTAGTTAAGCTTATATCAAGTTATCAATATGTAACAAATTACAAAAAAAGCCTATCAATGCAATCTAATAACTAAAATGACTTTAGAAGGACTTTCTCTTCATTTGAAGTGATAGATGGCGACAGCGTAGATAATGAGTTTATCATTATCATTCTAATGAAATAAATAAATGTACGTATAATTAACGTAAAATGCGTGTTTAAACATAAAACAAAACACGGTCGCAATGAGCGTATACATATGTATGTATAGAGCCGTACAAGAAATTTCAAACGTGTGTAATGTTCCTCATTTATCTTATATATCCAACTGGATTTGACATTGCGGGCGAGGTCATTAGCCGCACGTACCTAACCTAGCCAAGGTCAAGATCTACGTATTCGCGTTGAATGTCTCGCGCCGAGAGTCGGGTCGCCGCCGCCTCGCGACTACTCCTCGCAACATATCTTTTGAAGTTAGTGCATTTACAAGCAATCCTCAATGTGGTATGGAAGCGACGCGATCATTCATTTTCGTTACGGATACCTGTACGCCTGCACTGGGGTCGGCGCATCAGAGCTGAAGGCAGTTACTGATCCGTGATGAATCGTATAGCAATAAAAGAGCAATAGACAAGGGGTGCTGGCCCGTGCTGGGGGGGCAGGGGCGCAGGGCGCAGCGCGGGGGGGCGACCCACTTGTAGCCGCCCGCTCTTCTACCATTGACCTAGATGTGCCGCTTCCGCTCTCGCGCACTCTCCCGCGCTTCCTATGCACCGCGACCCCGCCGGCCTGTTTCTCGACCTACTAACCAGACCTGCCAATTCAATATGCATTCCATATACCTAAAGGTGTCTATATAGTATTAAATGAAAGATATTGCTCATAAACCCAATTTCAAATATTATACATTTAACATCAGGCATCTTCTCTTTATCATTATCTATGTAATTTATATCTTCATAGTCATTTAAAATAACATATGATAAAAATTAAAATGTCTGTGACATGTAATTAAATTACAAGTTTATTTTTACCTTTAAAATGTATTAGAGAAACATGTAAAGATCAAAAATGTACGAAAATATTAAGACTAAAATATTAATACAAATATGTTCCTGAATTGTCTCACAGCTAAAATTTATTTAATAATGTTAATATCAGTAAATCAAGTTACATATGGCAATTAAATTTACATGTAATTTATGTAGGACAAATTTTAATCCTAAAATCTATACTTGATCTGAATTTAAATATTATGAAAAATTGAGTGTGAATAGGTAAATCAATAATCTAGACATGAATACCACATATTAACAATTTAGTAACAAATATCTACTTGTGTGCCTAAAATAATACATTAATTTACGTTGTATAAGGATAGTATGTACACAGAATTAAGTTTACGAAGGAAGTAACCTAAATGTTGGAAAGCAAAGATTTATAACAATTATAACATTATATTTACTAAAAGTTTCTACAGAGTATTATTATAGGTGTACTTTGAGGCGATATTTTAAAAGATAAATAAGTGACAAACGATAAGTGTGGAAAAACGTACCCCAAGGGAACTGCGAGCATCTAACGCTACTCGTTAAATACCACCTTCCTGGCTCCACCGTTGTAGGAGGTTAGAATGCGTTTTGACTCATTACATTACCATCTGTCACATCGTTTCATCCTCGCCGTGATTAAAGTCACAATATTCGCAATAAACAATAAAAAGATTCATACAGATTCTAGAATAACAGGAACTTGTAAAATGGCTCACAAAGGTGACGCATCGACACGATCCGATCGAATATTCTTGGCGGATCCTGACCATCCCGCGGTAAGTCCGCTCGTAATTCATGTTATTTAATATCATAGAAAGCTTTCGAAAGCCACTAAATGCACTATAATATATAAAATTCACAAACTTACGAGGCGATGAAAGTCAATTGTGGAAAGCACACGCACCGCAACGCGACAAGCGAGTTCTTTTGAACGCACACAACTGCCAAAAATTGTGACTTTACACTTAGTTGTATACACACACAAACGTTTTACTCACACATGCGCAACGTGACAGTGAAAGTTGTATTCGTACCATAGACAATTATTATATTTTATACCAAAGAGAACTATTTCTTAACAGGTTAAAATATGTTATTTTACAATGTATATAGAAGATAAAATATTAATGAAACAATAATTGCATCAATATTTTTTAATTCATCTTGCATTCAGAGAGTCTGTCTACGACACTGATTATATAAAAATCATTTTTTTTTATACTTGGCTTACGCATATGATGCATGTAAATCCATGTTAGTGTTTCAACTTGTAAGCATTGAATTAGAGTTTGCAGGTAGCTGTAGCTTGTATTGATAAGTAAAAATATGAAAAATTGCCTGTGGTGGCATCCATAGATATAAATTTTAATTAATTATTTACAGTTGATAAATCATCAGCTAATGGTAACCACTATCGATTTTATTAGGGTTAATATAGATTATGCCGTACATTTAAAATAAATCATAATCAACAATCTTATGATAAATATTATAATATATTATAAATAACAAAGAAGATGCAATTATAATGAATAATTAAAAAATGTACACTATGTCTAGATTACGTTATAAATCTTTAAAAAAATTATGTTTAGTATATACTTTAAATTTATTAATCACAGTATGTTATAAGTTATTGCTTAAATTAACAATTTAAAACAAATCTATATTTTTTTGATTTGATATATCGTAGTGTTCTATCGATATTTTACGATATATCGTACACATATATAGACACTTTCGATAACTACGAATACTTTGTTTATATAGATTAGTTAAATTTGGATAAGGTTCTGGTTAATATCAATAAAATCGCCGATAGTATGTAGATGTAGATGTAGAGTATGTAGATACTTTTACCTAACAGAGAGTAGTCCCTCGTTTCTTTGCGTTTCGTTTAACGAAAACGACTTTTTTAATTATACATTTTTTTCAAGTGGCAAGAGCGTTATCGAAAATCTTTTAGTGCGTTTCGCTGGCTCCACTGTGGATTATAGAAACAATTAGACTAGCGGTCGACACTCGGCGCCAATTGTACGTCCTCTTCTTTAGCACAATCTTCGCAGTGTGCGATCGCTACCATACAGGAAAATCTTGCTGGACGTCGCGATAAATTTATTATTTTAATAGTTTTCTGAACATCTTTGTTCGTTTTAATATATCTATGTATTCTATAATAGTACAGTAAAATAGTTGTCTGTACTTAGTCTTGCCATAAATATTGTTACAAAGAAAAACATCGTTTTTTTATCGTATGCAACATTTATTACTATTACAGTGTGTTAGTTTAATACATTAATATAAAACCAATAAAATTATACAAAGCTTTTTCGAATTGGTGTCCATTGGCTGCAATACAGCCCTTAAAACGTTGAGCCCAGCTATCAATAGCACCACGCACTGTTTCTATGGGAAAATGGGAAACCTTGTGTACCGTTTAAGTAGTTGTTTTGATTTTACTATCTTTATTAAATTACCAGTTAAAAAATTACCAATGGTCCAGGTCCTAAGTCATCTTTTAAAGACAGATTCTTTTAATTATCACAGTATTTACACCAGACTAAGTATATTGAATAAATTGACGAAAAAATAATTTAGGAGGATGTAAAAACAGTAATAGAATAATTATGTATGATTATTTTAAAATTATTGTCCGTCTGTTTGCCTACTTGTACGCGCACATCTTTGTAATTACTATTTGAATGAGAATTTTTTTGTTGTATAAGATGAAGAGCCATATAAGCCTGTCTAAAGTATATGAAACAACGAAATGTCGCGTTAGCAAAAATTAATCAAAAATGTAAAAATCAAAAATTAATAAATTCAAAATTCCTGATGAAAGACTTAACCATAATTGTCTAGCTACTAATAGAAACAAAAACTGGTCTACGTGATGGGCATTTTTCATTGTCATACAAAATGCAACCTTTCGAATTCCGGTGGAATGTCGAGAGAAGCGTGAAGACAAAAACAATGACAATCGTCTGATGTGGAAGACATTATGATTTTGGGCCTTTCAATGCCAACATGCACTCATTATGTAATCCTTATCATATTACATATACTCGTATACTACATAAAATTATAAATCAGATAGTAACAGTCTGAACTGATTGTGACGAAATTTTATATAAAGGTTCTTGAGGGCCTAGGGATGATCATCAGCCACTATATAAAATGGAAATAGCATTTTTTTCAAACAATTCATAATTCTGCTGTGAAATCTGATACAAGGATAGTTTTTTAGTGAAAAAGAAATACATTGTAAAATAGTTTATTTGAATAATTGCAATGAAAGTGTTAGTACACTTGAAGCAGATTTCATGATAAATAATTCATATTTCAATTGTTGTATATCTTTGACTTTGTATATGTTTCAACATTAACCTTATTGTCGGTTAGGTATACATATGGTTTATGACTAATTGTTTCTTAAAATTAATTGTTATGTGATAATCTCTTATTAAAAACAAATACAGTAGAATCTCTTTAAATCAATACCTTCCAAAATTTGAAAAAACTCATTTTCTCTAAAGCCAAAAGTCACGATAGATAGAGAGACAGACAGACGTCTAGGCTAATTCTTGGAATTTATTGTTATTGAATAAATTGGAATTTAACTAAAGTGGCGCGTCCTTTGAACTTGATTATTGTAATTATGAACGGACGTTTGTTGTAAAGAAGTTCTACTGTGTCACAAATTAAATTATTAAACATATATCTCATATATGAAATACAAAAGAATATAAAAATATACAGTGCATCCCCCGCGCGGAAACACTCTCTTAGCTACACGATGAGATTCGGACGGTCATTGCTTAAAACAATTACTTAATAATTATAACATGTAAGTACACTCGCCAACAAAATACTATCATAAAACACGAAACGGCTTTCAAAGAAAGGAATATGAAACATTGCAAATGAGCAGCCAGGTAGCAGGCGGTCGAGTCCTACACGCGGCAAGCCTATAGACACATTACACACGTTTGGTCCACATAGATTAATGTACATTTATACAAAATTAAAGTAAACAATACAAGCTATAATACAGAGAAGTATAAAACGAAGTTAAGTACAAAAAGCGATCATTTTCCAAATGCTGCTGCATTTGTAATAACTGCAGTCGCCTGTGTCGGCCGGTGTCGGCGGGTGTCGGCCGGTGTCGCAAGGTGTCGGCCGGTGTCGGCCACGGGCTCAGCGTCACATGCCCGACTCGGCGATGCCCTCGTCGTCTGCAACAGTCATGCGATGAGGTGGTGAGGGAGCGTGAGGTGGTAGGGGCGAGGGCGAGGGCTCACTCAGTTAATGTATGTGGAAGTGAATGAGGGCCATCGTGTCTTAAAGAACTCACTGCAGTAGACGCCGGACTATCTCACCGCGGCTCTTAGAGCGTACCGTCCTCGCGTTACGAATATATATTAAGCGATTACGTAAACGTTACAATGTTTGGGTTCGAGATTGTCAGAAGTCTACGAGTTATTCGGTTAGTGTCATTTGACGTATTCACGTATGAACGTATTGCGTGAAACTTAATGAACCAAGTCATTGAGTTTAACGCAATACTTCAAACGTAATGACTTGAGAGCGAAGTGAGTGAATTAAAAAAGTACAGTACAACGAGCTATGAAGAAGAGCTAGTTTCAGAGCAAAAATAGTGTTCATATCGGCACCAATCATGCTAGCTCACGTTTGGCTCCGTCGGTCCGTCACTAAACGCCACCTGCGGCACACCAAGCGGAACGTTAGATCGGCGGCGGGGCGGGAAGGGGAGGGGCGGTGGTGGGGTGGGTTCGGCGGTGTCGTACCTTCGAAGGCGGCGTTGTGGTGGTGGTTGTTGGGCGGCGGCGGCGCGAGGTCGGCGCCCTCGAGCGCGGCGACGACGCACTGGTGTATGCAGATGTACTGCTGCTCGGTCTGCACCATCCAGACGCGCTCGCGGCGCATGGCGTGCACCATGCCGAAGATGTCGAGCGCGTCGGCGTGCGCGGCCAGCTGCTGCAGCGCACGGTCCAGCGTGATGAAGGTGCCGGAGCGGCCCACGCCGGCGCTGCAGTGCACCACCACGGGGCGCGCGTCGGCCGGGCAGCGCTCGCGGAAGGCGCGCACGAAGCGGGCCAGCGCAGTGGGCGGCTCGGGCACGCCGAAGTCGGGCCACGTGGTGAAGTGGAAGTGCTTCACCACGCGCTGCTCGGCGCCGCGACACACGGCCAGCTCGGTGACAGTCCAGTCGGGGTAGCGGCTCTCGTTGAGCGCTGTCACCGCGATGTCCCCGTAGTACACGGGCCGCGTGTCGTAGGGCCAGTAGCGGTCGCACTTCTCGCGCCCCTTCTCCACGCACCGCGTCAGCATGACGATGGCGCGCGAGCCCGACTCCCAGCACATGCGCCAGAAGTCGTCGCGCGTGGAGTGCAGCGGGCCCTGCGTCACGATGAACTCGCGCGGCGAGTTGTGGCCCGGCACGTAGTTGGCGTTGATGTAGTCCGAGCCCTCCTCGTCGTCCACGGGCTGCAGCTTGTAGCGCGAGTGGTCGTACGGCAGGATGTTGGTGAAGCGGCCTCTGAAGTGCCGGCTTGCAGGCAGATCCGCGGCGGCCGTGGTGGGCTGCTCGCGGCCCGCGTGCTTCAGCTCCTCTCGAACTCTTCGGCTGAACCTGCAGAGCGAGCGCGCAGAGCGACGGTGAGGCACGGGATGTGGGTCCTCGGGGCGGAGGGGCGGCGGGGGAGTTCTCACCTGAAGTCGGAGTCGGCGGACATGAGGCGGTAGTGGTCGAGGAAGCTCTGGCGACGCGACAGCGCGAGGCGGTGGGCGGCGCGGGTGGCGCGGGGCGGCACGCGCGCGCTGGCGCAGGCAGCGCGCCCGCCGCCAGCGCGGCCGCAGCGTGCGCCGCCCACTCGCCACCCGCGACCACCGCCCGTGCGGGTCCTTCACGCCCTGTGGCGCACACGCTGTCAGCTGAACGGTATGTAAAGCGCTGTGCGGCTCACCCGCGATCGCCGCTTGTTCCGTTCAATAATCATTACGATTTATAAGCATACTTGAAAATAATAAATTCCCAGTGAAATGTAAACAAGCATTTCATGCTGATAAAACACACTTCAGTAATATAATTAGTGTATCTATTCAAACTGATAAGTAATAATGAAATAATGACATCGAGATCTCACGATCGATCACGAACGATCTCACGCGGATCGATTCGGTCACGACCGAACATATACAAACTTCACACAATAACGAAAGTACCGTGAAATTTCACTAATAATTATAATATATTGCGATTTTGCCGCATATAAATTCGATACAAGACCGCGGTATCATAATTGCTTTATCTCCGTAATCGCCTTCACTTTGAGCTTTATTGATGTAAAATGGATCGAAGCAAAGAAATAATTCTACAGATAATGAGGTAATAAAGCAAAGTACGGACCGGTGTACACGACGGTGTACGCGGTGTCCGTGAACTTGTCGGGCGCGGTGAAGGCGCGCAGCTTCACGTAGTAGCGCGTGCCCGGCTTTAGGGGGCCGTTGCAGTAGCTGCGGCCGCCGTCCTCGCAGCGCTCCGAGCCGATGGTGAACTCCTCCACCGCCGACGAGCGGAAGGGGTAGTAGGGCTCCGTGACCTGGTAGGGCGGCCACACCGGCAGCCGGTGCACGTCGCGCCAGGACGGCAGCCGCGCCGGGGTGGCCGCGCGCGCCTCCTCCGCCAGCACCAGCGTGTAGGCCGTCACGTTGCCGTTGGCGGGTGAGAAGTAGTCCGCGCGGAAGCGCACCGCCACCGTGGAGGAGGAGCGCCGCACCTCGGCGGGCTGCGCCGTGGGCCGCGGCGGCGCGGCGATGGCCATGCGCTGGCGCAGGCGCGCCGCTTCGCCGCGGCCCGCGCCGTTCTCGGCGCGCAGCCGGAACTCGTACTCGCCGCCCGCCGCCAGCCCCGCCACGCGCCCCGCGCGCGCACCCGCCGCGAAGTGCACGGCGCGCGCGGCGCCCCACGCCGCCTCACCGCCCTCGCCCACGGGCGCGTACTCCACCGTGAAGCGCAGCAGCTCGCCGTGCGCGTCACGCGGCTCCAGGCGCCACTCGAAGGCCAGCTCCGTGGGCGTGGCGTCACTCAGCTGGAAGCGCTCGGGCGCGGCGGGCGGCGCCTGCAGCGTGCGGAACGTGCCCGAGCGCGCGCGCGAGCGCGTGAGGATGGTGGCGGGCGTGCCGGCGCGCACCACCACCGTGAACGTGTACGACGTGTAGGGGCGCAGGCCGGCCAGCGCCAGCGCGGGCCGCGCCGCCGCGCGCGTCTCCAGCGAGTCTGCGTCCGCCAGGTACTGCACCTCGAAGTCCGTGTAGTCGCCGGCGGGCGGCGCCCACGCCAGCGCGATCTCGCGCGCCTGCACCGCCGTGGCGTTCAGCTGCGTGATGGGGCGCGGGTAGAGGCGCGTGGGGCGCTGCACCGGGTGCGAGGTGACGTTGCGCGAGACGGTCCACATGGTGACGTTGTAGAGGCGGCCGGGGGTGAGCTCGCGGAACACGACCTGCTGCTGGCCGGGCGCGGGCGAGGCGCCGGGCGGCGGCGAGGGCGGGGGCGCGGCGGGGCGCTCCTGCCAGCGGGGCGCCTCGCCGCCGCCCTGCAGCCGGAAACGGTACGAGTCGAACTTCGTGGCAGACTCGGGAGTGCGCGTGTAGATCACCTGTTGACAAATTGCAGCTAACAGTCTTCTTAGTTCTTTGCGACAGTCCGTGTCGTTTTTATCTTTAGTTCTCCACGTACCAGGATAGCGGGCAGCGTGTCGTTGTCGTCATTGTCGCCGGACTCGTTCACGATCGTCATTTCGGACTGGATCAACGGACCTGGATGTTATGTTAAAAATAATTACAATATAATATGCCCAACATGTACAATATTTGGAGCACTTTTATCTCAAACTAGTTACTTTTGTAATATTTTTTGTCATCAGCATCTACATTGGGAATAGTAAACTTTTGCCATGAATTTCATATGAGAGTGTTAAAACTTTCTGTAGCTCAATTATTGTGGTTGCCGTATTTTTTTAAAAGTTATCAAACTGTGCAACCTATAATATTTTTTGCCCTATATTGTAAAACACCCTGATGTACAATGTACCTAAACGTATTGATCTAAAGCGTGAGCGTATCAAAGGGTTTGTAATGGATTATAAGCACAATATGTAATTCATTCTTTCTTTTTAGTGTATTCACTTAATATTATGATGATTTTTCAAAATACAATTTATGTATGGTTCATTGCCTCAATTAAGTGGTATATAACAGTAACGAGTGACAGTCGGCGTCAGAGTACGTACGCGTGCGGGAGTGCATCTTGAAGAGGTCACTGGAGAGGTTGTAGGAGTGCGCCGCAATGGACACGTCGTAGCCGCGGCCCGACATCAGCCCCTCCAGCAACGCGCGCCCCCCTGCGCCCTCCGCCGCGCTCACGTTGCGCGCGCCGCCCTCACCCGCCGCGCCGCCCTCCTCCTCGGCCGCCCACCAGCGCACCTCGTACCACTCCACGCGGCCGGCGGGGCGCGGCCACTCCAGCGTGACGTTGCGCGTGTCGGCCAGCAGCGCCACGTCGGAGACGGGCTTCGGGGGCACCGTGTGCTCAGCGGAGAGCGGCTGGCCGCTGTCCACCGTCTCGCCGGCGGCGTCCTCGCTGGCGGTGTCCAGCTGGATGGTGTACCGCTCGCCGTCCGTCATGTTGGCGATCTCGGCCACGTCGGCGGCGGGCGGCAGCGGGTCCAGGCGGCGCCAGGGCGCGCGCGGCGTGCGGTAGCGCAGCCAGTACGCGCCCACCGCGCCCGCGCCTGCCGCCGGCCCGCGCCAGCGCACCACCACCGAGTTGGAGGTGGCGCGCTCCACCCACACGCGCTGCGCCGGCAGCGGCCGCACCGGCTTCAGAACCGTGTGCCGCTCGCTGACCAGCCCGTTGCTGATGGCGGCCAGCTGGATCTCGTACACGGCGCCCGGGAACAGGTCCTCCAGCGTGGCGTTGGTCTCCTTGGTCACCAGCTGCAACGACAGGGACGGGTCACGGAGGCCGGGGGGGGCGGTGCGGGGGCGTTGGCGCCGGCACTGACCGTGCGGTAGGGCTCGTCGGCGGCGGCTGCGGGCGGCAGGCGGCGGCGGTAGCGCAGCTCGTAGCGGTCCTGGCGCGAGTTCACGTCGGAGCTCCAGGCGAGGCGCAGCGCGCGCTGTGCGGCGGCGGCGGCGCGCAGGGCGGGCGCCAGCGGCCGCGTGGCCGCCTGGAACGCGCTCTCGTTGGACTCCACGCCGCGCGACACCGCTGATACCTGCACGTACTCTTGTTGTAGAATAACGAATATGAATGAATGATAGTGACGCTGTAGAGTTCCGCCCGCGGAGTGCTCACCGTGAAGGTGTAGTTGCGTCCCGGCAGCAGCGCCTCCAGCGTGGCGTTGGTGGCGCTCGTCGTCAGCGAGTTGCTGTCGTCGCGCGACGGACCCGTCTCGTGGTAGGACACCTGCACAACATACACCTCACCTCACCTCACACATTTCTCAAATAGTCAAATTTGTAATAACTGTATTATTTCAATATAATCAATTAATTGTGCTGTAAAAAGTATGAGTGTAATAAGTAAGAGACTAAATCGAATACAAACCAGGAGTTATACAAACAATTAATACTTGGTCACATGGAAGCAAATATATTAATGTGAAAAAGGAAACTGTGAGTAGTAGGAAATGTGGGGATATTGCCTTGTACTCGTCCTGCGTGCTGCCGTCGGCGGGGCGCCACCACAGGAACACGCCGCCGCCCTCCGCAGTCTCCACGTAGCGGCCCTGCAACTCGCGCACCGGCAGCGGCCCTGCGGACACACACGCCGTTAGCACCGAGCGAGCGGCCCGCGCGCACTCACCCCCCCCCCCCCCTCCACGTGCCCACTACTTACGGAGCGTGAGCTCGGCGGTGGCCGGCCACGACGTCACCTTGCCGGACATGGTCTTCACGGTGACGCTGTAGGGCGCGCCCGGCTCCAGTCCCTCGAAGGCGCAGGCGGGCGGGTCGTCACGCGCGCGCACCTGCGGCGGCAGGCGCCGCGCGCCGCCCCCGCCCGCGCCGCCGCCCGAGTGGCGGCGGGCGGGCCCTTCTGCGTCCCCGTGAAGACCAAGTCTCGAGCTCAGGTGAGGTGCGTGGGCGGCCACCGCCGAGGCTCACGCTCCTTAATTAGTGTGGCGCGCTGGAGCGGGGGGGGGGGGGTGAAGTTGCGCGCGGCGCCGCTCGCTCGGTGCGGTAACTGCGCGTGTGGTGGGCGCCGACAGCTGCGCGTCCGACACGGTCTGCACGGAGATGTTGTAGGCGCGGCCTGGCACCAGCCCCTTGAAGGCGGCCTGCGCGGGGCCCGGCGGCTCGCCCTCCTTCTCCACGTACAGCTCCGACTCGCGCGCGTCCTTGGGGTCGATGGAGACCTGCAAGCGAGCCGGCGCGGTCAGTGGCGCCGGGTGCGGGCGGGCTTGTGCGGCGGGCGGCGCCGGTACTCACCCTGTAGTGCGTGTAGGCGCCGGGCGGGTAGGGCGGCTGCCACAGCACCAGCAGAGTCGTCTCATTCCGGAACCAAACTATAAACTTTCCGGGCGTGTTGGGTTCTGAAAAAGTTTGAGAAGCATATTAAAGGATTTTATACATGTATGTCTGAATTATAACACTCGTTTTTTTCATGCAATATATTTCAACATTTAAATTTCATTGCAAATATTTACATTAATGGAAGGTTTTAAAAACAGTAGATCGTTGTGGCACATTTTGTAAGAGACGTCCACTAACTACGTAGTACATACATATTTCGTAAATAACAGAAAGGAAACAACAAAGTAAGCCAAACAAATACAGAGAATATTAATATGCTGAATAAACATGTATTCAATGTAACAGGCACAAAGTCAACAACAACAAATGACACAAACAAACGCTACACTACTACGACAGACGACACGCTGTACTTGAAATGGACAGAGTTAAATAATGTTGTATGATGACTACAGTTTGCACCTTTCTTTCCTCCACTGTAACTACACACTTACCTCAATATAAATAGTCGCCATCTTGAATATCCCGCGAGCTTACCGAACATGGACAAGAGATATCATTTTTAAATTTATTTTGTTATTCACACATTTTTGTGTTAATCAGACACTTAGGATAAATAAAATATTTTTAGAAAACATATAAAAAATTGAACGCAGCGGGATTCGAACCCTCACCTCCTGGAAACCAAGTGTAAGCGCTCTAACCGTTGAATATCCGTCTACGTCGAAATTCATATACGCTTATTACATATATATTTTCAGATTCAATACTTTTGTAAACGATGTTTCTAAACACTGCATAAATTATAAAATAAATTAAAAGACAAGACACGTTGATGGAATTCATGATGAAAAAAAAAACGGAATGTTTAGAGTTCGGAGTCGTAAAGGAGCTTAAAGTACGCCTAATTACAAGTACACGTCACGAATAATTTATAAGGCGAAAATCCTCCCGGAGGACATGCAGGCGAGAGGTCGATAAGAGTGGATGAACTTAACGTATAGTCTTATACTATTTAGCGTTAAGCCATTTTATCTGTAGTTTGGATGTTGATGTTGTTTGTGTTTATGTATAAATAAGTACGTATATCACTGTACTTCTGTATCACTGTATCACATATACTGTATCAGAGATAGCATATTCTTGAATGAGCATGTAATAGTGAATACCGACAGACACTCGGTGAGGTGTTCACATCAAAGTGTTCGAATTTTTACAAATCATGAATCCCGCATGAATCTAATCCGAAGTGTTATTGCTTAAATTATTATGAATATATATATATTTAATAATGTATACAAAATTATAGAAGTTCTAGAAATTACCATCAGTATAATGTAGTGGTACATTGGGTTCTATCTGTCTACCCCGTTATGGAGTTAAAAGCTCTAGAAAATACCATTTTTTATAAGATAAACGTGATAATAATTTAAAAATGTTGATATTCACTGTGGCCATTCTTTTTTTTAGCAACATACGAAAATGAAATAATAGCATTCACCCAACTGGGTCTATTGAATATTGGTGTCACGTGGAACAAAGTAGGAACTGCTGGTACAAAATGCAGAAAGAGCGAAAATGAGAAAAAAGCAAAACTGACGAGTCGCGGCCGCAGCGTCACTCATTGCAAACAAAACGGTCAAACAAACGCAAACAAAGGATTTACATGCGTCGAGCCGCCTTCAAATAGAATGTATTATTTATATTTATATATCCACGTCCCAAACACCAGTACTGTTACTTTATGTTATAAACCATATTAACTGATTGAAGGCGGCCATTTTAGAGGGCGTTAAAATAAAATATGAAGCGTTGGGGAAGCGTGAACACGTGCTATTAGTAATAGAAGTTAGTACCGGAGTGGCGAGGGCGGAGAGTGCGGAGAGCTGGCGCCGTCGCCCGCATGCGCCCGCTCCCGCCCTGGGACACGTGTCCGTTAGTACAGCTCGAACACATCCACACATACGGTGATATAAACGAAACATTTCAGTAATTTTGTATTGTTTCTCATATGAATCCACCATGAGAGTATCATTAAGATCAGCTCAAACTAAAGTCCCGAGTCCCTACAGATATAACAACATTTTTGATGGGTTTACCTCATCTAAACAAATTAATTTGTTCTGAGAGTAAATTACGAGTAAAGAAAGCATTAAAATAAAAATTTGAAAAATTCTAAATATCAAACATAAATTCGAATGCGCCATTTGAAAGCTAATTTGATACAATATTCTCCTCCTATAGTCAGCCACTCTCTACTCTATACATTTCTTGCCAAATAAAATATTTTATGATGTCAAAGTGTTATACTTTCCTACTCGAGCCTAACCCTACTCTACTGGATTGTGCTCCTATCATACATTGTCTATGAAATGAACACGATATCTACCGGAGCGGTCCAGTGGTCGCTTTTAGTTTACTGCAGGACTACAAGGCTGTATTAAAGCGACGCGATATACATTTGTGCGGGAACAAATTTGGTCGCGGCCGCGTCATTGCTCGCGAGTCGCGTGTAATGCGATCCGCCATGGCTTCCAGTTCAATGCCAGGTGTGGTGAGGAGGTGACCTTCGCGGAGGCCACTTATGTCCGCTGGAGTCCTCAAATAACTCGCTATGCACTATATTTTCTAATCTCGTTTATCTATCATAGGGTACGAACACTCTCGTGCTCTTCAAAGTAGGTACTTATCCAGATTGTTAGTGCGTACATACTAAGTATGCACGTCTAGTGGAGTATTTAGCACATACAGATTAGAATAGCAACGTAGTTCTAAGCGATGCGCTATTATTTTCAACCTTCAAGTATTATAATGAGTTGCAATAAAAAATACATTGTCCGACGGACAGAAATAATAGTCCGATTGTTCCGTAACACATTAGACATAAGTGAGTGAGTGTGAGCGTGGGAGGGGGCGTGGCGACTCACTGGTGGTGAAGTTGTAGGAGGCGTAGGCGGCGCTCTCCTTGTCGTGCAGCAGCGTGAAGGCGTGCAGCTGGTAGGTGGCGCCCGGCGACAGCTCGCGCAGCACGTGCGTCCAGTTGCCGGCGCCCTCCACCGTGATGTTGCGCGCGCCGCCCTCCGCGCGCTCCGTCAGCGGGATCACCTGCGGGCCGCACGCGTCGCTCAACACTAACCAATACTGCTATACATGTAAAGACACGCGGACGGCAAATACCTTGAAGCGGAACCCAGTGTAGTCTCCGTGCGCAGGCGGCGACCACGATATGGCGGCCTGCTTGTTGGGGAACAGCGTCACCGTCAGGTTCGTGGGGGGCTCCGGGGCTGGGGGCATGCTTTTATGGTTCATTTAAGGTAAACATTTACAGTTTATACATATTATAAGACAATCTTTTTCGTTATACGTTTTGAAATGTACACTTTTACACCGCCTTTTTATATCACAGGTAAATCCCGGATGTACTCCATAACCACGAAAAAAAGAACCAACCTAGTATCTACTAGCGACAGATATAGACATTATTTAACAAAATATGCATTATAAGGTAACTCTTATGTAAATTGAAGGTTAACAAATTGGCGTATTTACTAAGTTCTCAAGCGACCAGTTCTAAACATTTAATTTATGTGAATGGAAGTTTTTGTCTCTCCTTGATGATTAAAAATAAACTGTTGAATCTATTTTTAAGTAACGTTACATTTATAATAAAAGCAATTACGATTTATAAAGCATTGAATTTCCTCAAATAGGAGTCAATTAATTTTTGAAATGCTAAACAATAACAGAAGTAGGGAGAAAATATGTAACGGTTGATAATTGCTTACAAATAAATACAATAAAAAATGTGCGTACCGGTTATAATGGTCTGGTTCCACGTAAGTAAATCGGCAAACGTGGCATTGGAGTAGTAGAGCATGAAGTTATACTTAGTGCCAGGGAGACCCTGAAAGTTTATCGTGGATGCACGAGCGGGCACCGTGAAGTTGGGCGCGGGCGAGCCCTGTGGCGGCCGGTAGTCCAGTCGGTAGTGCGCGCCTTCCGCGCCCTCCGCCTCCCACCCTGGGATCTCGATAACCAGGTCTGCCGCCCCACATACTCGCATACCGCATAATGCCTTTTGGAAATGGACAAATAAATTAGCCAATATTGTTATAATGATTGCATTTACGGTTAGTGCTCCTGACTAGCCCCAGGGTACCTACATGGCAAATTTAGACTTTCAACTTTCTACTTTCAGTGTGTGGTCTTTCAGTATCCTATATCCTTTTTTATCAAATATTATTTATGTATTATATTTTTTCTGTTGTAATTGACACTTGTCGTGCTAAAGGACTATAAAAAATCATTGAAAAATAAATTAATTTACAAACTACAAATAAGGGCTTAAATGTAGTTTTTGTTATTTTGACAGGTAAGTTGTATGTAATTTACATTTGTAAATAAATTTGTAAGATATTATTATAAAATAAAACTGTTATTTTCACATAAATGTAGTTACAACTTTATTTCAATATTCCCATTAGAAGTAAAGAATACACACTACATCTTTCCTTTAATTTAAATAACTAATTACAAAAAATATTAATATTACTATAATTAGTGAATTTACCTCATAAACAATACTACACTACACTAGCAGACTAGTGATTAGAGACTACATATTGTTAACACTACTGCAAAACCAGATTCTATTTTAATGACATTTTAATAGTGTTAAAAGCACATTCTTTACTGCAATAACCAACATTTACAAATATGAAACGAGTGCTTTGTTTTAAATATTTCTCAATCTACATTTAACTAATATCAACTTTAATTTTGTTTGGGTTAAACAATGTAATATTATTTAGAAAGATTATCAAATATTACAAAAAATTTAATGCTTAATATTTTTGCAATCGACAAATTCTGTTTAAATGAATCTTAATAGCTAAGTTTACTGTGATTATTAACCTTAAAATAGTCAAATAGATAGACAGATAATGTTGTTTAAAATGTATCTGCCACATTTCGTAAATTAATTGATTAGTCAATGAAAACTCATTTATATATAAGGTGAATAAAACATACAACATTTAGACTATATAAATTCTGATTAGTTATCTGAGACCAATGTAATAGTGTTTTTTGTGTATAATAAATATTGGAATGCAAAATGTAGACACATACAAGACACTGTACAAGTGCAAGCAATACAATGCTTACATTTTTGCATTTAAGGAAAATGATTAACTAATAGTAGTACAAGTAAGAGTTTGGGTTTTTAGAATAGTATGCTTTAAAAACATATTGTATCATTTATTCATTCTATCTCTTTTTAAACTCAATGGATTTTTAAAAACAGATTTGTAAATATATATATATATATGATTTATAAATATGTAGATCGACAAACTGGTTCATAAACAATGGCGACTAGTCAGACAGAAATCTAGTAGTTATTAAATAATTAGTAAAGTAAGAAAACATAAAATGGCTCACAATAGAAGTGACGAACGCGAGCGCTAGAGCTTTGGAAGTGCGTGTGTGTCCAGCCTTCGCTTGCACAATCGACCTCTTCCACATCATTGAAGGTAAATCTCCGATTTCACATGACACTTTCTCTTCCAAATAAACACTGGTATCATCTTGCAGTAGCATGATTCGTTATTTAAATCGCGTAGGATCGTCATATCAATGCGTTATACAACATTTGCAACGAGTTTTCCACACTACACAGTAAACTACAAATACAAACTAACAATTGTTGTCATATGCCAGGCCAACGAGTTGACATTTCAGTTTCTTGCAGGTATGTGTAGTAATGACAAACAGCAAAGGCATGGATACACCGTAATATGTATTAGTATAACTGTATGTATTTATGTAAAAAATATATTCAGCTTTATAATTGTCAAAGAAAGTTGTAACATATAAATTCATATATCAAAGCTTAATTTCAAAATGTTTATACTTATATAATATTTTATTTGCGATTATCATTAATATTTTTTTTTTGCTTTGAAGTCGCGAAAATGCTGCCACTAAGAAAAACATTTTTATTTCAGATCGGATATTTTAGATGTAAAATTTTATTTGTTTGATAGTAATTAACTATCATATATTAAAAAACATTTCTCAAGTATATTCTTTTAAATTATTATTAATTAAAATATTTTATTATGAGAAGATACCGTACTACTTAGCATTTAATGGATTCACCATTTCCATCGTGTTGCATAGAGGAGCTCGGGGCAATGTCCAAGGTTTATGAGTTTGCAGATGCAACTGTTAGCTTAGTAATATACTAGGGATGCACAGATTTTACATTTCGGAAATTTTTTATCGGTATATAAAATTATTGCGTGTTATCTGCCAGTTTCAAATGATTTCGGTTATGGAATTTTGTTTGATTTTATTACTTTCACCACAGTAGGATTCTTTTTTTTTTAATGAAATTTCTTATTAACTTATATACTAACTTAAGTATGGCAATGATATGCTTTGTTTGTCACTGTCAAGCTTACAAGACAAGTAGTGTCACTCAGTATAAAATTTTGTTTATCTTAATACATATACCGGCCCGTGATAGTAGGGAGGTGTAAAGTTATTTTTATAATAAAATAAAATAAACCAGGAAAACAAGTAATGGCACCATTTGACGCAAAGTCTTGGGCAACAGAAGATACTGTCAGAGTATTGATAGCTTCAGATATTCATTTAGGTTACCTCGAAAATGACGCTGTTCGTGGTGAAGATAGTTTTATTGCATTTGAAGAAGTCCTATCGTCAGCAGTTGAATATGATGTAGATTTGATATTACTCGGTGGAGACCTTTTCGATCATGCAAAGCCTTCTCCCAGTTGTATGTTTAAGTGCACTCAGATTATTAGGAAATATTGTTTTGGAGAAAAGCCTATTAGTATAGAAATTTTATCAGATCAATTTAAGAACTTTTCGAGAAGTGTAAACTATGAGGACCCAAATCTAAATGTATCTTATCCTATATTATCAATTCATGGAAACCATGATGATCCAGTTGGCCAAGGTAGTGTTAGTTCCCTTGATATTTTGTCAATAACAGGTCTCGTCAACTATTTTGGTAAATGGACTGACTATACACATGTTCGAATTTCACCAGTTCTTATACAAAAAGGTGAAACTAAACTATCTCTTTATGGCCTTAGTCACTTGAAAGATCAACGTCTGGCAAGATTATTTGCTGAGAAAAAAGTTGAGATGGATCTTGTAGAAGATGGCAATGATTGGTTTAACATTTTAGTATTACATCAAAATAGAGCAGATAGAGGACCCAACAATTTTATATCTGAAAATGTACTGCCGGCCTTTTTAGATCTGGTTGTGTGGGGCCATGAACATGACAGTCAAGTATTTGCCACAAAAGACATTAAGAGAGAAAATGAGAGCTTTCTTGTCATACAGCCTGGCAGCACAGTGGCCACATCATTGGCAGCAGGTGAAGCTCTACCCAAACATTGTGTGTTGTTACAATTACATAAAAAAGAATACATAATTACACCTTTACCTTTAAAAACAATTCGCCCTTTCATATTTAAAACAATTGTCCTGTCTGAAGAAAGTCTGAGTAATGAAGGTGTAAATGAAAATGAGAAAGTTCAAAATTTTTTAAAAGACAAAGTTAATGATGCCTTAAAAGAAGCTGTGACATTGCACAGTGGCGACTCAAGACAGCCTACATTACCTCTTATTCGACTTAGTGTATTTTATGAACATGATGGTCAAGATTTTAATCGTGTTCGATTTGGCCAGAATTTTAACGGCCAAATCGCCAATCCAAATGACGTTTTAATAATGAAGAGAGAAAAGAAAATTCGTGATCGAAAAGGACGAGAAAACGTAGAGGGAGATGATATACACATCGATGGAGTGGCGGCCGAGGCGACGGACGTGGAGGCACTGTTACGCTCTTACTACGAGTCACAGCCGTCGGAGCGACGTCTTGCGGTGCTGTCGGTACGCGCCGTCACAGAAGCAGTCAGGGACTTTACCCTCAAACGCGACGATGACGTGTTCCGCCGCGTGCTGGACGCCCACCGGGCGCGCTGTGTTAACTTTCTTTTAGAATCGAACGCAGAAACACAGGATGAGGTGGAGATAAAAATTAAAGAGTGCAAAAGTGCTTTGGACGCTGCGGACGAGGACGGCTTGAAGAATATAATAGCGGCGGCCGCGAAGTCGGCGCACGGTGTCAAGCAATCGTCGGCTATCAAGCAAGAGTCGGTGGTGGTATCTAGCGACGAGGAAGCGCCGGCGGGGCGAGGGCGCGGGCGCGGCGGCCGGGGCTCACGGGCCCGAGGATCGCGCGGCGGGCGCGGCGCGGGGCGGGGCCGTGCGTCCCCCCCTGCGCCCTCTCCGCCGGAGCGCCGCACGCCGCGCCGGACGGCGGCGCAGAAGACCGCGTCGTGGCTGCAGACCATTACATCCGAGAGGTCGCGTCGGCGTCGGGACTCCTCGGATATTGAAATCTCAGATTAGTTGTTGTGATATTTGTACTTGTAACAATATATTTTTTAGTTTTATACTTAAAAAAATTTTTATTATCATTATTATGTCTTCGGCAATGTCGCCTAGTTTTGTTCGCCTACCGATGTCATCATTTTTGATTTTATCACATAAGGAAATACCAAGCATTGCTCTTTGCATTGCCTGCTGGGTGACCTTGAGCCTTCTAATGAGACTAGAGATAGTTAGCGACCACGTGCCGCTCCCGTAAGTCAATGCTGGCAACACACGCTGCTCAAAAACTTTTGTCTTGCTTGAGACATTGAGGTAATTTGGACGCGAAGTGTTTCGTAGCTTCCCGAACCGAATGCGGCGAGAGATTTCTTTCTTGCAGTTGGACTTACCTAACTGGACTGTCTGTCACAGGTATACGTAATGATCAACATATTACATATTTAGAAAAAGACCTTTCCTTAGTGTGGGAATAACACTTTAAAAAATGTTAACAAAATATATTCGAGAGTAGTGTTCAACAACTTCGTTATAATAGAATAGGATTAGAGCTCTGGTTTTGTACTCGGGCCGACAAAGTGGCGTGTTAGTACAAATACCTTAATACTTCGATTAACCTGTAGTCTACTTGGCAACTTTGGAGAGACTGCAGCACTGCCCAGGTCTCGATCGAAGTAAAGGCTTTCTCATAGTCCACGAACGCCAAGCAAAGTGGCATATTCTATTTCGGACTTCTGTATAATTTGCCGCAGCGTATAATTGTTTTCTATGGACTGTAGCCTTTTTGGAATCCAGCTTGATTGGGAGGTTGGAAGTCGTCAAATCTGCCGGTGTGACGATTCGTAATGACCTTCGAAAACAACTTATAGATATGGCTTAGAAGCGAGATTGGTCTATAATTGTTCAAACAGTTTTATCACCCTTTTTGAAAAACAACCTCACTTCCACTCCAAGCTTGCGGCGTTTTGCCTTTGAGAATGACGGAATTGAACAGCCTCTGGAGTACTTTAATTACCGGCCTACCGCCCGCTCTCCGGAGTTCTGCAGTGAGTCCGTCATTACCCGCCGCTTTGTTGTTTTTAAGTTTGTCGAAGGCCATACTAATTTCACACAAGCGATGCCCATTTGGCTATGCCCATTAGACAGATCTCTTACGAACACTTTGGAGCCGTTGGAAATATTCAGTGTACATAGAATTTTTAATTTTATAATACTTTCTAAGGCTTATCTAAATAAAAACTTTGTATTTACCTTATTTGTTTTTTTTAAGAAATGTATAGATTACTTTGTTGCATATATATATATATGTGTGTATATATATGTTAAGGAGTGTGATCTTAATTATGGTATGGTATTAATAATACAATTATAAGAAAAACTTTAAGACATTGCATTCCTTTTCAATTCATATGACTGAGGACTGTTGTCACTATCACTGTTGCACAATGCGGAAGTTTACATAAATAAAGATTTCGAACGTTTTTAAGGAGTAGGTACACTCATTACAAAGCAAAAAGAAATTAAAAAGTTGTTTATTTATAAATATACATGATAAGATTATCAAGCGAGTAGTCCGCTGCCGGTTTGGTTGGTCTGGCGCAGGATGCGGTGCAGGTAGCGCAGGGCGGCGGCGGTGGCGTCGCGCTGCGCGCAGCCCGCGAAGGCAAGCGGCGGCGAGGCGGGCGAGAGGCGCAGCACCGACAGCGCGCCCACCGCGGTGCGCTCGGCGCGCATCCCCAGCGCCTCGCACGCGCGCTTCAGCGACTCCTCCGCGTCCGCGCTTTCCGCGCCCGGCCGCAGCACGTCCGCCGCCGCCGCGAGCGAGTCCGCGTCTACACAACAAGACGCCATCGTTTACGTGGCACGTCGTAAGTTCCTTTCACACATGAGAACCTTTCAACGTCTCCATGCCTCAATGCCTCGACTACCACGGCACCCATCGTCCTTGCTTTTGTATCATTCTGAACACTTTTAAACGCTACGAAAGTGTTGACGTATCTACTTGTAATATTGTGTCCAGATGCTCATGCCATCTTTAAGAAACAGCAACAGAGAACAAGTTATCTATATCATGGACCTAATATTAAAGAATATTACTCTTGACATATGTATATTGTACATTTTTTAGTACAATGCAAATATTTCTCATTTCATAAAATATTATCACTAAACTTATAATAGAATACTTAAATATTCTTTTATCCAACAACTATACCATACAACAAATGAAATACACAAATCTAACTTTGAAGCTAAGTCTACACTACACAAGACGAAAGAAAAAATATGATCACTGTAAAAAAGCATAACATTTGTATAAATATTCATGCGCATGCACATGCCCGAGTGCAATCTGCACAAACAATATTTATATAAAATTAAATTAGTATCTCTCTTCTTTCTATGACAAACCTATTATCTTTCCACATTATGGAAAGAACAGGACACTGTTCTGCTGATTTTGATTTGAATTAGCCAATACTATGGCTTCTTTACATTAATTTGAAATATATAAATAATTTCTACGCACCAGCCATCTGCCACAATATTTAGTAAAGAGATAGACAAACGACTCGCGAAGCAAACACGCTACGTGGGGGAGACTGAGCGGCCGCCGCGAGTTACCAATATGTGAAAGAAGACCTAGGTGGTAGTCGCTGAGGCGCTGTCCGAGGTCGGGGCGCCACACGCCGCCCACGTCCGCCGCCGCGCCCACGCGCTCCGCGTACCGCTGAGCGGCGGCGTCTGCGGTGCGCTTCTCATGGGAGCGCTTCTCGTGCGCGCGCGTCAACGCCTCCTCCTACGGTGTCACAACCGGTTATATTATAGTTAAACGCAATGAACGCCCGCACTCCACATTCAGGTGACATCAAGTTTCCCCGCAGGTACCTCCACAAAGTCGCCGGTGAGTCTGGCAAGGTTCTCTCGAAGGTATGTGTAAAGCTGCTCGGCGGCGAGTTGCCTGGCCGCCTTCTTGGTGGTGGAGGTGGCCTGGCGCTCGTGGAGGCCGAGCGTCGCGCGCACCGTGAAATGCCGCTGGTGCGGGGGGCCTGTGTCACCCACAAGCTCGTACGCGGGCTCCCGGAGACGGTACTCCTCACATAGTTCCTTCAGCAGAGCAACGTAGCTACGAGCATCCACAGTAAGAGCATTTGGTCCACGGGATGGACCAGGTTCCTATAAAATATAGCAATGAACCATTATCATATTGCAGTGATTAGTTGTAAATGATTTGTACCAAAACTTCAATGTTTTATTTGACAAGATATTTTGTAAGAGAGACAAAATAGTAAAAAAACATATGAATATGAAAATAAAATATACAAATTGGGAAGATAAATTAAAAAAAATTGTATAGACGTTCGCAACATCCTGCCCCTCGTGCAATGATTTACCAAACTAATGAGAATAGTTAGGTCCAGTGAGAACCTTATGAAACTATCCTCACCAGTTGGTTCAGCGGCCGGCGACGCGCACCCCCTGCTGTGGCAGCGTCTGCTACACTTACCACCTCATCTTTCGGCCTTGAACTTTGGCAATGAACATAATGTCGTCTATTTTAAAATATTCGCCTTCGTCGCCATCGTTGTGTTCTGAATTTGCATGACGGGTAAAACTTTCTTAACCCAGCGGTTTCAAAAACGGTCAACAAGCCTTAATGCTTTCTACTATTCCGATCTGCCCACTAAAACTGAGTTGTATAATGGAGCTATGCTATTGTGATTAAATGATTTGAAAATTATAAAATGGAATGGAGTGAGTTTCGTTAGGTCTTCTGGATCTGAATGTAATGTTATTAATGTTTCCTCCTTCGGTGCTCTTTCATTAAGTGGCCCTTGATACTATTTTCACACTGCGTACCAAGCGTTCCCAAGAACCTCCGAATGATGGAGCTGCAGGTGGTATGAATGTCTACGTAATGCCTTTTTTAGCGCCAAAGTTCTCACGTTGTGACCAAAGAATTCTTTCAGTTGGCTCTAACAAAGGCATTGTCTGAAAAAAATGTATCAGATATACCGCGTCGGTAGATGAAACGTCTGAGGCACATTATAGCAGTCTCTCGATAAATTATGGACAACTTCTAGATGAATAGTTCTGCTTTTCATACAAGTTAATAGGGCCACATATCGTTTTTCACGGCATCGTCCTAAAGTTACCATAATTGGCCCAAAATAATCAAAAAATTTAAATATAATAAGGTCTTTGATTTTCACACACATTTTGAAATGAAGCTATTTTTACCGGATTAATCGCGTATATTATTGGTATTCGAAAATACATTTTAAAACCCGACGTTTCGTTTAGTTTGGGTTAAAAGTACGAAAGTCGTACTTTTAAGCCATTTGTAGCTCATCTTGGTAGCCGTTAAAGGACAGCCAATAGGCAATGCAAAGGGTAATACAAAAGCTTACTCACTTGCATCTGCAAATATGTACAAGTCTCTGAAGTCTGGTTCGAACCCTTTGCCCTTTGAGTATCAGCGAGGAATATTTAAAGATGCCGTTTTATATATATTTTTTCAAACCCAAGAGACCATTTCTTGACCTCAGTTTGTGGAAGTTCAGTATCCCAATCAAAGTTACATCTCCATATCCGTTGTTGTGCAGCTTCATTAATACCATCTACAGAATCTAAATAATCGTCCATATAATGATTAAATAATAAAACATTTACCTTAATATAGCATTTGCCTTATCTTGAGCTTTGAGAGATTTTGAGATTTTTATTTTTATAAACTGTGCAATAAAGGGACTACAACACGCTCCAAAAATTACTGATGTAATTCTAAATTCTTAAGGGGAGAAGATAATGCAGGTCTCCAGAGAAAACGAAAATCATCTCTATCTTGCTCTTTGACACTTATCTGAGAAACTATTTCTTTTATATCAGCCAATCAAAGTAATGCTCGTAAATCCGGCCCAGAGACAACAAAGAGTGAAAATTTACTCCATAATTTTTGACTGCGGTGCACAACGCGTTGCTTTCGATTCAGAGTACTTTTCGATACATCGAAATATGGAAGGTAATCTTAAATTTCGAAAAATCTTTTTATTTTGCGCGAGAGCGAGACCAATATTAACACCGCGCTGATCTTGCTTACTGAACGCTGTTTCCTTATTAGAAATACCCAATGTATCTATTTTGTTATTTTATTTAGATTTCTACTTATTTAGATTTGCTAGAAGCAACTCCATACAAAGTCTAATCTAGAGCTGTCAAACAAGCAATGGGTTCGTTTATTCTACCGTAGCGTGCCTCCCGGCTTATTGATAAATACCAATGTTTAGCTCCGATCAAAACAATTGGCCGAGTATCCTCATAAAAATCTACGACGTTGTTTAAATGAGAATAATTGTGAATATGCTTCTGCCTTATACTTTGAAAATGCAACGGCAACGACTCCTAAGGTCATGTGTTTTTTATAACAAAACTATCTCGCGGCGAGCTGTGCTTTTAACTTGCTCATTTTGTCCTCCTCGAGCAGGTATGCAAGTTGACGTTATCGTTCACGTTCCTTCGCTGCAATACCTGTTGTTACTCAAGGCGACAGCGTAAGGAGAGAGCTTCTGCAGCAGCTTTTTGTGCCTTCACAGCAGTCGATGAATGAGATATATGAGTAGGCTTGTGAGTTCAGGTGATTGTGACTTAGATGATTTTGTGAAATGATTCTACTTTAACTATGTGGGATTATGAAAATAAAGCGTGACAAATTTGATATGAAAATGATAGTACAATATGAGTATAAACTATTTATGAAAATGGATGCTAGATCAAATGTTTAGTCAAAGCCGAACAATGTTTGCTCTTTATGAAATTGTTTTTTATTTGCTGCTAAATATAAAATGTCTGCCGCTTAAAATGCTTCCTACTACAATTAATATATTGTAAATTTTGTGTCAAGGTAGACTCAGGTGACAGACCAAATCTAAAAAGTTTCTCAAGCTCATGTTTTAAAAAATATTCGACCTTTGGTAGATTTCTACAGTCTTGTGAAGCAAAATTAGTCCACCATATTTTAATTGAGGGATTTAATTTAACCAATACCAAATGAAATAAATATTATGAGTTTAATAGTGACAATGGAATTACATACCCAATTGGAAATAGTACTGAGTTCCTTTAGTTTGTTACCTAACCTAAATTAAAAAAGGTTCCATAGACATTCCCAACAACTTCATTAGTTGACCTAAATAAATACCTAGTAATTGGATAACTCTCTCTCAAATTATCTCATTTCATATAGTTTAACAGAGATGTGTGCCAAATAAATACTTTGTTTCTTAAATCAATAATTATTTTCCTTTTACCCAATTACTTGAGTAGAGTTTATCCAACATTAAATTATACTATAGTGATTATTGAGACACTTAAAGACTACTTTTTTATAGTTTTTTACTAATAGACAACTTGTATAACATATTTAATTTAACTTGTTTATATAAACACACTGTTACATATATATGTAAATATGTAACAGTACAATGTTAATACAAGTTATATTGTTACTATGAACATTTTATCTACATAATACATACCAAAGCAGGGTTGTTTGAGGGTGATGGTGGAGAAGCTGGTCTCTCTAATGGAGTGGCAAACAAAGGTGGTACAGGCTGGCCTCTTGCATGTAACTCTATTAACATCTTTTTTGCAGCTTCTTGTTTTGCTTCTTTTTTGGAGCGAGCCTGCGTAGTTACAGATATACCTTGACAGTCACATCTGTATTCAAATGTTGCTTGATGTTGTGGACCAGACTGTTGAATGATAAAAAATATGAATTATAGAAAAATTACATTGAATTACCCTATCTCAAATGATGTATGTAAATGATAAAAAGTTAAATAACAAAATTCATAAAAAGACACAGATTTGTATTATTGTACACTTTACGTAGAAAAATAAAATACTATAACATTGTTTTTCATAATCAAATTGATCTGACAAAATGAACAGTCAAGACTGGGGCAGGTCACCATCATACACTTAAAAAGTATAAGTAATAATTCGTTTTAAGGTAAATTAATGTATTACTAGTAATTAATTTCAAATTGTGCAATAGTAAAAATGATACTATTGTTATTATAATAATCGGTTTACTATACTAATTAAGTAACATTAATACACACACTATAGTGTTTTGTTTACATTTAAATTAATTTCGTACCTGTGATATGCACTTGTATTCTGGAAGTTGTCCCATTTTGAGCATCATTTCATGCAGTACAGTAACTGCAGTCTTCATTTTTGATATTTAAGGTTCCTCTTCACAAAAAATGACAGTAAAAAATATTTAACTAAAGTAGATTGTTGATATACCTACTTTGAATAATAAATATTGAACATATCGGTTCACCTCTTTATTTCGTTTTCTAATGGTAAAGATAATTAATAGCTGTTATTGACATTTCACTACAGCAAAATAAAATGAACATGGCATTGATGTAAGTGACTAGCATAGAGAAATACGGGACTACCCATAGTGATGTTTCTGATACAAAACTGTCTGCTATCTTTTGCAGGGGGAAATTGTATTTACGTACACTATGTCAGACTCGCACACAAAGCAATGAAATTGGTTAGGGAAATTAGGTGTAACAAATGAGATACAAAAGTAGTCATTGTGATACAAAAAAATTTTTTTATTATGTTATATAATTAACTGTTAACAAAAAAAGATCAATAGTTTTGTTTTTGTTATTGGTTTTTAAAATCTATTATTATTTAATTATAAATATGGCTAATACATTTTTGTGGGTCTATTCTTGGGTAACAATAATTGCAATAATTATATAAATAAATGAAACATCCGAAATACAAACTTAGTAATTATAATTACACATTTAAGCACTCACGACTACTCACGAGGAGTATTGAATCATGGTTATTTTATTAAATGTAACTTTAATATAACACTATGAAAAGAAGATTATAATAAACCAAAATAATTCTCAAAAATATTTGAAGTATCCATGATCACAAGACTATCGGTCGTTCGTATTAAAAAAACTCTGTGTAGTTCAGTCTGTGTTAGTAAACAAATCCGTAATAGCACAAGCGTTAAGTATTGTAATTTTTAAGTTTCTGATAGAGTAAAAAGTAATAATGTTATTAAAACGACTTATGAAAGGTAACGCAATTTTTTTGTTGAATTAACGTGGCAGATGGCTTTTTGAAGAAAAAAAAGAAACAATTAGGTATTTTCAAGACACGTTCATTCACGAGCGCAACTAGATCGGATTGCAACTAGTTTTGTTACTCGCTGACCAGTTGGACTTACATTTTGACAGGGCTACTCCGTTCCGTGATGCCCTAAAGTAGCAAGAGTTATTAAAATCAATTTCCAGATTAACGTTACCGATTTATACAATTTTATTTTAAAAATGTTCAGAAAGAACAAAAGTTATATTTATTACACTTATATATGAATAGATAATTATTAGTTATGAAAATATGTATAAAAATTGTATTAGAAAAATGTTAATATAGCATTAATACTACTCTAGTAAATATAACAGATACTCTATTATATTTACTGGAGTAACTGTCATATTTTTTTCATACAATTAAAATTTAAAAAAAAAACATTTATATCACAATAATCGAGTTGCAAACAAGTCGTTTAAACAAGTTAATTAGACTCTCAACTATTTATTCTCTATACTTTTAAGTGAATCTACAGTATACCCCCTTAATTGCGTTCAGAAATTCCATCAGAATGAATGAAACCGAAATTTTCGAAGTTTGTGTTTAATCAATGTTAATTAGTAAAGTAATACACTTTATCTGGAGCAATATTTGTGGTATCCAATATTTGGGGTATATAAATGTGTGGTGAATTAAAATCATTTGAATATTATGCAGGATAGCCACAATTTTGTTTATCTTTAATAAATCCAAGTATTTGAGAGAGATATTTTTTATGTAGCGAGACATAAATATAGTTGAATTTTCAGTACTGAAAATTGATACATTTGTCGCTTTCAGTACGTAAAAGCTGTGCCCAAATACACAAAGAAATTTGAACGAATACTAAATTGAAAACTTAACTCCTTTCTGTCTGTCTGTCCGTCAATTTGTGTAAAATGTTTAATAAGCAGATTAGTTCTTATTTCAGACATTTCAGAACATTCACAAATCACAACTAATCTTGTGAGACGTTTGTGCTGCGAATCAATATGGATAGTGAAAAGACCCGGGCCATTTAATTGTTTCCTATAATTAAGTTGGTGTATTATTAGGTGTTCTACTCTTCGAAACGAATAAACCTCTTAATCCTGCTCAAGACTACTATACGACAATGGAAAGTTACATAGAATTCCGTCCATTGACTACGCAGATGTGCGCATACAAACATATTTTTTTTACAACATAATAGGTTTATATGTTTCGGTTTCTTCATTCCTCTAAATTATTTTACAAATTAAGGCGGTATTTTACAAATTAAGGCGGTATTTTACAAGTTACCTAATAGTAATAGTTACTTTTAACATAACTAGGTAGTAAGTTACTACGTTAATTAAATAAAAGCTTAATAAAAGGACCGTATCCTATGAACCTGAAAATAAATATGCATATACCTATCATTTATCAGGCTTCAGAGTAATTCTACTATGCACAATACCGATCGTTGCGGCGCGCGCGGGATGTACCTAGTGACATTTGTAAGATTATATATTAGAAGCTAGATTGAATTATTATTTTTATACTAAATAATACAAGTTTGTATTATTTACATTTAAATAACAATAACTAAGCTTTTTCTGTAGGCTTTTTTAATTAATCATAGTTATTTATGCACATTTAAGCCTGCATGCGAATGACGAGGGTTGATGCGAGCAGTTGGTTTCGGCCGCAGCAATTCAATGAATTCGAACAACGTGAGCAGCACCATGTATAGGAAGGCCAACCACGCCGAGCTGAGAAGGATTTGCTGGGTCAACTGGTCGCCGGGGAGAGTGCGGTGGCGGACCATGGTTTGTTTCAAAGGAATCTGCAACATTGCCACATAACGATTAATAACACAATATGACAGACTGAGAGTCTATTTATTGAAATCCTAATATAAAGTAAAAAGTAAACTTAAAGAAGTTAAAAATGTCATACATTTAGCAACGAACAGGACGAGCTCGAGCCCGCAAGAGCCGTCTTCCCCAGTAGAGTAGTGAGTGTACGAAGACGATACAGGTATAGACTACGAGCACGCGCAGCACCGCGCTAGCGGCGCCTCCGCCCGCGTCCGCGCCTGCACTTCTCTGTGCAGGCCTGCGTCTCATGGCACGCACTGCGACTGTCACTCAACTCGAACTGCGTCATTTACGTCATAATTTGTGTAAAGAGGTTGGTCTTTTATTTTATTTTCGGTTTTCAGATCATATTGTATGTACCTATCTTCTTACATTGTAGGTACACTTTAAGATAGTAAAATTCATTTATATGTTATTACTTATTATAAAGAAAACATAATAACAATTTGTGCTCCTATTACACTTTTCATCAAATATATTTACGAGCAGTTTACGATTGACTTAGAGGTAGGACTTTTATGAATATACAATAGTACAAGGAATTTTGCAAACCTCAGAACAGTATATGAATATTATAATAAACATATTTAAATTTTTTGACCTATGTACAAAATTTTTAATGAAATTTAAATGGCAGGTCTTATTTTTTGTTAGTTCTAGTCCTATAGGTGTGTATGTGTATATTTTGCTTGCTCATCCTATATCTAAAGTTATAACTTCAAGCATAAAATGTTTATGAGTGGCGACAAAACCACAAGAATAATAAATTATACCTATATAAATTATACCTATAACACCATAAATGTATGTAATTTTATACGAAAGATTAATAATTACCTAATAATTCTAAAACTGGCTAAAATTGTACTGGCTGGCCCGGCGGTGAACTTTGTACCAGTTAACAGTCCATTATTTTTTTTTTTTTAAATACTTATCCTGCTATTCGGGACACCGGGTCAGCTGGTAAGATAAAAAAAGAAAGCTGATAAGTCAACAATTACATTATGTCAAAAAAAAAAATTATTACACACTTAAAACTCTTTTAATAGTCACTAAAAAATGACAATGAACATTACAATTTCAGATTTCTTATCATAGATAACTACTTATTATATTACATTTTACTTTTACTTATTCTAAATTAAGTTTTGTTGTAGTACTTTATGGTACACGATAAAAATCGTTTGATCACCTGTACTCGTAAACAAACAGGGCAGATGGTTTCAACACGGGAACAGGCATCATACAATTGACCATGCGAGAAACATGAGTTTTCTAGATGAATACCACAACACTTAATGGCTGCCCCCTGGGATTTGTTTGTAGTCTTAGCGAAAGCAGCGCTACTGAAAACTGTAGTCGTATTTAGAAAATGTATAAAAATTTGAACGCAGCGGAATTTGAACCCGCGCCTCTTGAAAACCGTTCAAGCGCTAAGCCATGCGTTCTACATCCAGCTACGTTGAAATTTTTATACGCTTATTACAACTTATATTTGTTGTTAGCATCTCTGTAGAGAGATTTTTACAAATTTCTGCTGCCCAAAGATTATTCTACGAACAATCGTCTGGCAAGAGAGAATGTTATTTATTAAATATATATTTTGTTAACATTTTTTACAGTGTTATTCCTACACTAAGGAAATTGAAAAAGACATATTTAGAAAACGTATAAAAATTAGCACGTAGCGGGATTCAATTTCCTTAGTGTGGGAACAACACTTTAAAAAATGTTAACGAAACTGTAGTCGTTTAAACTCGAATGGTACGCCAGTCGGAATCATTGGGATGTGGATTCATTAATTTTTTTATCGCTAATCGTATGCTGTTACAAATTTGCGGTTGCTTAATATTTCGCATCAACCTTTAATTGAAGATTGCGAGGCGGCAATCCTGGCAAATCAAATAAGCAGTTTATGATTGATATTTAGAGCTAGGCACGCCATTTACATAGACATTTATTCATTTTTGAATTTATATAGTACAAGGAACTTTGCAAATCTCAGAACAGTATATGAATAAAATTTACACTACACTATGTCCAACATTTTTGAATGTAATTAAAATGGCAGGTCTTACTTTTTCTTAGTTATAGCCTTATAGGTGTGTATGTGTAAATTTATTACAAATTTTTATTTTTATTCTCTTGCTTATTAAGATTATTATTATATGAACAAGTATGTTTTTTAATGTACATGTCTTTTTATAGAACTATCATCTGATCTTTACTATTAGTATGAACATTCATATTTGCTACAAATTTTTTACATGTTTAAATTTGGTAGAATTTTATTTATACGTCAACCGTGAAGTATGCACTGCGGATATCCGGAGTTTGATTGGTATAAACGTAATTCCTTTCGCATTATATCTTTTGAGGATCGCGTGCCAAAATAATTTACGTTATTATAAATTTGCTTTCATCGTCCGTCTGTTTACATTATAATACTTTTATCAGTAGGAAACGTTATGGAGGATGAAATGAAAAGTTCTGGTTCTAGAAAACTATACACGCTCCTCTGTGTGCCCTCTACTCTTAGTTAATGAGGAACAGAGTTCGTTTTGCCTCCTCTTGTTTTGCAATTGTCTCCACAATTCGCGCGCGTTTGGCGATGATCCTTCATCGCCAAACGCGCGTCGCTTCCTATCTAATTGTAGCTTCCAAACATTATTTATGAGGTGAAGACAAAAGCAATTTGTTGCAAAAGTTCTTTTGTTGATTTAAACCAAAAAAATCATTTTAAGAATCGTAACCTAGTATCATTTCTTGAATTAAATTTTAATATTAGTCTTAAAATTCACATACTGAGGCTCACTCACTTTACATATAGATAGATATGTATAGGTGCCATGTCAGTAAACCGGACAAATCAATTTCTTATAAGGTTTACTATTAAGCGTTTGCCGAAAATTTTTATGTCTTTTAATAATCAAGATAATAAGAACGAGGACCACGTATTCGCTAGCTGTGATCTGATAAAATTAAAAATAATTGGATTTATGAAAACATGGCTTCAAAAGTAATCTGTAGTCGTGTCAATTTTGGTGTATAACGAGATAGATTTCCTTTTATTGGTGCCTTTGTTGCCTAATATACCAGAAATATAAAATATATTACTTATATATACTTTTTTACATGATTTATTTAGTAATAGATTTTTTTTTACAGTTTCCCACATAGCAACTTAAGACAAGGAGCGGTGAAATGAAAACATATAGAATTGTTCAGTACATAATATAATACGTAGGTAATATAGAGCGAGAAAATATTCCCAGAACCTGTATTGTGTTTGACGCCAAGTCGTGAATAAGTTCTTCCACAAGAATCCTTAGCACCTTATCACGTATAAGAGTGAGTATTAGATATTGAGTAGGAAGACAGACCCTGGCTAGGCCGAGATTAATGCCAAGTAGAAGAAGAAATAGAAGACGAAGTGCATAATATGCTAACTTTATAGAACAGGATAGTAAGTGTATAAAATGAATTTAAAGTAAAATTTAGTGAATAAGTACGAATCTAAGCCATATATTTTTAAAAGGTTAATTGAACATGATTAAGATCGATCACACACTTTCTAGTAACCTAAAATTAATTAATTAATATATATAATTTTGTATGAATTAGGCCTAATTTATTATCATTTTTTTATAATTAAAAAAGGCCACGTTCCTGACCTTACTATTCCAAATTATTACGTGTCCCGAGAGATGGACGGGACTGACGCACGCCAATGTCTCATAAAGGAAATTGACATAATTTGTACTACTCAGGTATAACTTGGTATTGTTTGTTGTTTGACCAGAACAATCGGTTCTCGGCAGTCATAGTTGGAGCTTGAGAATCACTTTGCAACGCCGAGCGCATCCCGAGATACTCGCACTGTCTCTCGTTTTATAAATAATGCAAAATTCAGAAATGAAAACAAGAAATGTCAACATAGAGTAGTGGATTCCTAGTACGAAGGTTATTTGTGTAAGTATGACTGTTTAATATGAATGAACCTCATTGGTCTATCTGAAAGAATATAAATGTACGGGAGAAAACTCTGTTTTTTTACTTGGTTCATTTACTCCGTAAGTTATTGAAGTAAAATACCGGAATAAAAACTTGATATTTACCATTTATTTTGCAGTACCTGCTGTGGGATATTAGCAGGACTATTGGCGATGTATGTTATCTTTGCTCTTTGTACAATGAAGTTACTTTTTTAAGTCTTTTACGCCAAAAGTGCTAAACGGGCATTAGTAGTGGGCGCTTGTGAAGAGTGAAACTAGTACCATGTTCTTTAGCTTTATTATTACACTCGGGAAGTTTTTATTTGTGGTGGCTGAGCAACGTCACGGGACAACTGTCTAACAGAATTGTAACATTTATGAGAGAGTACTTACAGTTAAATATTGGTTATTAGTTTAGGAGTGCGCTGCGGACCGCGGGCTATGCGATTTATTTCAAATAATCTTTCATTCATATTTAATTCCAAAGGAGAAAAGATTTCATCAAATGAAAAGCTCACAAGCGTTTGCACGTTAAAGCCCAAATTTACTTTTTAGTCGGATAAAACAATTAAAAATCAATATTATATTAACATCAGATTATTTTCTTTTTACGCGCTCGCATCGCCAGGTAAATTGTGTTGTATACACCGGAGCTTAACGCTGCACTTTGTCTAACCGGGGAATCGAGATTTTTATTAAATATAAATTAAATTAAATCGAGTTAAAATCGAACCTATAACGATTGCGTGTACAATCGAATAGCACCTAATTGTGCCACGGTGACATCTAATATAAGTATGAACGTAACGCATGCACAAATGCCATGAACAATAGATACTTTTTATAATGACTCAAAACTACGAAAAGCTTTTAAAAACTACGAAAAGTTTAGGAAAGCTTCAGATTTAAATCGGATTGCTTCGGGTGATCCCAATCAAACTATAATGGCTGAACTAAATTGGCAGTGAACAAAATGCAGCGTACTGCAGGCTGGGTTGAAGGGCCGGCGGGGCAACGACCGCGGCACGCGATCTCTTCACGTGATGCGATTAGCGGAGTTGCCGGTGCGGCGATCTAGGTCAGCGGGGCGCACCACGCCGCCCGCCCCGGCCCGGAGCACGGTGCACGTCCTGGCTACCTCTCACCGGGTACTAAGTTTCAGTTCACTTCTAAATACAATATGGATCAATCTTTGCCTGAAAGAACAGTTATAGGCGATTACTATCACTGTCAAACCTTACTGTGAATTCAGGTTATAAAGTAACAGCACTTATTACGCAAACCATCGAAACTTTTTAAATTCAAATACTCGACGCTTTTGAAGAGATTCTGAAGTATTTCTAGGAAAAATATAATAGTTGATGCGAGCGTAGATTCGGACTACGGCGGAGAGATGACCACAGTGAGCGGCGACGTATCGATTATCATGTTGGCTTGAGGTCTCCAGGTGGTTCAGTGATACTGAAATTAAGTCATATGTCACATCACACGCGTGACCTGAACTAATTTAAGAATTAGTGTCATCATTGCAGATTATAAACTTCAATTATATACAAGAGCATGAAGGAAAAGGTCAATGTGTGACAGGGAATTCAAATTCATGTCAACATAGAGTAGTGGGTGAATTATTTAATTCATTTCTATGATACTTAATTTAATCTCAAAAACTGTACTCATGGATCATGGTTGTCTAGAAAAATAAAGCACTCCAAAAGGCTTTCTGAAAGATGATGCTATATAAGTTGTAGTGCGAATAGCTTCAGAGTTAAAAGATTGAAATCTGCACGAAACATCACTGCAAAAGAAAAACTTGAAAAAGCTCAATCTAATTCATATTCCGATATATCTATATTTTGATTTAAATACTTTATATACATATCATTTAACTAGGGACTAAGCTGTCCTACTTTAGACAGTTACCTGATATAACCCAACAAAGCAGCTACAGTGAAATTCAGGAGATATTTTCATTCAGCACGTATCCACTCTCTATGTAGAGCACGTACAGTCGCGCTTCCTTACTAGCTAACCTAACCTACCGTTACATCCATAGTGCATCTTCCATATTTACGAGTATTTGTTAAATTTGAATATAATTACAAATATTAACGTTACGCAATAAAACTCACAGCTACAAACTTGTTATCTAATCCGGCGGTGCGGTGCGGCGTTAGCGGGCGCCATGTGCCGTGGAAATGTAAATGTCGATATTGCAATGATCATACATAACTTATATGTATATCTAAAAACTAGGTCATAGCATATGCCATGTCGCGTACACTACTATGTACGAAGCGCTCCACGAACCTCAGCCTTACTGTATGAGCGGCTAATGATGATAATGATGGGGAAGTACATTCGTGATAGCTGTACTTCCTACACAGAGTTTTTATTTGTGCTTTTAGCATTATTGCTTGTCAGCGTCTTACGCGCGCTCCGACGGATACATGCTACAATACTCAATGGAATTTGTCCAAATTCCATTTAATTGGAATATTTTATATCATAACTAGATACAAAGCTCCTTCTTGTTCTACAATTGGGCCTCTACGGTATACACCTGGCGTGAAAATTAAAAAAGTGTGCAGAGGTTGCTAGTATCACAATACTCCTTACATTATTACATATATCATAAACATACAATTAACTTAGAGTAGGATTTTAACTTAAAGACATCCGAGACATGATTGTATACGAATAGTTTCTCAGTCTCCCTGACATAATAATGGATAGTTTTTTTTGTTTTAATAAGACATTTGAAGCATTTAGTTTGAGTAAAAGGTTACAGGTCGTAAGACCTATCTACGAGGAAACCATCGTAAATCATTAGAGGCGGTATGAAGCAATTGGTGAGTAATAAGCCACAATGTACACTGTACATATGTATATACTATAAGAAATTAGTATCGGAAAGGATGATCAATATGGCATTCCGAACAATAATATTATTTTATTACTAGGCGCGGCTCTCTGCCTATCGCTAACGTTGCATGCTCTTTCATCGGATAGCTATTAATTTGCGCCGTGTGTTTTATAGCGCGTAATGGCAATCCGGCAAGTTGGGATAAGTTTATTTAAGAAGTCGTTAAGTCTTAAAATAATTGTGCTTTTGTACAATCCACCTGTCAAATGTGTAACGCAAACCGGCAGTTTGCTCTGGTACGCTTGTGGGCCGAGTGTAAAGCGGCAGCGGCTGCGATTTATCGGTCCCAGGGTTGCATTAATTTAATTGCTTTGTCCATGAGGCACGCGTCTATAGTTTATTACTTTATTTTCAAGAACTGGTAAACACCGCTTTAGTAAATTTTTAAAAGATTTTATTTGCAAAGAATTTGTATATAAAATTATATGACGTGTGACTAGTTAAAGAGTAGTCTGACTTCATATACATTTATTTATAATTTGAATTCTTAACAGCTTATTTAATCTGAATATTATATGAACGTACCTTATGACTCGAGCGTCTTAACTTACAATGAGCTGACCTAAGCCGAGCTGAGCCTCCATGTGGAGGCGGCGGCGGTCGTCGAGGGGGACAGCGCGTAGCAGTCGTTATAACATTTTTATTGTTCCCATTCAAAGCTTCTTTTCAACATATTTAACTTAATACTGATCCGTTACATGCTACGAGTTACAAGAGTGTGTAGCATAAGATGGACTTTATAATTGCTATTCATATTGTAGACCATATATCTAAGTAAGTTTTATTTAAAATAAATATATAATCAATAATGTAATTAGTTAGAAACATTAGCATGTGGCAATAAAATAGTTAATTGGCTTTATTTAAAATTAGTAGTGACACCTGTCGATTACATTTACCGACGGTATTGATGTATAAATGTGTTGTCATCGAGTGTGTCGAATACCAGCCTTATTATGTGTCTGTTAAAAACTATTTGCAATAATGATTGTTCCAGCGGGGCGGCGACGATGCTCCAGCTTGAATGACGATTTGTCGGGCGAGTGGCGAGCGCGGCCGCCCGCGACCGTGTCGATGCTATCGACTCGTGGAAAATTACTTTTATATATTCGTACTAATTATAAAATTATTCTCTTTTATCCAAAAAAGTAGATGATACTATAAAAATTAAACAAAGCATGTCTAAAAAGGCAAAATTTGAATGCAGTGCATATTGTTTGTTATTATATAAATTAGAAATTTTACTTTTAAAGTTAAAAGTTTTTGGATATATAGAACCATTACATTTTATGCGTTTGTTAATGACCCACTTGTCATTTTAACTTGCCTTATCTTAATAATCAACTCGTTGCTGGTTATTGTTTATAGTAATGGACGGTCATTAAATTAATTGATTACGGCATGAAGTAGACGAAGAACTTTTGTCAGAATATTTACTTATTGACAGGTAGCTTACTTAAAGATACGAAGGGTTATAATATTTCATAAGAGTCGAGTGGATATCGCACGTAATTGTGCCTAACGATTAATCTTTTTATTCATATAACGTTAATTCTTTAAATGCGATAAATATACGCAAACGATAATAGGTAAGAAGCCCGAAGCTCGGAAAATTGTGAGCGGCGATAAGGAAATCGACAAAGGTCGGTTCCCGCCCTAGAGCGGGCGGGCGGCGGCGGCGGCGGCGGCAGTGCGCGGCGCGCGCGGCTCCCGGAGAGTCGCGCCATCGCCCGCATCGCGCTCCCCGCTGCACGCCACGTGCGTAACCCCCCGCGAACCCAACCTGCACCCTCTACAGTAGAGCTTGCAGCCGTGCTGCTCCGTTCTCCGTCCACGCCGCGACCAGTGCAGGATAGCTTTGTGCGGTATCACGCCTGCAACTGACACGGCGAGCCGTAGTCATTCCAATAATGGTATCTATATTGCATGTTTCACGTATGATCGAGACTCTTTAAAGAGCGGACTGTATTTAGCGTATACCTAAAGTTAGTCAAAGTTCCCTCATAGAGTATCGCGGGAAGGACTAGCGTCATTTTCAACTTAAACGTTTTCTATTTGCTTGGCACAGCCGCATCCCTCTGCTGCATGTGAGCATTTTTCTATCAAAGTAACGTTTCGTCACAAATACCGGTGAGACGGAAAATGCGATTAAAAGTAAATCTTTAAATTGTTTGTAGTGTTTACGTTAGAAGCGACTGGCTTTCGAAGCGAACTTTACTTCACATACGTGTTTCGTAAGGCCAGAGTCCGTAAACAAAAGACAGACAGAGGTTGTGTCTTTCTTCTTTTCGTAAATCGCTATAAAATGAACATGATTCACGATCATTCACATTGGGAAACATTTGTGCTGGTTTATCAAAAAACGTTACAGAATTCTATTTGTTAAAATATTAGGTTTCATTGTAAATTAAATATAAAAATATGAATGGTAAATTTATTATTTCATTTAGTTTACAAGAATTTTAAATATATAAAGCGATAGATTTACAAGTGTGTAAATTATTTTGCTAATGTCATAAAAGTTCTCTTAAATTAAATTATACGTATTGGTTCGCAAATACATGTCGGTATCTATGTTAAAAAGTACCCGTCGTAAACTGTGATAGCTTAGTAATAAAGAAGAGCCGACAGAGGCGGCGACGGCGATCCATCATTTTAGGTGGGTACTAAATATAAACTCCCTACTCAATTGAGCTACATCGTGGAAAAGAATGGAAATATAGTTTTAAAGAAGCTCCGGCTCGCGACGGCCGCCGACCGAGCGTCGGCAGGGCGTCGAGAGGCAGACAGACTGCTTTACGATGTAATAAACGCACTTCCAACTCGCAGGAGTCGCGTGACGAGACGTCCGCCCCCGCCACGCTGGAGGCGCTGCGCCGACACTCGCGGCAGATTGCCGCCCGCCGCGTGCGCCGCGTGCAGGTGCGTGCTAAGCTGTGCTCGGTTGCTCTCGCACCGCCGGCCCTCAGCCCACTTTCACGTCGCTTCGTCTGTTGCAGTTCTCGGAGCGGACGCGAGATGGCGGTCGCGGCGACGGAGCCGGTGAGAGAGACTGCCCTCGCTAAATATAATCGGGCAGGTTGCAACGCGTCGGGAAGACGCGCGCGCCGCTCGTGTGCAGCTGACGGCACGCGGCGCGCGCGGCCTCCGCCCTTATTGCTTACGCATTATCTTTGTGTGTAGAGAGCGGAGGCTCCGAGATGTCCGGCGGCAGCGGCGGTGGCGGCGACCGTCGGCCCTCCACCTGCCGCGTGGAGCTGGGCGCGCTACTGGCGTCCGAGCCGCGACCGCCCGACAATAAGGTTAAGGTACGAGGTAGCTCGTCAACGATGACGTGAGAACTTCTCCAGTTGATGCTTAAAGCATCACGCTTTTGTATGATCTAATCTAACACATCTATAACATCTTAGCAAGATAACACATCAGTATTTTGTGTGTACTGCTTGAGTTGCAGAAGCCTTCCCACCACAGTCCATCCCTATGTTTGTAGCTTCGCGCGACCTATTTGCGTAATGAGTATATCCGCCTTTGAAGGCTTCGACACTTTGACAGCGACAATTTACCATTAACAGCTGACCTACTTCACGTGTATCGTCCGGCATCGCACGATGAGGGACGATAGCATTGATGATTTAGAAATGTCTAGAAAATTTCTAAAGGTGTCGAGCCTTTGTACTGTACAAAAAACAAAGAATTTTGTAGAATTTTGTTTTCGTAATAATTACAATTTTAATAGTATTCCACAAATGAAATCCACGTGTATCAGCGCCGGTGCTTATCTGTAAATTATGGAACTCTGTACTTTGCAAGCGGCCGGAATGTAGTTATTTTGGTAATATAAATAGAAAAAAATAAATACACGCGCAGTTCATTACGCTAAGTATAAAATTTTTCATTCTTACAAAATGGCGTACGACAAGGTAACCCGTGAGATACTATATGGCGAGCTAGAAGCGAAATTCCTGTTGCGGGTTGCGGTTATAAAAAAAAAAGATTAAAACATGAAGACACAATAAGAGTACGCAGCAGCACTTCACTTTTTGTGTATGACATGAAGTGGCTCAGTATATGTAGTATGTGTAGTATGTGTGACATGAATATCCTGTAATGGGAACGGTGCTCCCTCTGCATTGAGTCAGCTTAGCGGATCGAATCCGCATTGAACAATGAACGTGCTCGGCTGGTTTGAGCATGTCGGGAGGATGAACGATTAAAGTATGGTAAGAAAGATATATGAAGCAAAAATGAGCAGTGAGAGAGATAGTGGGAGACCTTGGTTGACCTTCGAGAACACAGTATCGATGATACTAGAGGAAGGTAACGTGAAAAACACGAGGACCCCTCGAAGGCCGTGTATGAAGAGGTTGATGACTGTGTAGGAGGCGAATAAGTATGCAGATACCCCAGCGTTTGGCGCTCCGTTACATACAAGTACTATTAAAAACTATTGTACAATGTTGTATTTTTACTAAAAATTAACACAATAAAATTAACTTTAGTCCCTATCTGTTAACTTGGTAATAAGCAGTATGATTTCACTATAACCTGTATATAGAATTACTATTGTATTTTTATTCTTCAAATTTATTTATAAGATTTTGTACTAAATAAAAATGTCGATTTATATAAGTATTTTATATTCAAATACGGAATAATTTAGTAAAAAAAGACAATGTAATGTAGCGAGACAAACGGTAACAATATAGGAAATTATACTATTAACAACTCTTTGTTAACAGCGACACAGTATACATGGTATGACAGAGGAGGAAAATGTGGTCCGACCGCATCAGGAGATGGCCGTGCTGTCTCTTGAGGAGAAGAAGTATCTGCTTGGTGTGGAGCGCGGTGACGTGGCGGGCACCCGGCGCGTGCTGCAGCGTGCGCGCGACACCGGACACATCAACGTGGACTGCGTGGACCCACTCGGACGCAGCGCGCTGCTCATGGCCATCGACAACGAGAACCTGGAGATGGTGGAGTTGCTTCTCGAATTCGGTGTGGAGACTAGAGATGCACTGCTTCACGCCATTTCTGAAGAGTTCGTGGAAGCTGTAGAGGCCTTGTTGGACCACGAAGAGAGAACTCGAAAACCTGGTGAACTACACGTAAGTTGGCAGGAATACTTTTACAAATGCGCTAAGCGAAATTTATTGAGTTCCTGCAGTTCCCTCAGGTTGCTCTTACTGTTTAAGAAACAATACTAGTAGCTTTTTTTGGTGTATTGAACACAACCTCACAGGTAAAACTTACCAGTCATATTTCTAACTGAAAACAATATTATATTAGTTTTGATTTCTATTTATTTATAACAGCTACTTTTTAATATTCTTTGTATGTCTATGAAGGTATAAGGTATATTTATAATTTTCCCGGTGTACAGAGTTGGGAGGCTCTCCCGCCAGAGACGGCGACTTTCACGTCAGATATAACGCCACTCATCCTGGCAGCGCACCGCGACAGCTACGAGATTATTAAGTTGCTGTTGGACCGCGGCGCGGGGCTGCCAGTGCCACACGACGTGCGTTGCGGCTGCGACGAGTGCGTGCGCTCGCGCCGGGAGGACTCCCTGCGGCACTCGCGCTCGCGTATCAACGCGTACCGCGCTCTAGCCTCTCCATCCCTCATCGCTCTGTCCTCTAAAGACCCTATCTTAACGGCATTCGAATTATCGTGGGAGCTCCGCCGGCTCTCAGCTTTGGAGCATGAATTCAAGACTGAGTATCAAGAGCTTCGGGTACAATGCCAAGAGTTCGCGACGGCTCTGTTGGACCACACGCGCACGTCTCACGAGCTACAGGTGCTCCTCAACCACGAGACGGGCTCGCCTCAACAACCCTTGACCGAAACTGGAGCACCGGAAAGGATGCGATTATCTCGACTCAAGTTAGCGATAAAATTACGCCAGAAAAAGGTAAGCGAGGAAAATCAATTTTACTGTTCATTTTATAATTTAAAATGTTTTCAGATCTATGTTTTTAGAAGTGTAACCATGTACCTAACATGGTACCGGTACATGTGGAAGTGAAGGAGAAGAAAAAACGCTAGGACGATATTCAATTGGTGCAAGATAAGATAAAACCTAGCATAGAGACTATGTTCGCCGGTCTTTATTATATTATATATTATAAAGATATTTAATTATGTGATAAAACTCAACGCCATAGCCACACTTAGTACAATTAGACCGAAGGGGATAAAAATATTTTAAATATGGTCTTTACCCGAGTGTGAATCGAACCCAACATGTAGTATATCAGACATTATTTACTGGTTCAACTGCGCCAATGATAAACTTATATTTATATATTAAAACAGTGATAATATTGTGTCTGTATATTTAATGTATTTCAAAATAATTTAGGGGGATATAAAAACAGCAATGGTATATGAATATGCCTTTTTAATATTTGTCTATATGTATACACACTTCTTTACAACTATTAGCATATTTTATTTCGAAGAGTGGAACACCTGAATTTAAATTAAATTTAAATGAAAATTATAGACCAGCGAAACTATAAGAAATAAGGAAACTGCCTTAACAAAATATATTCAACGTGATGCACATTTTTCGTTTTCATACAAAAATTAAAGATCTGACGCAATTGATGAAGGTCTAGAAAATAAATAAACTATGAGAAATAAGTAATGACCCCTTAACAAAAATTGATCAACGTGATAGGAATTTTCCATTGACCTACAAAGTAATTAAAGATCTGGAAAATCTGATGAAGAACATTAGTAAAAATTGGTCAGTGTGGTGGGTTCATTTACTCTCGTATTAAACGTATAAACGTAAATTCCATATAAAAATATACCTTTGATCTGTATTCTATATGGTGGAAGGTGTCGTGCAAAAATATGTCAATATATTAGTTCGTTAATGCGGCAAAGAAAATAGATTCACTTTTCTTATCACTTTTTTATTCATTTTAATTATAAATAATATCCATGTTTAAATAATTCTACATATATATGTTGATATCAACTACTAGGGTCTGCTATAAGGACTCTAGAGGAATAAAATTAGAACGCGTCTGCTTCCATAGTAGTGAATTCCGATTCCGTTTACCTGTGTGATTATAATGATCTATAAGACTGTACTCGTATAAATGATATTTTTTAACATTTTTTAAAGAGTTATTCGCACACTAAGGAAATTGAAAAAGACATATTTAAAAACGTATAAAAAATTGAACGCAGCGGGATTATAACCCGCGCCTCTTGAACGGCTTTCAAGAGGCGCGGCTTCAAATCCCGCTGCGTTCAAATTTTCTTATGTATGGATGATTATTCTCATAATGAGAGTGTCTGCAAGGCGCAGGAAATAATGCCGCTGTGTGTGTGTGCAGTTCGTGGCGCACCCCAATGTGCAGCAGCTGCTGGCGTCCATCTGGTACGAGAGTGTGCCGGGCTTCCGGCGCAAGAACATGCTGCTGCAGGCGGCGGAGATGGTGCGCATCGGCGTCATGTTCCCGCTCTACTCGCTGGCGTACGTCGCCGCGCCGCACTCCGCCGCCGGCCGCACCCTCCGCAAGCCCTTCATCAAGTTCCTTTGTCACTCCGCTAGCTACTTTATGTTCCTCTGTGAGTTGGCATGCGTGTTACTGAGAATATAGCGTTCCGTTAGTCAAGTACAGTTAGACATTTATTAGTTCTTCAGTATTTTTTCGATTCATCATCTTTATGATTTAGCTAATTATATTTTCATGTTAATGTAATATATTTAAATGGTCCGGTGCTCTACGCCGCGCCGGTACCTAGATACGCTAGGTTGTCAGCGCCTGTCTCGTCAGTTGACGTGATGTTCTAAAATTAATTATGTTAAAAAAACACATATTTAGAAAACGTATAAAAATTTGAACGCAGCGGGATATGAACCCGCGCCTCTTGAAAACCGTTCAAGCGCTCTGACCGCTAAGCCATGCGTTCTACATCTAGCTACGTTGAAATTCTTATACGCTAATAATTCTTATAAGTTTTAACTTATATTTGTTGTTAGCATCTCTGTAGAGATTTTTACAAATTTCTGCTACCCAAAGATTATTCTACGAAAGATCGTTTGGCAAGAGAGAATGCTATTTATTAAATATATATATTTTTTAACATTTTTAAAAGTGTTATTCGCACACTATGGAAATTGAAAAAGACATATTTAGATAACGTATAACGTAAATAAACGTTCAAAATTTTATACGTTTTCTAAATATGTCTTTTTCAATTTCCTTAGTGTGCGAATAATACTTTAAAAAATGTTAAAAAAAAATATTAATTATGTTTTTATTCGTTTTCAAAAATTTGTAACAAACATTAAATAAACCTTCGAAACCTTATTTTTATAATTTTCATGTCTCATTTATCATCTCATGTCTTACGTATGAAAACTAACGTATATTTTTATAACCTACCTAGATACAAAACATTTCGTTTTTCGCTTCCCGCCCGAATACGAGATATTACGTATAGAGTAGCGGAAATCAACAACGAGCTCTCTCATACCAGAGCGGGGAAATGAAAATAATTGAAATGTAATCATTCCTCCCGGTGGGGATCGAACCTACAACCGACGAGTCTACGGTCGGACGCTGTCCAGTTGCAGCACGGCGGCATTTAAATGGCAGGGCCGTATGTGTCCGCAGTCCTGCTGATCCTGGCGTCGCAGCGCATCGAGACGGCGGCGGGCGGCATCTTCTGGGGCGCGCACACCACGCCGCTGTCCCGCCGCGGCGCGCCGCCCTCGCTCGTCGAATGGCTCATACTAGCGTGGGTCAGCGGTACGTTACTCAGCTATTTTATTTGTTTATTTTTCATTAATCATATGCTAATTAAATCAGTTACAATAGGAATAGAATTCTTGCTAAGATGCAATGTATGATAGTACAAGCATGCATTTAATAAGATAGTGCGGTATTTTACGTAATCATATCTTCATATAAAGGTCTTATTTGGAGTGAAGTGAAGCAGCTGTGGGACATGGGGCTCCGCGAGTACGTGCACGACATGTGGAACGTCATAGACTTCGTCACCAACTCTCTGTACGTGGCGACTGTCGCGCTACGAGTCGTGTCGCACTTTCAGGTACGCGAGCTTTCGTTTAGTAACATTTTGTTTTGTTAGTAAATTTGAATGACTTGTGATATCTTTGCAGAAAATATTTTTTCCTTATTATTGTTTTGTATTAAAAACGACATGTATTACCTACTTACAAATAGTACAGAAAAGATTAAAACTTTTGAAACAGGTCCGTAGAGAAATGGCGATGGGCTTGCAATGGAACCAGCCACGTGAGAAGTGGGATGCGTGGGACCCCATGCTACTATCCGAGGGCCTGTTCTCTGCCGCCAACATCTTCAGCAGCCTAAAGCTGGTGTACATCTTCAGTGTAAACCCGCATCTAGGCCCTCTGCAGGTGTCACTGAGCCGTATGGTGTTGGATATACTCAAATTCTTCGTCCTGGATATCCTCGTCATATTCGCATTTTCTTGTGGTAAATACGCTGTTGCAAAACAATATTTATAACAATAATGCACGACTTACAAGTTTCGCAAAAGAATTATATACGCACATAGCAAAGACAGGAACGGTACCAAATTTATGTACATTTTTTTTAAATTGCAATTAATTATTAGTTGTATAGGTTTAGTTAATTAGTTTTAATAATTGCCAATTATGTTTTAATTATTTTAGTAACTTCTGTATTGCATTATTAGTAAGTAATTGATAGAAAGTTCATGACGGTCGCCCTAATGAACTCGGTATCGATTTGTATGAAGCATTATTCATAAATCGATCGTCCTACAGGACTCAACCAGTTACTGTGGTACTACGCGGATATGGAGAAGAAGAAGTGCAACGCGCCCTCCTCCTACACCGGGGCCAACGCCTCGCTGCCCGACCCCGACGCCTGCGTCGTGTGGCGCCGCTTCGCTAAGTAAGTAGTGAAAGCTAATTTGTGTTACCACATCTCTAATTTTGTACTAATCGTGGAATTAATTTATTGTCAGTTTGTTCGAGACTATGCAGACACTATTTTGGGCAGCCTTTGGCTTGATTGATTTGGACTCTTTCGAGTTGGAGGGCATCAAGATCTTTACTCGCTTCTGGGGCATGCTAATGTTCGGCACTTACTCCGTCATAAACGTGATCGTACTCCTCAACCTGCTCATCGCCATGATGAACCACTCCTACCAGCTTATATCGGTTCGTACACGATACACGTTTAAGTAATGATAAAATATATTATGATTTTTGTTATCAAAAGAGTTGGCACGAAGTCGGGAAAGATCGCTTGGGTTATGGAGACTATTTCTGCAATGTAATATAAACGACAAACATGAAAATCATCGCACTATGTTCAGGAGCGCGCCGACGTAGAGTGGAAGTTCGCGCGCAGCAAGCTGTGGATCAGCTACTTCGAGGAGGGCGGCACCGTGCCGCCGCCCTTCAACGTGGTGCCGTCGCCCAAGTCCGCGCTGTACGCGTGGCGCTGGCTGCAGCGCCGCCTGTGCGGGCACGCGCGCGCCAAGCGCGAGCACATGCGCACTATACGCGTACGCACTGTATATTTCTCTTCTCTATGGTCCTGTACTTAAATAGGACATAATTATATTTCACTCTGATTATCTTAATAGGAATAAAGCGTGAACGTTACTTAGTTAAAACGGAGTTTGTTTCTAGTGGTAAACTTAAGTATTTATAAATATTGATGCCATAAAATATTTGAATCTCAAATGTTGTACTTTCATGTTTCAACACCACACTTGTCTAATCATTAAAAGTAAGACGTTTTACAGTTATTGATTGACAAACATTTCAATTTCCTATCAGAAGTTAGCTGTCCTTATGAATCCAGCTAAGGTCAGTTTATTTTACCTCGTCGACGCACGGCAAGATGTGCCCTCGCGTCGTGAGATACAGTACAATCAGGACGTTCGTACGCTATGGGTCGATTAAATAAATATAAAATCTAAATAGATTATATGCTTCGTTCCGTGTTTATTGTCTTTGTAATGTGTACACTAATATCAGTGAGATAGGACAGAGATTTAGCTTCACTAGTAATTTGAGCGATCCTTTAAGTGGAAAGAAAATTTGTCCCGCGTCACGCTTAGAAAAATGTTAGCCAATGTTATTTAATTATAACGTGATTTTTGCTATGATGTTTCAGAGAAAAGCGAAGCAGGCTAACGAGAGGGACTTTCGATACCAAGTAGGTGTAGTAGAATTTATAATTTATCTTAAAATTTAAATCATATTGAAATAATTATATTTTTGGAAATTTTAATGTTAATAAAAAAAGGCAGAGGCTGCCGGTCGTAACGAAAAATATATATTATTTATTTATCATTTTTGTCAACGGTAAATCTTAAAAAACTACCGATATTCGTGTAGAATCATTACTATAGCTAATGACAATGTATTAAAAATGATTCTACTTGAATAGAGTAGGTATTAGGGGCGACTTTAATATCCGTGGGCTGCCGCTGATCCGTCTCTACTAATCGACCGTAAATAGTGAAAGTGCGCGTAATGATCTGCAGGCCATAATGCGCAATCTGGTGCGCCGCTATGTAACGGTGCAGCAGCGGCGCGCAGAGTGCGGCGGCGTCACCGAGGACGACGTCAACGAGATCAAGCAGGACGTCAGCGCGTTCCGCTGCGAGCTCGTGGAGATCTTGCGCAATTCCGGCATGAACACCTCCACCGCCAACGCGGGCGCCCCCGGTGAGGCCCGACCGTTTCGCCTCTCGCTCCTCACGACACACGCAGCCGCGAAGTTACTAACCCCTCGCGCGCCTTCTCGCAGGCGGCGGCGGCGGCAAGAAGAACCGTCAGAAGGAGCGGCGCCTCATGAAAGGTTTCAACATAGCGCCCGGCGGGTCCCTGGCGCCCGTGGACGAGTTCCTGGCGTCGCTGCACCACGAGCACGGCGGGCACGGCGGCCACCACGCGTCGCTGTCGGCGCTGCTGGGTGGCCGCCTGCGCACGAGCCAGTCCAGCCTGTCGGACGGCGGCGGGGGCGGGCTGGGCCCGCGCCGCAAGCCCTCGCACAAGCGCCGCTGGGGCACCATCATAGAGGCGGCGCGGGCGGCGCGCGTGTCGCGCCTCATCGGACGCTCGCGCTCCGAGGACTCGGTCTGCGACCACGCCAGACCTTCACCAAGGTAAACAGCTTTCTAAGTAACTTCAAATAGTATTTTTTTATAGAAATATTTTGTTTCCTAAGCAGGTAATACCTTTCTTTTATGTGTCGCTTTCTGTAAATGTAAAAATGAAAAGTATATAGTGTAATATAAGTTTTGACGACTGTTTGCGGTACGCAGCGGCAGCGAGCGCTCGGACTCGGGCAGCGACTCGCAGCGCAGCCCGGAGCGCGCGCCACGCGGCGGGCCGCTGCACCCGCTGACGGCGCTGGCGGCGCTCAAACGCAAGCGCAAAAAGTTCTCGGACTCGCGGCGCGCGGCGGAGGCCGAGGCGCTGCAGCGCGCCAGCTCAGTGCCGGCCCGCTCGCCGCCCGCGCCGCCGCAGCGCGGCTCCTGCGCCGCGCCCGCGCCCACCGCTGTGTCGCCCTCCACCACCGCCGAGAGCGTGCCCGGCAAGGGCAGCCGCGAGCCGCTGCTTGCCAGCCTCGACGACGACGCGCACAAGGTAGCGTGCGAGATTACTTCTCTATAATAGTTGTGTGCGATAGACTAATGTTCCGGGGTTATACGCATATAATGTTTGCTTCAACTGTTCTAACAGGAGTTGTGCGGCCAGTGCGGCTACGACGGCGCGGATCCGGGTCCCGTGAACGCCGCCGACGCGAGCGGCGACGGCGAGACGGGCGCCGACGAGGCGGCGTGCGCGCGCTGCGCCGCGCTGGCGCGCCTGGCCGGCGTCACGCCGCTGCACGGCCACGCGCCGCACCACTCCGCGGGCTGGCTGTGAGCCGGCCGAGTATCAGAGGCCTCAGTGGTGGGAATATTCCGATCATACGGAGGACAATATACTTATTCTGGACTCCACTTTCTAGTATAATAACAAGGCGCCTCACGTTGGAACGGCGGCGGATGCGCGTGAGCGTGTACTGTGTGTGCCGACGTGAACGTGTCGTTACTCTTTATACGAGTATATCCCCTTACGTTATTCCCGCACAAATGTACTTCCAGTAATTTTATATACAACCGACTATACATATGATTTTTGTCGCAAACCGTTTGAAATATGTTTAATTGTTTGTTTTTAAAAGTGTTAAAATGTATAATAATTCCGTACGTATGCAACAAGCACGAAATACTTACTAGGTGAATTTCAAGCGCGCAGCAGCCGGCACTCTCGGCACTCTCGCAACAGAGCGACCGTTATAACTTATAGCTTTAGCTTATAGCTTTGACAAAAAGATTTCCTTTAGGACGTACCGAACATATGCACAGCCATTATGGTGTTTTACCGCAGTATAATTGTATTGCAATATTCCTTTGTTTGCTGAGAGTAGCGCGGTCCGTGGTCGTGTGTGAGAACACCAACTAGTTAGTAGTGTCAGCCGTAGTCGATTAGTCAGTGTTAGTAGTGGGTACGGTTTTATATATGTGTAACTTATACGAATACTGAGGTAGGATTATCTAGTTATACACTAGGCGTAGTTAGGGACGTAAATATACAATATATCATGTGTTCCAGAGCATCTCCAGGATAGGTTCCGTACCGAGTTCAGTGTTCGGGAGGCAGCTCGGTCAGGTGTAAGCAAAACAGGGATTTTATGTGCAACATGTTGTCCAATTTACTACAGTTTTTATATCTTTCGTTAGCTGTCTTATGAATTACAATATAGTACTCCCAAGTACAGGTGCAAACGAAACGAAGTAGCCACTTTCCGTGCCGCATGTAAGTAGGACTGCGCCTTCACTGCTGTTTTGAAATGTGTACCGTGTAGTGCCCTCACACTTTGGAACTGCTATCCTATAGGTACATATGTATAGAAACGAAAATTAAAAATGATACGATATTTGACGACATTTATTAATGTGCAATGATCATTTTACAAGTATTTATAAATTATTTGTTACATTAAAGTTTCTGTATGTTATTATTTAAATAATAAATAGTCGTACTTAGTAATTATTTAATGAATGTAAAATTGGCTCCAAAGAGTACTGTTAGCGTGGACCTCCCGCCCCGCCCCGCCTGCCCCTCCCCGAGCGGCCGGAGGTTAACAACACATCTCACTATCAATGAGTACATTTCAAAAAGATCAACAAAATTTATATTTAGTCAATTTATCAGAATGAATCGTATGGGATGTTAAATTGAGTGAAGCGCAAACTATCGTCAGTCGTCGGCGGGCGCGTCGGCGTCCAGCGGCACGTAGTCGCCGGGGCGCGCGGCCGCGGCGCGCACGGCCAGCAGCAGGCGGCCGGCGCGCGCGCGCAGCAGCACGCCGCAGCCGCGCGCCACCGCGCCGCGCTCCGCCGCCAGCGCCAGCTGGTTCACGACGCGCCGCTCCACCTCGTGCTTGATGCTGCGCGCGCCGTAGTGCACGTCGTAGCCGTCCGCCAGCGCGCCCAGCACGCCGCCCTCCCAGCGCAGCTCCACGGCGTGCCGCGCGCGCGCCTTGTCCGCCCACGCGCGCAGCTCCAGCTGCACCAGCGTCAGCAGCTCCTGCCGCGAGAACGGCAGGAAGTACACGATCTCGTTGATGCGCCCGAGGAACTCGTCGCGCCCGAAGTGCCGCTTCAGGATGGGGCGCACCACCGTGTCCTTGAACTTGCGCGACACCTGCACCGCCTCCTCCTCCCCCTCGCCCTCCGCCCCGTCGCCCGCCGCCGTCACCGCCCCTGCCTCGCCGTCGCTGTACTCTTCTGTAATTATTGGCAAAATTTCAAATATAACACAATAATCTTAAAGTAAAGCGTTAGATTCTGGCGGAGTCTAACTTAATAAAAATAACAAAGTCTAAATAAGCGTGACAACGAGTATCTCACGAGAACATTTGTTAACTTTGAAAAAGTGTGAAATGAGATTTATATGAAACTTTACATGCTGATGAAAACCATAATATAGGATATAATTAACAAAAACTGTCCAACATGATAGCATTTTTCATTGATATACATTACAATTAAAGATCTAGAATATCTGATATAGACCGGCTAAACTACAACAAATTAGTAAAAATTTTATGGGCAGTCTTCATTATCAAAAAAAATGTTTCCTTATCAAATAGATTCCCATTCTACTATGAATCTCTATCTAGGTTATATTTATATTGTTTTCATTCTTTCTCTCCGGTAAGACAAAGTGGGCCGTTGAGTTTAGTGTAAGTAGGTCCTTTTTGTGTGTCAAGCCAAAGAACAGCGACAATGAAAAAAACGATTAGAAACGTCTTACCTATCTTTTGTGGAAGTCTAAGAGACAAGATAATTATTACCTTAATGACAGTTACTATAATTTTAGGTCCAATATCAAAAAGTTTACGCAAGAAAATTTGCGGGCTTTAACCAGTCCAATACAATAACTGCACGCGAAGAACAACTTTTTACGGAAATTATGCGGACGGAGAGTAAAAACCTAATATTTTTTATAATGATTTATGCATTACAAATAAAATGAATGTGACACACTCGACCATTTGTTCAACGTAGAGTTCAATACACTTATATAAATAAATTACCCAATTCCCATAATTATTTATACTTTCAACAACAACTTTCATTTCTTTTTATTCTTTTGCTGCAATCGAAAGGACAAAGTATATGCATGTCTATGACAACTATTTTAAGAAAACGAATAATTTGCAGTAAGATTTGAACCCGCGTCTCCTGGAGTCCAAGCGCTCTCGATAATTAAGCTATAAATTCTTATCAATCTAAGATGAAATTCTGTTACGCTTGTTGGAACTTATTTTCGTTATTAGCATAAGGATCTAAATATTAATTTTCTTTCCCTTAGCACTTTGAACCCAAATCTCATTCCCTCTTACCTAAGGATTAATATATCATCTCCATGTTCATTTGGTGGAACACTGGATATCAGAGATGAATAATTCCTCATAGTTATATAAAGGTACAAGTACTATGCACGTACCTCTGGGCTTGTCTGGAGGGGTGGGAGGGGCTTGGGAGGCGGGGGCGGAGGGCGCGCGGGCTCGCTGCTCCGCGCGCGCCTCCGCCTCGCGCCGCAGCTGCAGCCCGTACTGCGCGATCTCGTCCGCCGCCAGGTTGGACGTCATCACGAATATTGCGTTCTTGCATTCTATCAGCTTGCCCTTGCCGTCTGTCAGCCGCCCCTGTCACACGGCCACCAAAACTATTACAAAGCAACGCCATTGTGACATGCTGAGGTTGTGTCTTAAAAGAACTATCATATGCACCTCGTCGAAGAGTTGCAGCAACACTGTCAGCACGTCGGGGTGCGCCTTGTCCACCTCGTCGAACAGCACGACGGCGTCGGCGCGGCGGGCGAGCGCGCGCGTGAGCTGCCCGCCCTCCTCGTGGCCCACGTAGCCCGGCGGCGCGCCGATCAGCTTGGCCACTTCGTGCTTCTCCTGGTACTCCGACATGTCGAGGCGGATGAAGGCGGCAGGGTCGTCGCGGTGCATGTACCTCGCCAGCTGCTTGGCGAGCTCCGTCTTGCCGATGCCCGAGCTGCCCAGGAACAGGAACACGAGCGGGTGCTCCTCGTCCGCCCAGCCATTTTCCTTGCGGCGCACGGCGGCGGCCACGGTCTCGATGGCGGCGGTCTGCCCGACGATGTACTGCTTGAGGCGCTGCTCCAGGGGAAACTTGCGCCTCTCGTCGGCGGCTGCGGCGGCGGCGCGCTCCTCCCAGAGGCGCGCGTGCTCGAGGATGAGGTCGCGCGTGGCGGAGGGGTCACGCGCGTAGTGCAGCGCGCGGCGGCCGGCGTGGTCGCGCGCCGTGGGGTCTGCGCCGGCCTCCAGCAGCGCCCTGGTGGACACCGCCGAGTCCGCCAGCGCCGCGTAGTGCAACGCCGTCCACCCGAGGAACGACGCACGTGCATTCATTGCACTGCAGAACTCATCTTCTCGCCTTTGTAGCACTTCCAATGGATGTAAACCGATGCTGGAGGCTGCGGCGGAGGCTCCAGCATACTGCTCGCGCATATCAGCCTTTGCACCCAGACGCAGGAGCTCCTGTACAGCACCTGGTTGATCATTTGCAGCAGCTACCATAAGAGCAGTCCAGCCAAGAGCATGTCTACGATTAGCTGCACCACCTTCTCCACTATCACCTTTGTTGTTGTTCTGTCCATCGTCATGTGCTGCCGCTATTTGTCTGCAATGATATATAGCCCACTAATTCATGTTATTTGAATAAATATTATAGAGTTCATCATCAGTACAACCCTTTGGCAATTGGCAGTGAGTTTCAATAACATATTTATTTCCTTGATTTTATGAAATAAAATACAATGTCACAAAATCAATTGTTGATTTATATCTGTTGTTATTTAAGAGGCAATAAAATGAAAATATGTGCAAGTTTATTCTATTCATCAGCTACATTTCTTCCCATATTATTATAAGAAAAATATTTAAAAATAAAACTATCTAGGTACTTTATTAATTAGTATAATTTTTCAAATAATTTAAAAAAGTATCTAACTATAACTTTTACTCTTTGTATCTACACTTACTTGCCAAGCTCTTGAACATTTCCAATTTTTGCAGCTTTAAAATATCTTTTTTCTGTAAATATTAATATAAATTATAAATGAATGAAACTTTTGCTATGATTTATACTAAGAACAGGTAAAACAATCACTATTGTTATACCAGCTTGTTTAATTTCCAAGTTAAAGTGGATATTATGTTCATTAATGCAGACATTTGTAGATAATAATTAAAAAGTTAACATAAGTTAACTTTATTTATATATGAGATAATGAAAATGTCTCAAAGAAAAATTGGAAAAGTTACAAACCATTATAGACATATTCAGCAGCAATTAATGCTACTCCTAGTGATGCGGCAAGGTATATATTATATCTATTATGATTATGTTGTGGCGGTTTCTCAGTATTGTTCATACTACAAGCAATGTATTTACGAACTGGAACAACAGATAGGCCCAATCGAGATATAGCTGGAGTCCGCCGAGCTATTCTAGTGACTGCAGATCTCATTGTAAAGAGGGATGTCATATTTCCAATTCTTTTCTTCCAGCCGCTATTGTATTAGGATTATGGAACTGATCTAATAATATACAATTTAAAGGTAGTGCGGTATATCCGCATTATTTTTTTGTAAGTTTCACAATCATATTTATTATTATTTTTAATTCATAATTTTTTCCTTTCTTACGTCATTGTTGACAATTTAACGACTGACAGTTAAGTTGTCAAAATTTTGTTAGTACTTAAGACGTTCTTTATTCAGTTGTTCCAATTTCCAAGTGATCATTTACGTACTGAATACTATAAGTTTGTAATTATTTCAAAATATTTCAGATACTTTTCAACATGTTAAAATATTTTATATCTAAACTCCACATGCTTAACATTTAGTTAATTAGCTACCGGTTTATATTTGATTTTCTGAACTTCATTTACGGCAGACGACAACTGCCGCAGTTACATGACAGTTCGATAAAATCCTTTTTATTTAAAGGTGTACGAAAAATGAATCAGACTATTGTTAACAAATCAAATTTTACGTTCCATGTATCGGCATCAACGTTGGAGAAATAGTTATTTAATAAATCTTTGTGTCAAAGAACTGTAAGGTGATTTTGATAGGTTTGTTTATACTTTATAGTAGCCTCCATTTATGTGTTGACATATGAAGGGCGCCTGTTTGTACAAAAACTTTCGCGGGGAATCGTTGCTTATTGAAAGAAAATGGCTCTTGGTGGAACTGCGCTCCTTCAAAATGCCACAATGTTGGAGCAGCTCCTTGAAGAAATTAATTTTCAACGCACCAAAGAAATGCGACAGCTGATGAAAGATGGTAAGTTTTGATAACGTTATTGATGCTTAATATTTTGTTAAACTTAAAGTTTAATGTGGCAATTAGTATCTTAATTTAATATTCGTATCTGTGCTTACAATTTATGTACATAACCCAACAAATTTAGTTTTGGGATAACGAAAAAAATGAAAATTTCATCAAGTTAAATTAAGATTCAGCAAGATTAATTGCTGCATGTATTTAGCATAATTGTTTTATTGGTTATAAGTAGCTTTTATTGTAATGGGTATTTAAATAAAATGTTTGTTATTTTCTTAAAATAACAGGGAAAAACTTATTATGTCAGCCCAGATCCTAACATATAATGTCTATGTCCATTTTGAATTTATAATTCTAATAGTTAATAATGATAGAATCCTGTGGTTATTGTGCATATAAAGCTTGTCAAGGTGGGTCAAATCAAGAGTATACAAAATTTCTGCTAATTTCAGGCTGTAGTTAAAATGTAATTATATTTTAATACAAATTAAAAGCATTCTTTATTCAATTAGACTTGATTTAAATATACTTTACAAAACATACTTTACTTTATTAATCCTTTTTACTCTTTCTTAAAAAGTTTTATCTGGACATGCATTTAAATATTCAAGCAAATAGCATGTCAAGAAGTGAGGCCAATACATATAAAAGTGTAAAGATTTGGACAACGTTGATTAACATTACTTTCATAATTAGATTTTTTATTATATTGTATATGATTAGAAATGTGTCCTGAAAATATAATAAATGATTCAGGTGTAATGTATACATATTTGCAACAATTTCAAGTACATGTAATTGTAAAAATATTTTTTTAAACATTAAGCATGTACTAATTTTATAATACAGTCAGTTAACATTCATATATTACAAGCAAGGCTGCTGCAATATATGTATTTTTGTACTACTTGGAAATTTTCATCTACATACCATATTATTGTAATTTATGGTATATGGCATATTTATTTATGATACAGAGTTTATGTTATGTATTTTAACATTTTTAACTTACAACCTTACAACACATTCACACCTTACAACTTATTTTATTGTTGTTAGTATACTTTAAACTTTTTTTGTTATAGTATGTACTAAGCCTATTAGAATTTCGACATAGCCAAATGTAGAATGCATGGTTTATGTGGTCAGAGTGCTTGCATGCTTTTTAAGAGGTGCAGGTTCAAATCTGACTGCATTAAATTTTTATTTTTTCCAAAAAGCTTTCTTTTATGTAATTTGATGATTTTTGAATGATTGAATATATTTGATATTTTCAATTGTGTTTACAATTATATATTTGTGTGCTAAATTATGGCATTGCAAATAGCCTTAATATTATAAAGAGCACAGCAAGCCACCTACTGCTTAAATGTGTGGGAAAGGTGTATTAAAACTGCACATCAATATTCAGCACATTATGATAGCTCTTTTATGCATATGCATGCAATGCATAAAAGCTATAATGCTTTTTTGTGGTAAATTAAAGTTAGCCTTAAGAATTAATATTCATTTATTCTCAATAACATTTAACTTTGAAAAATTATAATGGAGTGTGTCATTAAAACTATCAACCTTAAAAAAAGACATTTATTGAACTTTTAATTACAACAGCAATGCATGCATGTATATTCTGTAAACAGTTAATTATACTCGCTAACAGACATCAATCTTATGTTATTAATCATTTTATTTAGGGTTCTTCAACTTTGGTGACATTCTAAGATGTTGCATGCAACTTCACAGCATCTGTATAGTAATTTGAACACAAATATTCTATAAACGTCATGTAAAAAATGTATGAATACTCTTAACACTGAGATCTATAGTGGAACCCATTTTCTATAAATGTCTATTTGGCTGGTTGAAAAATATAACATAAACAATACACAAAAAAGACTGCCTTTTCGGAATGTTCTTCTTAAAGAGTGATATTTATTGACGAAAATGATTTAATTGTTGCCGTTTATCTTATTTTGTGCTCAAATATGATGTATTTTCTTTTTAATATATTAACGAAAAGCATTTACAGCTGAACCACATTGTTGATACCATACCATAACATAAAGTAAAATATTTTCGTCAAAATACATCACTACACCTTAATATATTCGTTCAGTAGCAAATAAATTAATATAAATAATTTATTCTTTAAAAATATATACAAAGCAACAAAAATATATTATAAAAGCTATGAATTTCTTTACAAGAGTGTATTAAAAATCATAAGGTTTTGTGTACAATTAAAGGCAGACTAAAAATAATTTTATATACAAACGGCGCAATCCATCGAGACCGCAGGCCACACTTGACACGACGCACAGAAAACCATTGAAACAATAACAGTAACATTAACTTAACTAAACAAATAACGGCATGTTCAAAACCAACCACCGAGCTCTGCTGACTGTCCGCCCTCTGACTCCGTCCGCTTCTATTCATATACACAATTACATATATAATATTTATATACTTTATATCACATCTCAAATACAAGGAAAATACTTAATTTTTACTCTAACAATGTTTTCTTATAGCGAGACGGAGCAAGTATAGAACAACTCATACACATACATATTTCATATTAAGCGCTGTCGAGTACAATTTTTATGCAAATTACATCTAAACATTTATAACAGTTAGTTAAAGATTTATTGAATAGTTTAGAAGGCACTTTACATATAAACGTCGTAGATTCTTAGAACCTTGTATATGTATACATAGTAATAGTATGCAAAATAACATCCTGGTAATCGGTACGAGTGGAACATGGCGTTTTGATTTATCTGATAAGTGCACAAGTGTGCTATGGTATAATGAAATGGTATAATGAGCCCGACGTTACAGACTCGGGGTTCGTAGTGCTGCAAGGTACGACGTACTGGACAGATCTGTTCGTGCGACACTTCCTCTTCCAAGAAGAGCAATCCATAGACTGCGATGATTTGCTGTTTTTTGTAAGGAAGCGTCACGTAAAAGGGTCTTCTCGATACCTGCCTAAGTATGAGGTGAGTGGAAATATTTATTTACAGCAGGTGTTAAACACAATCTTATTTACATTACATTGTTTCGAAGATTACGAAAACTACTACTGTACAGTATGTTTATTATTATGATGTACTGATGTCGCCATTAATGATGTACTATTTGTTTGCTAACTTTCTTTTACCAGTAGCAGTTGCCATAATGTGTCCTATGTAGCTTCTACCGAAAAGCAACGGTCAATTGGCTAAATAAACTTTTTTCTAAACTACATTAAAGTCTCTCTTTAAAGTTCCATAAATTCATTTCTATAAAAAATATTTCCTCACAATTAATTACTTTGAGCACCCGATGCTCCCTTGTAGGCATTAACAAGTAGTAGTGTAAAAGTATAAGATGGTGACTGCCAAGGTCCACCCCTATCCACCGCGCCGCGCAGCTCAGCCTCCGTGCTGGCGTGCGGCGCGGGTGCTATTCTAGCACCATATGGATTATACATCCTAGTCGGTATTCGTTTAGAACGTTCTATGGGTATACAAAAAGTTTGCATTGTTAACAGACGTGTACTTTATTTTTAACAATACAAAAATATTATTTCTTACAGTAGACTGCTAAGGTAAGGTGTATAACGACACACTAAATAGTCTACACGCGAGCGCTTCCGTCAGATCCTTACTCACTTATCACTCACGCACTCATCTCGAATCGATCAAAATCTAATCACAGTATTTTTGTTAATAAATATTATGCTTTGTTAAACTCCGAATTGTTCAATAACCACTTATAAAATATACAATTTATAAAACAAACATTCTACAACAGTCGATAGTACAATTGATCGATTACAGTTCTCTATGAAATGAGAATCGAAACTTACTTCTACTCAACAATAAAAGCATACGAGGTCATCGTTAGAGAGTAGTAGTTCGCACTAGAGCTAAGTCTATCACATATTTGACGCGGTGCGGCACGCCGCCGGCTGGCCTGTTCGCAGACGGATGTGGAGGTGTTTCGCAAGGACTCCAAGAAGCTGCCTATCGGCGACCCGGAAATCGACTGGGAGGAGACCGTCTACCTGAACCTGATCGTGCACCAATTTGACTACACGCTCACGCTGGCCATCTGCACGCGGACCAGCCCTAAGGAGCTGCAGGTGCTGAAGCGGCACTCGCAGAAGGTGAGCGTCATACGCGCTCGGGCTGCGGCGTGGACGGCGGCGGCGGCAGCGCGCGTCACTAGCTGAGCCGGCTGAACAGCTTAGTGCGCGGCCACGGCAGCGGCCAATCGTAGCGGCGCGGCACTGGCCCGCGCACGTTACGCTCCAGGTACGTGAACAGCCAGTACCACCACTCGCGCTGGATCATGTAGTGGTTGTAGCCGTTGCCGCTGCGGTGGGGCGTCACCAGCAGGGAGTGGAACGTCCAGAACAGCCGCGTCGTGATGTAGTACGCGATCACCACGTCCACAGTATAGTGCCCGTGCGCCAGCAGCACGAACGACACGCCCAGCAGAGCCGAGCCCCACATCGCCCAATGCACCGGCCACAGTTTTTTGGGTGAGTACTCCGCCACTATCAGGTAGCTCAGGACGAGCACCATCGTGTGCCCCGAGTATATGTAGTCGCCGCAGTAGGTGTGCTTCCCGTTGATCGAGAGCCCGAAGCCCGATATGAGGTAAAACATTCTTTTTATTACCAGAAGTGGCGTCGTGGCGTTGTTACTTTTGGGGCTACACACGTAGGTCTTGCTGGAGACGGGCAGCACTGTGACGAACATTGTGACCGATCTGTACAAGTAGAGCAGGCCGATGACGAAAAATATGCGCCGCGCGACAATGAATCTGTGCTTGTGGAACACAACGACGAGCATTGCGACCGTCGTCGATATCATGATGAGGTACTCGGATACGGCCAGGCCCCAGTCGTGCGCTTCTATGTTGTCTAACACTATATCATTCAGCGGAGGCGTCGTGTTCCTGTCCGGAAGTCGCTCGTGCACCAATGACAGCGACATCATGTTTATGCACACACACACAAACAAGAAAAAGAAGGAAAGTATCGTCTTCCATATTTCTTTAGGATATCTCTCCTCGCGAACAGTCCCGGCAGGTATCTCTACCATAAAATCACCGCCGTGCGTGCGTTGCGGCGAGTGGTCCTGGTCGGGGTCGGACTCGTCCGTGGTGGGCTGCGGCGCGTCCGCCTTGACCGCGCGCGCCAGCAGCGGCTGCCGCTGCATCAGTTCTGCCTGGCTCGGCATGTCTCGTGTGTCAGCTCGCCGTTGCGACGCGTTATTATTCAGGTCATTCCGCTTGAGCCGCGACTCGAAGTTGATGCCTTTGATGTCTTCGCGGGCGGTGCTGGTCACAATGTCGACATGGCAGACCGGCGGCGGCGAAGGCGCGGGCGGGGGCGAGGGCGCACGCGGTACCAGCGCTAGCTGCTTGGCGGGCAGCTCATTGGCGAGGTACACGCGTACTGACTCGACCAGTGGCTCCGCAAAGTTGATCTGCTTCGGCGGCGACGGCTCCTTATCCGGGGAGCGTGCTGAGATCGTCATCCAATCACCATTGGGTTGTATTCCACCTGGAACGTACAAAGTTATGTGTTATTTATTATCATAAGCCACAGCACAACAGAGGTATTTGTTTTGTATAATTTTTTACATTTAAATTAAATATTCATTATTGCTACGATTATTGTGACGATTTATTGGCACGTACATGGGTACAAATATTTGTATCAAACAAACATCCGATTCCTGTCTGCTAATGAAATAGCTAATATAAACTAGAACGTGGAAATCGCTTTTAAACTTTGGTAAAGAAAACTTGAACGTAGTCAGGTAACACGTATAAGGTTACAAATTAAATTTTACGTCTAACGATAACTATGATAATGCAAATTAACCGTACTTTGTTTATATTTCCTGCAAATCATCCACGCATCGTTACGTTCGGAACTTCATTTGCACTCACTTTTAGTAAACACGATATGTGTTAATCGTTGCTTCTAGATGTTTCAACTTTGTAAACAAATTGAAGTCACAAGTGAGTAGCGCAGTTCAAAGACCGTGGTGACAAAGCGAGGGGCGCGCGGAGGCCGTTCTCTTTTGTGTTATTTGCTAATTAACGCCTGGTGTTTGTAACGCGACGCGAGACTCCGCGCTGAACGTCAACGTCGCGCCGCTCGCAACTCGCGGCCTGCGAGATGCACTCGCCAAACTGACAAATATAGATGGCCGGAAAGATTTAACATATAATGGTATGCGCCAGCAATGCGTCCTACCGGCCACTGAATCACTAGGCAACGTGCGGAAGAATAATATCCAAAGCGAACCGTTCAACTGTACCACTGTACCGGGACTCACTCGATCAATGGGCGAGCTGTCATTCCGGTCGAGCGCGGCTCATCGATTCGGTGTCCCGAGCGGTAGAAAGCCACAGCGGCGGGCGTCCGCTCGCTGCAAACTCGGGATAAACGAGGTCACGCAGGATTACGGTCTCGCACACTTCACTGTCGTATGTCGTATCGCGCACATTCTGCGCACAGGACTACGGCCTCGATATCAACTCCTATTTTCTCCGTGGGGTCGTGACATGCGCGTCTGCGGACGACCGGCGAGTGGCTACTGGCGAGCTTGCGACTTGTGTGGCGACGGCGGACGGCCGCGTACTAGAAAAGATGAAACCGGTCGGCCTTAGTGCTGCGGCGACGAGCTCGGCCGCCGTCGGCCGCTTCCGCGCACGCTCGGCTCAATGGGAATGATTACGTGTGACGTCACGCCGCGCCCGCACCCCGCACCCTCGCGCCCTCCTGCGCGCTCGGTGCACCTGCACCGGCCGCCGGCCCTACTACGATCAGCCGCGCTGGGATATGAAAAAATGTGTGTAAAGTGGTCCGAGTCTTGTATTTTGCACATTAGAGTTTACAATCTTGTCTGATGTAGCTTTAGGTATAGAAAATGCCTTAGTACAGTGTAGATTAGATTATGAAAGTAGCAATTGGACTTCGAAGTTAAAAAAGCCGCCATTATTTCCAGCCGCGTATAATAATCTTTTCTCTATAGACACAAAAGGCCCGCGGCGACTGCACTTTTAATGTAGGCCGGTATCACCCTCGAAGCATTTTAGAGAGTTCTGGCTCCTTCTTGTGTCTAAAATCTTTTCATTTTTACTGTCTGACTAATTACATTTAGTTTTATAATATTAGACTAAGTAAGGTAAGACTTTTAAACTCGTGAATAAAATATAAACATGAAAATAATCATGAATAGCTTGTTAGATGTAAATAATGAAAATCTTATAAATATAAATTAAAATTCAACTGTATTAATTGCCGTTTACTAGTAGTTTTAAAACCATTTAAAACATAATAGCTCAGCGTAAAATCCAATTATCTGGACTCGGGACCTGATTACATGTATGTTAGCCGCGCGGCCATGTGTGATACGGGCTATTATATTTGAAAATGAACTTATTTTGAAATTTGTTCTTTCTTCAAACGTTATATTTATTGATATGTTGATATAATTATAACGACTTTTTAAATTTAGGCGGTGTCGAAAGAAACAACTTTCGACCAATGAGTGTTACTGTTAGTAACCCGATAATCATTGAAATTGGTTATTTAACGTTTTTGTTATAACAGCAGAACGTGTGTAAACTAAACGAGGAAAATAATTATATACGAAAATAACTAATGATGCAATGACTAAATACCCTCATAAACAATGAACAATTGAATTAATGTTGGTTTGAGGTTTAAAAATACCCTATATTACATATTACATATTTTAAAATAACGAAAGTCCGTCTATTTTAAAATAAGTTCGCTGTTGCTAGAACATTTGCAAATTAAATTTATTATTATTATTTAGTCAAAAGTTTCTAATATAGAAAAGGGCAATTAGGAACATACGTTTATTAAGTGATATCTTACTATAGTATTACATAGGAGACAGCTTAAGCGCTTTACTGAGGTCCGTATATGTATCTCATAAAAGCACATTAAATTGATAGTTTAAAATTATTTTTGTATTGTATAGGCACAGACGCAAATAGCCGTTTTAATTAACTGGCCCGTGGCCGTGTCCCTTCGGGCTGCAGGCTGCAGCTGCTCGAGGAAGTAATAGAAACTGTTACATTCCGACATTTCTAAACGAATTTAATTCTAAAGTATACATTTATTTTGTCATATTATCACAATTGCCTGAAGGTGAACTGAATGTTAAAATAATCATCAAACAATGATGGGAAAAATGGGCTTGAACCACAAATTGTGAAGGAATCAATGGGCAATTGTGATCAATTTACGACGGCTTGCTTGCGGTCCAAGACTCCTTGCGCCTTGCTCACCGCTGCCGCCATTTGTTTGCGATGTCTTGCAAATTTTCTACTTTGTCGTTAGTACATCTCATTTTACTCACTTACTTAACTGACTTAATACGCGATATATTTTCAAGTTATGCGATACAGTTAAATCATATGAAAAGAAATTATGTTATAGTTTAATTATGTTATAAATATTTATATTATTTAGATTATATATCATTTAGATTAAAGCCAGATTTAATCTTCAGATATTTCAAAAAAACAATTGTCATCAGTATGATATTACATGTGTGTGTATGTTTATTTGTCTGTAGTGTAGTGTACCTGACACTGGTGCCGTGCAGCTGTATACTGTGTCAGTATCTTTCAGATACGACGAACCGTGTACGCTACAGTCGTTCTTACTGCGTATGTAATAAAGCGTAGAAATGCATATGCTACAGCGGCAGTATTGTCATTTCGAATAGCGCTCTATAGACAATAAATACAAAAGTGGGGCGACTACAAATTATGTATTTACAATGATATTGTTGTATATAAATATACAATTACGTAGAATTTGTATTTATCGCTTTATAAAAATTTCATATATTGTTTCTAAAAACTACGTAGCCTAGAATTGAATTTCATCTAAAGTAATGAAAAATGAGTGTCGTCTGTTGAATAAAGCTACTCTAATGCGCGGCGTCGAGCGACGTCGGGCGGAGACAAAGCTCCGCGGTCAAGGTCGCCTCATCTCATTGTAACGAGCGCGGATTGGCCTTCACTGACGACACCGTGGCGGACTCGATTTGTTCTATAAAATAAACCGTTGTTCATTATGATGTTTGAGACTTGACTTGAGAGTGCTTTATGTCAATAAATATAATTAATTATATTCGCCTATTTCTTTATAGGATAAATTTAGCTTCATATGTGTTCGAAACACCCATACGTTCTTCTATTTTATTAAAAACCGGTAAAATTTACGTACGATTTAGTATAGGGAAGAGGAAGTAAGCTGTAAATTAGCTTTGGTATTTTTGTAGCGTTCATTTATGTTCATATTTGCGGAAACCGTTTGTTACGAGTGCTTGGCTAATTGCATCTTCCTCGTTGGTTACAATACTCGTATTAGTACGAACCATTATACCATACCATTTATATTGAATACACAAAATCTTCGAGTTTAAATTAATATTGTATATTCGTTTGCAGATTTTTTTATAAATTATCTTGCAACAATACTTTTTATAGTAATTTAGAAGTAAGTTAAATTTGATGTCGGCATCCACGATATAGATACTTCGTGAAGTAAAGTATTTTTTTCAGTTTATCACTTAGTCACCATATTGTCATTCAATGAAACCGTAATAAATATAAAAATAAATTAAGTAGCAATTGTGGGAAGAAGCCCTACACTATAAGTAATCATGAGGATTCACGTATAGGGCGTGGTTCGTCAAGACTGCAAGGTTAGTTGGTGGGAAGCTCGTAACAATAGTCCACTCGCATGTCAATGAAAGAATAAGCTTCGAAATGCCCACGCTTTACTCGCATTAATTTTATACTTTAATACTCAGAAGATTTTATTACAAGTTAAAAGTGTATTGTTGTCCGTCCCATCGGTCCGTCCGTCCCGTCCAGTCTCTTATCAGTCTCAAAACTTCTTTTCTATAGATATCCTTATTCGGCGTGAGAAATATATTTTTCCATTTTCTCACGTTAATAAAAACATCCATTAAGCTCGTTATTAGCGCTGTTTGTACTGGCTATCCGTATATATGACGGAGGACAAGGCTACTATGTGTTACTTTGGGGTTGGTCAGTGCCTTCTAACGGAATAACAAAAGCGGGAAAAAAGCGTGGAAATCTTAATTTAACACCGTAATTTTTTTTAGACTTATAAGCTGTAAATGTGTAATAATTATTGTAAAAAAAAATTATTCTTAATATACGACTACTGTATGTTTTTATGTTTATTCTTAGTTTTATTGTTGTCGCGTAATGAATGTAATTGAACTGTTCGTTTGATATCGTGGTCGTTGTTGTTAACTCTTTGGCAAAGATCTGTCAAAGACAAACGGTAGGTATCATATATGTTGAGTTTTTTAGATGACCTAGACATAATGCAGGAGTCGCAGCATAATGGTAAGTTATATGTAATTAAAATTGTCTTAACGCCGTCTTCTTCAGTACGTTCTTGTGATAATATGCTCTGTTTTCCATTTTAGAAAATTGAAACGGTTGCCCAGGCGCATCATGGCGCTCCATGGCGCAGTGGGACATCTTCTGACTGCAAACACGATTGGTCGTGGGCTCGATTCTCACCCAAGGAAATGATTATACTCAAAATATTTTCATTTATTCGCTCTGGTACCTAAGACAAAGCGCGCCATTGAGTTCTGCCCCTCAACAAGCAATGTCTCGGTTTCCGGCGGAAACTGGAGAACACAGTGTCTTCTAGTCATATAGAACGCTGTTATGACGGAAAAAGCGTGCGGCCGAAAAATAATATAGAACTAGTTATAATTATTATTAGCTTATTTATAATTTTATAAAGAATTGTTTTTCGTAATTATAAAATATTTTTTTAAATATCACTTTCGTTGTACATAGGTGTATGCTTCGCCGAGTCGACGCAAGATGGACACGAAAGGAGAGGGCGAGGAGATGACCTATCCTCACATCTGCTTCATGGTTGATAACTTCGATGAGGTCAGTACATTGCATGTATATTTAATACCACCAGCACATGCACGCAAGCGATTCATATACATTTCTATTATATTGTGTTTATTTTTTTCTAATATGTGTGAGAACACTCTGGTTGGTATATTTAGTAGGTTAAAAAAGTTAAGCACAAAGTGAACTCACAACCGTCGCGTACAAATGACAAAAATATCTATATACGTTTTGTGGTGTCATGCGGGTTGAGGCGCCCGTTTCTCAACTCTGGGGTGGTACTACAAATGTTTTGGCAAGCTATCATATTCGCTAGCTCCCTGACAATCTACCAAAACTGAAGCCGTAGAGTTTACATGCGGTATTTATTGTTTTAATGTTTATTTCTTTAAATATTTTAAGAAAAATAAAGAAATATAGAAGGTGCTGTTTTCAGTGTCCGTGTGCACGCAATGGTTGTGTGTGAGTGTGCCAAGTGATGCCAATTCTTATATGTTAGTAAAATTCTTTAACGTTGTCTAAAAATTCCCGTTGTAGTCACAGATTAGGCACATGTCGCTGATAACATATATACGAATGTATCGAAAGTGAACCGGAAAGCGGCGTCTGCAGCGAGCGGCGAGCGAAGCGATAACGGCGCCCGTAGTGCTGGTGTAAGCTCTGTCGAGGCGCTTTTGTTAGAGATTCGCGGTTATGGAACTAAAACATTCTTATTTTTTTATCTTCATGCTACTTGTACATTTTAAGACTGCGAGCTTGAGACATTGTTTATTGGAGTGGGAAAGTCAGTGCTGAGCTTTTACTGTCTTTATGTCATCATTACAATTATAACAGTATATATGTTTTGTTAACATTTTTTGAAGTATTATTCCCACACTAAGGAAATTGAAAAAGACATATTTAGAAAACATTTAAAAATTTTAACGCAGCGGGATTTGAACCCGCGGTTTTCAAGAGGCGCGGGTTCAAATCCCGCTGCGTTCAAATTTTTATACGTTTTCTAAATATGTCTTTTTATAACAGTATATTTAAAGCTTGATGTTCATCAGTGTGTAGGTAATATTTAGATTGCAGAAACGTGAGTAGAGGACGAAAAACTATCGAATTCCTCACGTAAGCGATATATCGGGGCCTGGATATTTAATTTTATTTAATACGCTTATAATGAAGAAAAAGCTAAAACATTAGTTACAAGATATATAAGAACGCTAGCTTGCTAGCTTGGATGATATTACATATTTTTATCGATTTCAAATAAACATGTCTTATGGTTTCTAAACAAATCCACTTGACGTTTATAATGACTTGTTTGACTTGACGTCTTGACGACTAAGCATGTTTACATTTGTAAGTTGTAGCAGCGAAATTAGTTATGTTAAGTGGATAGAAATATTAGATAGATTTGTATATATCATATTTATACTTAGATTTTAGTTTTCTTTCAATACCAATAAAAATGTGGAAATTCTTTATGAAGTCTATTGATTCTATGATCTATCATATCTTCTTATTTGTTAAAGACATCCTAAGTGTGGGAATAACACTTTAAAAAATGTTAACAAAATATATTCTTATTTGTTTCTTATTGCTGTTTTCATAGTTAGTTCAGCTCTAGAAAATTCTATCTTGCTGATGAATAATATTTGAGATTTGCTGCTCTAGTTCGGCCAGGTTGTGGCTAAATATTTCTCTGATTTATTATTTAAATAATTTAAGAATATTGTAAAAGCACAAAGGAATATATATATATATATATATATATATATATATATATATATATATATAAAGCACAAAGTAATAAAAAAACACTACAATTACTTCAAAACTACAATTTAATATGTTACGAATGTTTTCTCACCGACAAATGTCAAATGAAAAACCTTTCGACAATTCTCGATAGCCAGCCAGCCTTCGAGATTTACATTACGTATTTCAAAACGGTGTTCGCTTATACGTCATAAACTCGAACATTGACGATAGGAAAGCTGTTAAGGATGATTCGTGCTACGCTTTCGCTTTTCAATTCCTATACAAAATGCTCTCTATCTATAATCATACAAATACTTTTTCGCAAATCTTTCGTGCTCGCTCTAAAAACTACGTTGTTTACAAGGTGCATTAAGTGCAGACGGCTTGTGGCCGTAAAAGCCTAGCTCGCGCTGTAAGTAAATTGGCCATCGCTGGCCGTGGCCTCGTCCGTGAGACGCTTTCCTAGTGCGCTCGTTACTTTGGCGACCGAAATGGCAATTGCCAAGTTTGTTTCAGGTGCACGCTGTGTAGCCTTCAATAAATAGTTTTTCCACGGTGCATCCATGTACATATATTGGAGTTGACCGACTGCATTTTTTTGTACTATTTATGGTTGCGATAAATTAGTGATAAGCATCTGATTCTCTAATTTTATCACATTCTTGAGACTTGCGTTTGGCAAGGGAACCCCACACTTATATGCATATAAATATATCCATGAATGGAAATTGAACTCGAAACAATCGCGTTAAATGGCAGTGGGGCTGCGATGGAATCAATCTATTTAAAGAACGAAATAATGTTAATATTAGTCGCGCACAGCACGAGTACATGTTCAAGGGAATTCACATTTGCAAGACATAACTGATAACTTTGTACTACTTGTACGCTAACCGGTTGCTTATCTGTATTCTTTAAAATTCACTTTTCACATTTTAGGTAAAACCTCAAATATGCAATGATATCTATATAAAAGTTACGACTAGTATTTTCCAGAATGCCTTGACATTTAATAGGATAAAAATGGCGTCATGAGCGATGTCTCCAGGAAGCCCTGATCTTATTAAGTAATTAAGACCGAACCTACTGTTTTATGTCGGTGCGTGTTAGGTTATTGCCCTTTTAGCGGTGTGCTATTTTTTCTTTTTTTTATAAATAATTGTACTATGTTTTCTACTTCGACTTCCTATCCATTATTGGGACATCGCGCGTTGGTGGACCCCAACGCCGCACTTCGTGTAATATATAAATTAATTTGTATATTGATATACATTTTACAGACTCAATCAATGTGGTACATTCCATATATGGACAAGACAGAGTCGTGTCGTTTGTGTATATTTTTATAATGGTTTGATTAATTAATACCTTTATATAATTGATACTACTGCTAAATTGCGTACGCTGGCAAGTGTCCAAGGCGATAATTTATTTGTCATGATAAGGTGGTGAGGAGTTACCCAATTTGGATGACATTAACTGAAATATCCATGAAGGTGGACGAACTTGACCGAAATCTACGAGGTTAACACGGCGCGCAATTGTTATATTTATTACCTTTTCTTCATCATTGAACTTAAAACATAATTATAAAGTATTTTAATAATGCTTCGATTATGCAAACAATATTATAATAAACGTGGAATTTTGTTGCCAAGGTCAGAACAACTTCTTGTATACTCATAAAAAATATATTAAAAAAAATATTAAGAAATAAAGTGAATTTTCATGATCGTAAAATTTTTACATGTAGTTTTAGATGATTTTATAGTGTTGATGATGAGGCGGATATTATTGTCTCAAAATAACTATAAGCCTGTTCATATATTATTTTGAGACAATAATCTCCGCCTCATTATCGTTATGTTCGATTTAAGTTATTTTAAACTCTATGTGGAGGCTAATTATGAATAGAATATTTTTCGGTTTAAATGAAGTCTTTATATAATAACATATATTTCCTCATCGCGACCGCGTCGGTGCGGGCGTCAGCGTCCCGCCGTTGCTCTGGCCGTGCCCTTCTCGACAACTCATAAAAACAACCGGTATTTCGAATGACGATAAAAAAACATGAAACTGTTCACGCAGCCAGCAAAACGTGCACTGCCTTTTTGATTTAAATGATCCAATATAATTATTGCGTAACTTTTATGTACGGTATTTGGAAAAGAAAATAAGAAACCTGTGTAAAAATTAAGAAATTTTGTACACAGCTAAAGTTTATACTTTTATTAAGTGTCGGTAACTTATTTAATTAAGTATATATGGAAAAGTTGTGTCTTTTTGTGTGTTCCAATTTCCTGGATGTAATATGGTCAATCCATTTGCATGAAATATAACCTTCGTGTTATAACTTGATCATGTGCTATAGCTGTTGTGATGAGAGATGTATTTTTGGAAACGACACGAAAACTCCCATTCAGATAATTTTCTTTTGTTCCTGCTCTTGATTGTTCGCAAACTTAATACTCTATTGAAGGCGCGTGGCTTCGATATTTTAATTTTGATCCCTCTAACGATAGACAATGCATTTAATTACGTCAAACATGTTTTGTTAATAACTTATTGCGAACCTCTTATATTGGTATTTAAGTAAATGTATTATTAATATGGAATTTTAATTATTGTTTTTTTTCGTAGTAGCTCGTTTTCAATACTAAAAATACGAAAATATCAGAAATCGGAATATTGCGCGTTGAGTGGCGGAACTCAATTCCGCGCTTTTTTTTAGGTACCAGAGCGAAGAAATAAAAATAATTTAAATACATATAATAACTCAGATGCTGTCACACTACGCCATCGTGGCCTCAAACAACTGTAAATATTTTAAATATACTCAACCCCCAAGTGGGGTTGGAACTCACACTCATCGTGTTTACAGTCAGACACTCCCATTGCGCCACGATGGCCAGATGGCAAGCTAAAAAAGGATTAAAATATCCAAAGAACATATAAATGTGTGTTGAAGACTAATTATATCGAAATAAATTGAGTTGATTTAATAACTACATAATGGTCGTAACGTGTACTTTATATAATCTGAGTTGTGCACAAAAAGCGTCAACTGACGTGTTTTGGTGTCATGTTGATCCAATAATAGCACTTGTCGTTATGAAGCAATCCAATATGTGTATGATTGTACTTGTATGAGGCTTGAGGTTATTGTAATTAGTTTAGTATGTATTTATACCTAAGTGACTAATACTGTATAAATGCATTCAATCGCCTAGTCAGTTCATTTGTATTTACAAATCTAGATTTTTCTACATTTTTTGAAATTTTCAAGAGGCGCGGGTTCTAATCCCGCTGCGTTCAAATTTTTATACGTTTTCTAAATATGTCTTTTTCAATTTCCTTAGTGTGCGAATAACACTTTAAAAAATGTTAAAAAAATATATATTTTTAACCAGATTATATATCGCGTATAGTTTTGGCATTCGAAAATATATTTTAGAAACCCGACGTTTCGAACACTTTACAGTAGTCCGTACTTTACAGGTCACAGGTAGACTGAGGTGGCATTCGTCTTTCAGTTGATACAATGATTATATCAAACTACCGCCAACTATTTCTTGGTTGCTTCGCGTACTGCCCTGGATTTTTTCTGTATTACGCAAATTTCTTTTTGTTGTAGAAATGTGTAGTTTCACAGAAAATTTATGCGACAAATCTCATCTTCCCATTTTGCCCATTCCCATAAATGCCACATGTGAGCTTATTTAAGCCGAGCCAAGAAATTAATGTGTGTTATGTAAGAACATTGTACCTACTTTACATCTACTTTAGGAACTAGCGTAATTTGGAAACGAAGAGAGCCTTTAAAGCTTGCGTTTATGTTTAGTGTGCACTGGCATGTACATGTACGTAGCCGCGACACTGCTTACATATATACATTTGAGCTCATTAACGACGCTTCTAAATATTTATTATGATTCTAAAGTACTTTCATCTTTTGCATAATTGTAAACTGTGTATGCAATATTTTACAGTTCAGTTCGGCGTCTCTCAGATGTGTGTTGATAAACAACTATCTATAAATAGAGGTTGCTCTGAGGACGTGATAGCGTACCTCTTTACTTCGCTCTCCGCTACCCGCCGCATGCATGCATGACTCGTTTCTTTTGCATTCATTCTACTCAGTGATTCAATTTTGACTATATATTGAAGTTAGTTATGTATCAGAAAATGATAGGCAGAATATGAACTGTAATATCTAAGACGACGATGTTTTATCATGACACACGTCAAACGATTGATATATAGCATTTTTTTGAATTAAACATTATCGTTAAAATTATAGTCTGTGCATAAAATATTAGTATTTATAAATTTAAGTTTTTAAAGCATAACTTTATAAATTATAGTAAATAAAGCATCAATTGTACATAGCGCCGGAGTAATTACAGTAAGCGATGGTGTCCCCAATTACGTGAGCATATTGTTTGGAGTGGTTCCAGGTTTTACTCACATACAGTGTTGGCGCTAATGCAAAACCGCTTCCGCCTTTAAACACTTACTCGCCATGCGATGTCTGTATTGGGAATCGGCAGTTTATTTCATTGAACGAACACTATGAGTAAGGGATTCTATTTTAGGCAACTTATTTCTTTTATTGTTACTTCGTAGGTATTCACAGAAATTTACATTCTACGAGCACGAAATAATGCTAATTAGACGAAATTGTACTTTACTTATACCCACTAAATAAATGCTTAGTCAGGACCCAATATTTCACGTCACATGCTTCTGTAATCATTACTCTGGTATTGATAAGGAAACATATTTTTATCGCCTATATTTCAGATCAACATCAGTTTGACATCGATCGAGTAATGAGGGCAATAATGTATGTTGAAATGTATTTCCGTAGGCAGCTTCACTGTGCTACCTTAGTTTTTGGTGTCGTAAAGTATCGTATTTCTAAATATCTGTACAATAAGCTGTGCTGGTCAAATTAATTAAAGCTAGCTAGCTAAGACGCTTGTAACAGTCTACCACTCAGCTGACTTTAGAGGGAGTTACGAATATGCTAATTAAATATGTGCTCAAAAAAAATCTTTTAAAATTATAAAAGCTGGTATAGGTTTGTGGAAAACTCGAAAGCTGGCTGATCAACATCTCATTCATGCTCATATACTTATGTACATATATATGATATGTATCAATCTTTCCGGTGTTAATAATATTTAGTTTCGTTCGCAGGCACGTCCTTTGCAAGGCGGTCCCTGAAAACTAGCGTTGGTTTCTCATCGAGTGTAGTGTCTCTCGTGGCAACATTTGTGCTGAGTCCTATCTTTTTCACTTCACATTGTTTTGTCTTATTTTTCTTTTTTATAGTTATGTATTAAATTAATTATTTTTTTAAATATTTTTTGTTTAAGTATATCGAATGTGATATTCACTGAATGTACTGAATACGTACGCGATATCGCTTCAAGCTAAGTTTAGATTTTCTCGTTTGCTATCGTAAAATGTTTAAACATTTTGCGTAAATTATTTAAATGAACAACTCGATATTATTAAGCAAAAAATATTCTCAGGCTTTGTATCAGTAAAATGTTTCCAACATATTTAATTTGGACGTCGTCGTTGTCGTCCGCTGCCGGCTAATCTTAATTCATTCATACATTTGTATAAATATTTTTATACATATATAAAATGTTTCCAAACAGATTTTATAAATCAAAACGTATGTATTTTATATATTCTTAATTGTAGCACATTTTTGTCCGTCTATATTGGTGAATTAAGTCATTCGTTAGTTACATGAGAGTTATATTGATAACAATGATTTGTTTATGTTGAGATGAGTCAATAGTGGAGGATACCGTCGTTTCCAGAACCACGATGATGACTAACAATTGTCTATGGTCCAAGTGTGCTCATAGTCCGATACATTGTCTCGATGGAGCGTGACTCAGAATGACGTCACAGATAATACGTTTCCCCAACATTTTACGCAAATCCGCTGATAAATTCCCGATTCTGTCCCTTTATTTAAATGTTATGAAAGGTCAAAAAAGCCTTTGATTTATATTAATCTGTATCGATGTGTACCCTGACTCTAAATAAGGAGGAATAATAATAATCATTGCAGAGCCATTTCTTCCGCAGACATATAACTGATAATATAGAGAATAAAATCAGCAGTCTACTGTATATCATGAAAAAAGGGAAACTTAACGTCCTTGATGAATTTATTCTGATAAGAGCATAATCAAATCAAATTGTTAAAAAAAATCAAATTGCAAAGAATGAAAGGTTTATTTCTTTTCTTATTTCAAAATAATATTGCAATTTTCTGTTATTTAAATACCACTTGGTATTTATATTTCAAAGATTTATAAACCAATAAAATTGTACAGAATCTGTTAACGTAGCATTTTTTATTAATTATTGAGTTTTAATATTAATACGAGTATAATAGCGTGCCATGTTTCTCTTTGTTTTCGGATAAAATAGAGACGCCAGCTCCGCGCGGAGCGAGCAATAAACGGTCGTTCAACGTTGTTATCGCTTTATCGCGCTATCATGGATCACGATAGCGCGTATTTTGGATAACTTCGATAAATTCATATTGCATTACAATTTTCGTACATTCTGATATTTGGATTTTGTAAATTTATTTAAAAAGCAGTTGATTTATTATATATATTATATAAAGACAATACATACGTAAAAACTATACCTACGTTGTAACTCTTAATGGCAATGAAGGAAATGCTTAAGATAAGGCTTAATATTATTGTCTAATTAGTAAAATTTACAGATTTAGACTTGTTAAAGCGCAACTAAGTATCACTTACGAGATATGGAAAATATAATCGTATATTTTTGTACATTTTTTAAAGTGTTATTCGCACACTAAGGAAAATTGAAAAATACATATTTTAGAAAACGTATAAAAATTTGAACGCAGCGGGAGCGGGAAATTTTTATACGTTTTCTAAAATATGTCTTTTTCAATATAATCGTAAATATGTAATGTACATAATACAAATATAGGTTTATGCGTATTTATCTTTGATCACATTAGAATTGTAATGTACCTAAGTAAACTAGTAGTTAATGTATTAAAGGTGTTCTGCGACATCGTGGTGCGCGACGGAGAGATGGTGTGCGTGGAGCTGGTGGCGCGCGGGAGGGGCGGCGCCGCGCAGGCCGTCATCTTCCTGGGCTCCATCCGCTACGACGCCCTCACCAGGGTGTACGACGCCAGAGTAAGCCTGTTTTTTTACCATATGGGAGGCACTTCTTTTTGCGCATGCGCATAACAAGTATCTTTTCAACTATCAAGTAATTGTTTTGTAGAAGTAATATATAATCATAAACAATCATTCACTCCGCATTTTAATCGTAATCCTGCTTCAGTAAATCCTTTTTTAAAGAACTGTTCGTCTCGTTATCGGTGCCTTGTGTTATCACTACTTTGCTTAGTGTAATCAGTCAGTGGACAAAGAAGAGTAGAATTAATTTAATTTTTACAATTTACAATATTTTATGCTAATAGCACGGTAGTTTTCTTTAGTGTTGTTATTTCTATGGCTGTAGCACACTTTTTATCCAAAGTCATAGTTATCAGATGTACATTGAACTTTGACCTACAAATAAGTACGGCTGCCGATACTTTGTTCAGTTTATAAGCTACTTTATTATTGTATACAATTTGTATAGAGTGAGAGTTCAATTGGAACTTGTATGAATAAAATAATTGCCGTCCCCTCGTTCCTTGTAAATTAGTGTAGCGCGCTCGTCTTCGTCAAAAACGTAGCGTGTAGTGGCTTTTGACTCCGCGAATTAATGAGTATTGAGTAGTAAAACGTGGATTTGTTGTCGTTCACAAGATCACAAGTTAGACGACTGTTCTAAATTGTTAATAGGTAGAAAAAGATTGATGAAAAATTTGCATTTTTTCTACTATTTTCCAAGCATTTGCGACGTACGACGAATTAGTAAAGTGTTGTATAGTTAAGTACACGAGCTGAGCTTTAGTAATATTTTATCAATACGTAATAAGTCTACTACACTTATCTCACAATCAGCTAGGAAGTAATTAGCACACGACTATCATTAGCCACAACCTTGCTCTCGGCGGCTTCCAAATTAAACAAAGAACTGTGATTGTTATATGGGCTTATATTAGTACTTCACATTTAGTTGGTAGATAGGTATCTTATTTATTTCCATCTTTCATACCGCTTCTAATAAATTATTCTTAAGAGATTAAACCTGAATTTGAAGTTACAGACAAATTATATACTTACAAAATATATTAATCAATTAAATGAATTAGCTAATATATTCTTAACCAGTAATAGCGACCACAACAGTCAGTGTTATTTTTATCTAGTTAATTGCGTCGTTAAAATAAACCTGTTTTAAAATACTCTTAAAGTAATGGAATGAGCTTCAGTGTGCTTAGCTTGTACTGGCGAAGGTCAATCAGATTAGTCACTAAATGGCGCTCACAAAATCAGTGCGGAATTACTGTCGTCTGTATTCTCGACTGTTCCGCGGCCGCTTCCACCACACTACCTCCAAAGTCTATTAGAATGTATAATTTGAGAATATTTCAATGATCTGTCGTAAACGGACCGATTTATCCACTAGGTTTTATTTACTAAAAATGAACACAAAACAAATGTATATGCTTACTCATATTACTTATATGAAGAGGGAGGTTCCATTATAAACAGGGATGCTTGAGTGTGTATTAATTGCCCTGACAATTGGCAGACGTGACGTCATCAGCCCACGCGCATTTTTGACCGTACCATACATATATGTGGAAATAATGAGTATTGCGTGTGGGGCGGAAAATGATTGATTTTGAAGTAGGTACCTATACTCAAAAGTTCGAGGGAATAATTGACTATCGGAGACTAAATGCCGCCATTGTGGTGGTTTTAGGTTTAAATCCCATTCAGGGTAAAAATATAATAGCAAAATACAAAGGGTGCTCCGGCTTTCCCAGTCTCGTGGGCGTGGAATAGTTATATAATCTTAGACATTGCTGTAACAGAGAATAACTCATCCCACGCATAGTTCGTCAATCCGTCTCTCGCTGACTCTGGAGCTCTTTGCAAAGGGACAAAATGCTGACTACACCAATTGGGGTTGATTTGTGGTCGTAGTGTTGAGCTCTTCGGTGACGTCAGCCGCCTCGACGGGCATTTGCTATATTATTCATTATGTTTTCGTGATTAAACAAATTAGTACTGCATGTAATATTAAGTAATATGAAACAATTAATCGTCTATTTGCTAATAACGACGAAATTATTAAATATTCGAATATTTGATAATGCGATTAAACAAATGAGTTTTTATCAAGATTCCTAGAAATGTTCAGCGGGGCTCCGATATCAGCAATTATTTGTATCGCGAGCCATTGTTCAATACGTCGCCTGTCACGTGTTACAATGAATATCACATTATTATTTAAAATGTGAATTCACGTCATATTTGTTTGCCTTTTGTATAATGTAACTTGTAACTTATTAATTATTTTGTTTTGTATAAACCTAAATAATTATAATAAGTTGTCAATCATAACTTTACAAGTATAAAAAATCTAAATCAAATTATTTTTATTTATTGCAAGCATTTTTATGTTATCAATGAGCATAAAAGCTACAACTGAAATGCATTTCTGTTGAGTAAAGCCGGGAAGGAACATTAGCTGCCCGATGTAAAGTTGTATGGTTAATAGTTACATTTTAGTGTTACGGTCGAGGACGCGGCAGATGCGGGACCTAGGGCGAGACCAACGAGTAGCAAGTAGCATATATATCTTTGAATTATATATTCTCTCGCGTCTCTTTTATCACTCTTCTTTGATCAATCTCTAGAATTGACCTAACCGATATTGTTTGTATTATTGGTTCTAGGTACATACTGTTTTTGCAGATTTACTTGTTATATGTAATTATATACAAGTATATTTTGCACAAATATCATGTTACAAAAGAAGTCGTTAGCTAAATATATGTCACGAAAATTACGTCGTCTTATTTTATAGTGAAATAATTGTAATTTAAGGCCTGCAGTGTCTATAGAGAGATCGCGAGAGAATACTCTGTTATAAATGTAATACAATAAATTGAATAGTTTGCCAATCGTTATGAGTAACGTCATCATCGTCGAGATGTACGTTGGTATGGCTTGACGCTTGGCTTTTTTACAAGAGCACTTTGAAATAATATATTTCTAACAGTGCTAAGTTATTAGTAAAAATGTTATTTTTCAGGAATATTTATATTTTACTGCATAAGCGCTGAAGTTTAGGCAAATTCATAAATAAGCATTGAATACAATGCATGTGTATGTGTTTATACTACTCATTTGATAATAGTGTAGCTGTCGTTCAGTATTTATTCATGATGATTTGCAAAGGTAGTATGGTATACTCGTATCTAAGGATTATTGTATTGGCTGGTAGAGATGTTTCGGGATCGCTGTGCGAGGCCTAACCGCGGAGGGCGGCGGAGGGTGGCCAGGGCGGGCGGGGCGGACGGGCGGACGGGCGGGCGGGGCGCGATATCAACAAGTATCTGTCGCGACTCTGAGACGCCGCGAAATAATGAAGCCGTGTTATATTCTCCACTGAGTTGCCACGTGCCTATATTCGGCTCTATATCTTCATATTATAGTACCCTATTTATCATCGTAAACTATTTTTTATATATTAACACAATCCCCTTCCCCTTGAAGGACAGGGAATGTGGTCGATCAGTTTAACTATGAATGTTTTACGCGCGTAGTTTTCTGTGCTAATTTGAAATTTACATTTTGTCTCTAATTATAAAACAATGTGTGCGCCGAATGTACATAGTTGGATACAGCGTCGGCCAAATGTTGTTTAAAAACTAGATCAGACTGATCACAAGTAGCGCATAGTAAAACGTAATGGATGTAATCTTTTTATAGTAACTAGAGCAGATAAAAATGTATCTTATATCGGTCTCCATTCAAATAGTGTGTGTTGACAAATCATGCGCAGTTGCGAAATATTGCAGCACTCGAGTATGAGTTATATGAGAATTTCGAAATTAAATCGAAATCGTTTTAATCGTTATTCGCTTAACAACCATAATCGTTAAGAATCAGCGTATCCCAGAGCTTCGAGCAGTAATCATTTAAGCATTATTAAATACTAAGTAATACTAATTACATATTGACAAAGACCTTGTATGCCTAGTGCCTAGTGTCAGGAGGTTTTTCATTTGTCATTCTCATCATAACTGGAACAACACAATAGAGCTCATAAGATGAGATGGCTTAGCGGTCAGAGCGCTTGAACGGTATCCAAGAGGCGTGGGTTTGAATCCCGCTGCGTTTTTATACGTTTTAACACAATAGAGTTTTCTTTGAAATGATTGACCTGGAAGCACTTGTATCTGGGACTTGCGGGTTATTTAAAAGTCTCATTACTAGTCAGGGCAAACAGGGCATCGTGAAACTGTAAGTGTCGCCGCGGGTCGATGTCGATAGCCCAAAGAAATGTCTTTGTTGATGCCGAACCTGCCCTTCTTGAAACTAGCTTGTACACCTTGATTATTAAACAAGTGTGATAGCCTTCGTGTAATCGTTGTTTTTTTGATATACATCTGTAATTAATTCAAACATGACCTACATATTTTAATTGTTTTACTTTTTTTAATTTAATATGCAAGTATTTAAAACGAATATTGTTGTCGGCAGTTCACAGGTGTTCGCGAACTTAAAATTCACGCATCGACCGTCATTTCCTGTGTCCGTCTCGCTATACATAAAAACACATTCTTTATCAGTAGGGACTTACTGTTTCTTGTTCGCCATGATGATGATGTGAAACAGACATAATAAAAATTGAATAGCTTGTAAACGTTGTATTTACTTTGACGTAGAAGTTAATTAAACAGTTTTTTGCAAATCTATATACATTTGCAAATCTAGATAATATCTATTACCAACTTCTAATGACTTTATGCGGACGAGACAAATGGGTGGCATCGTATTTAGAAGAAGAAATTTTAGGCATTTACAAGGCTGACTATGGTATTATAAACAGTGTATATATAAAAGTGTATGTGTGTGCGTGCTGACGTGACGAGACTGACGTGCGCGTCGGGTGGCTCCGCGTCTGCTCACGACCACGTCGTCTGCGGCTACTTGAGAACAAGTGGTGTCTCTGGGTGTGTTCTTGGACGAGCACAGTGCGATTAGGATGGCAGATGGTTTTTGTAAAATTGGTTAGTGTCATTGGCACCTTGATGACATTTAAAGAAGCTGATTGAAGTGATTATTTAAACTTATTATTTCATTATAATATAAAAAAGTTTGTTAATTTTCTAACAAAAAATCTGTAAAGGAGTAAATTGTTATGTTAGAAGGTAAGTTAAACAATGTGTCAGCCGCACACTAACGAGTACTGACTCTAATATATGATCATTTTGTATATAAAATTATTGGTTTCGATTGTGTCAACTTTTTCGTTTGTAATAAATTTTGAGAAAGTTAACTTGTTTTCATGTAAAAGTATAAGGCCAAATACGACGCAGATTGTTATCTTGATTTTAGCAATATTTATAATTTTTTAATATCAGCTCTCATTTTCGTCGATGATTGTTTGTCACCAGCAATCCTCGCTGTCGACGAAGGTGGCGCAGCGCATGTCGTTCGGGCTGCTGGGGCGCGGCGCCGGCGCGGCGGCGCGCTGCGAGTTCGTGCGCATGAAGGGGCCCGGCGGGAAGGGGCATGCGGAGGTGCGTGGAGGCCGCGGGGCGCAGCCCGGGAGAGGCCCAGGAGTAATGGCCGTGCGCGTTGCAGGTGGCGGTGTCGCGGCCGCGCTCGTCGGGCGCGCACACGCCCTGCTCGGAGCCCGGCCTCGCCGCCGCCGAGCTGTGGGACAGCGACTGCGAGGACGACCCCGACGAGCTGTTCCTGTACCGGCACCAGGTACCGCCACGCAATCCGAAAACGCTGTGAGGGCCTAACTTCTGATTTTGTGCAAATACTAAATTCACCCCCCATCGAAGGGGCACTACGCGCACGAGGTGCGGCTCCTGTCGCGGGGATTCCTCAAGATCCTCTAAGATATTATGCAGGAACATTCAGTAGTGACTACATTATATACTAGCGCCCCGCTCGCGGCATCGCCTGCGTGAACTTCATGACAAAATTATTAAGTTCTTTCTATTACAACTATTTAATAATATTTTTTTTCATATATCTTCCGTGTTTTTTTATGTTAATAATGACATTCAATTAAATATTATTTAATTTAAAATGATTTGATTAAGTAAACTTTGTTTTCATATATTGGGGCGCTGTATTAGTATTGTTCAATGTAACTTATTTGACAAATAATTTATGATGGAAATAATAAATTTGCAGGTTACAAATAAACATGACACAACTGTGTTATCTATTGCAAATCAGATTATTTATTAGCTTATAAAATTATTACATATATTTTATAATAAATATAAGAATGTGAGTAATAAACGGTGTAGATTATATCGCATATAGAGATAGTGTGTGACAATCGTACAAGACGGATGTACCTAATCTAAGTGATTTGCGATGCGACTTACAGCGCGGACATCTGATGTGATTTCATTTTTGGAACCTTATCAAAGAATTGTATGACCGTGTAGGACACTTGTTCTATTTGGAAGTCCGATATTTAGTAAATAGAAGGCCATGTCCCTCGCAGCGGCGGCTGAGCGACCCCAGCGCCAACATCGCGACCTTCGTGCGCGGCGGATGGAGGGCCCGCGAGCGCGCGCAGGACGGCAGCCGCTCCGAGGACGCGGGGCTGGACGCGCTCGGCGCGGGGCCGGCCGAGGTGGAGGCGGGCGACCTGCGCGACGGTGCGTGCGATGGGTGCGATGCGTGCGAGTGCGTGCGGTGCGTGCGACTGCGTACGAGTGCGTGCGATGCGCGCGATGCGTGCGAGTGCGTGCAATGCGTGCGATGCGTGTGACGCGTGCGATGCGTGCGAGTGCGTGCGATGCGTGCGAGTGCGTGCAATGCGTGCGATGCGTGTGATGCGTGCGAGTGCGTGCGATGCGCGCGATGCGTGCGAGTGCGTGCAATGCGTGCGATGCGTGTGACGCGTGCGATGCGTGCGGTGCATGCGTAGTTGTCGGTGTCCTTGTCCGTCCCGGAGGAAGCCCGCGCGCCCTTAGCTCGCTAGTACTTCGGGTCTCGCTGCCCTTTTGTGACTTGCAAATACTTAATGCTAAAGCTTGGATTTATTTCCGTTCCTATCAGTCGTACATAAACATTGCTTTCGAGATAGTCACGCAATATCACGCGGTTAACGTCGTACTGTGGTATGTCGTAGGGCGGCGGGCTCCCTCCGGGCGGTGCGCGGGCGCGCCCTCCGCCATGCGCGACGTGTACCGGCGCGCGCCGCCCGACCTGTCCCCCGCCTGCCTGCACACCGTGTCGCCGCGCCGCCGCCCCGTGCGCAGCGCCGCCCAGACGCCGCCGCTGCGCCCGCTGCCCGCCCGTCGCGCCGCCCGCGCCCGCCCGCGCCCCCGACTGCGACTGTGACGTGAGCCGTGATGCGACGCCCGGCCGCGCCGCCTTCCCTGCCCCCTCTCCTCCCCGCGCCCGCCGCCGCGCCGCCCCGCGATGCCGTCATCGTGCGCGGCGAGGAGGAGCGCCGGCGCCGCGGGAGCGCGCGGGCGCGTTCGCGGGCGGGGGCGGGGGCTGCGCCCCCTGGAGCGCGGGCGCGCGCGCCTACGCGACGCTGCCGCGGCGGCGCGGCGTGGCGGCCCAGCTGTTCCGCGGGGCTCCGCCACCGCCGCGCCGCACCACGCCCGACGGCACGGACGTGCTCTACTGGTGCGACGTGCCGCGGCCGCTAACGCGCTGCGCGCTGTCCGCAGAGCTGGGCGACGGCGCCTGCAACCCGCTGTGGGCGATGCGCGGCTTCACGCAGACCTTCCACCTGTGGAAGGAGGGCCGCCGCGCGCAGTCCGCGCCGCTCAACGCCTTCCTCACCTACGTCACGCTGCCGTGGTGGAGCATCGCCAAAGGCACGCCACTATTCTACTAGAGCCACACTTACTTACTTTACTAACTTATACATTATAACGTATTAACAATAATTTCAGATATCCTGGACCACCGCGAGGAGCCCATCCTGACCTTCTGAGAGCGAGTGCGCAGGGGAGGCGCGGGGGAAGGGGAGCTTACATTTGTACACGTCATGTTTTACAGCAGAGGTATATTTTTAATATATTTGTCCCAGGAGGACGTCTTATAACATCTGCCATCCGAATAACCAAATTCAATCAATATTTTAGTAGTCGTATTACATTATAGTTTAAGGAACGAATTAACTAATTTTACGTTTGGATCTATCTAGTCAGTCAACTTTAAAATAAAAAATATTTATTTTATTTTTATTTTTCATAAGTAAAAATTTTAAAAGACTGTATGAACAAATACATTCCTTTTTTAGTATTTTTTAAAGTGTTAATCGCACACTTAGAAAATTGAAAAAGACATATTTAGAAAACGTATAAAACTTTCAACGCAGCAGGATTTGAACTCGCGCCCGCGAATTTCAAATCCTGCTGCGTTTGCGATTGTAATATACGAGTATAATCATTTAGTTTTATCAACATAAAGGTAATTTAACAAGTAAACCAGAGTGACGGCAGTTGTAAAGTGAATAAGTTATTCGATATAGACAATGTTTTGTTACAAATGTCATCGCATATACTAACTTGCTTATCGCAGTTTAATATGGATATTTATAACCATATTTTTAATTACTTTTAGTTTAGAACAATAGAGCACATTAGAACTGTCAGTATGGTCAGTCGGACGACTCGCTGTCAACGGCTAAGAAAGCAGCTCAAGTTGTTCCTTTTATAAATCGATTTTCGATATTCGTTTACAACATATGTAACCTCAACCTCACGCATTTCATCCACTGTCAATTGGAGACATTAAAGAATATAAACTGCTACTACATTTTACTCGGTCATCTCCGAGACGGAATATGTTCCTTGCATTCCTAAGTAATTATTATCATATTGAATGAAGCTATTTTGAACGAATTTTACAAAAATATACACACATGTGTAGACTTACAAGGTGTTATGAGTTTGCGGGATTGCTTGCTTATTTCATTATTATTTCACACATACATCTTTTAATACTAAACAGGCTTTTTTTCCAGTTGTATATGATCTGTACAAACTATATATATTTTATATTTATAGTTTAAATGGTTGTAACACTTTTATTTATAAACCTATTGAAATGAAATAAACACTAAATGTTAAGGAATGTAACCAAAATAAAAAGTAGTCCAAACTGCATTTAAATTGGTTAAGCCGTTTCTGAGGTGACAAACGCATGGACAAACAGAAAAGTAAATTAAAAACAATGGTTTTGGGTTCTATTATATTGATAAATGCCCCAATAGCTTATTTTTTCATATATATATATATCTATCTTCCATGTACAGACAGCGATCAGTTACATTTTTATTATATGTATAGATAATGTTACATTTGTAACGTCAATGTGTCGCTAATTAGACAAGCTGTATTTTAATTTTTTTTTTTTATAATTATTATCATAAAAAGATATCTCGTTTCCCAGAAGAACTCTTTGACATAACATAATAATAGGTATATGAATGTGAAATTATAATTTATATTTTTAAAGTGTTACTTATTTTTACAGTACTTTAGTGAAGACTAAAGTTCATCAGTGACTTAACCACTCGTATTCATTTTTATTAGTCAATGAAATGTCCACGAACTGTTGTTAACGTCTAATAATCATGTATTTTTTGATAATATCTTTAAATTGTACGCCTTTTAATTTTCCTAATTGTATGGCCATGTAGTAAGTCGTAAGTGTCCTATAAATAATAATTGATCGATTGTATTGATCTTTCTAAAATTGTCAGGTAACCCAACCACAAGTTGTGTTTTTCAAATTTGTATGTTATATTTTTTGCTATGATTTGAAATTAGAAACTAATTAAAGGTGGTATATTACATGTCGTTGCGTAAATATTCACGGTATATACGTATATTTTAATTATTTGCAACATTTTACTTGGAAACAAATTGAATAAAGGATATAATGAATTGAAGAATTTATCAAATTCTCAATACTACCAGCGCCATCTATTGACGGTAAATTACCGCTTGACAATCTTTTAAACTGCTTCTGTAATATGATGTGTATGTAATATTTATGTGTATGTAAATTAAAGGAGGCCTACTTATAGGTTAATCACTTATGCATAATTTAATGCATCATATAATATAAAATGGATATGACTGCTTTAAGCATATTATTATATTAGACGCGCTTTAAATTATCTTTTACTTATCTGTAATAATTTAAGTCATATCTAATAAGGTTTAATTTAATTACGTTAATAACTTGAAGTGTTTTAAAATCTACAAATAGCTCTGTATAGATTCATATAATATTATTTGTTTAAGTGTAATACTTCAATGAACCGGTTGAACAGACTGAATTCTTTATTTTTTTACAACAAATGGAATTCCAGTATATGATGCAGGGGAATGTGTGTTGTTGTGTGTGTGTGCGTGTGTTAGTGTTAAAGCAACGTATTCTAGCGTAAGGTGTGCATTTATTTATATGATATTTTTTATCATTCGATCAATAAAACAATACTCGAGTTAGTCTTGTGTTTTATTTCTCTTCTGTGTTATTACAAATTCAGGCTGACTGTAAACGCGATTGGTTATGAGTTGGCTTTCGCACAGGGAGGAATGATTATATTTGTATATGAAGTATTTTCAGTAAGACAATACGCGTCTCCCGCCTCTCCTCGCGTATTTTCAGTAAGACAATACGCGTCTCCCGCCTCTCCTCGCAGTGTCTCGGAGGCGAGAAAGAGCGTGGCGGAGTCCTTTCAAAAGCCTCACCACTATAATTACCTATAAAGTGTTACCTGTTGGTTGATATACTGATGATATAATAAACTAACAAGTTTTTGCGAGGAGACTTCGAAAATTCGACGTTATTACCTGGAACAAAAGAAGATGTTAGAACTTTGTTTAGCATACTAGTAAATTTATAATGATTTTAAATTAAACGACCTATAGAACTTAAATATTTCGCAATTGTAACAATATTCAATTAGGAATAGTACATAAAAAAAACCTTAAAAAGTTTTGTTTATAATATTATACGCCCGATATTATTATGTGGAGATATGTCGTCTATGGAAGATGTATAATGAAATTTGTGATTCAGATGATGTAAACTCTTTTAGTACAATTAGAAGTTCAGTTTTTTAAATCGTATAAAATAATCAACAATAACATAATTAATTATTGAGTCTTGTGTAGGTACATTTCTACCTTATAGTTATTTCGTTTGTATGTATTTATTTTAGTAACTTCTTTCCCTTGTTTATTTTAATAAGCGAATATATATTTCTAGTGTTAAATGTTCATATTGGCTTATGTTTAAGAGGCAGATGTTGTAATTTTAGTGTAGTGTATTACTGTTCAAAACATCTCTTTGTAAATGCTGTTTAAATATTCTATATTATGCCCATCTTTAGTTGTTATCTTAAGGCTGTTTTAACAAATACTTGTGATTATTATTTAATTATTAAATTCATAAAATTACAGTTGCTTGATTTACTTAAGAGCTATAAATAAATAAATCACATTAGATGAAAACATGTATGGATTAAGGTTTTTGGTATTTTGCCGAGTAGTCAGGTAGAACCTGTTATCAAGACACCCCGCTGCAGAATTTAACGCTGCACTGCCTTGCTAGAGCAGGAAAGTAAATTATGTTATTAACTTTTATCGTTCCCGCAAATCGGTACAGAAATCGAATCCGTAACTACTTCCGTTTACAGTGTATATAATAAAAAATTAAAAATAGTTTAATTCCTCTTGTATTAGCCAAATATTTAACAGTTTAAGTAGCTTTACATTACATTTCATTCTTTTTACGAAATACTACAATTAAAATTGAATACACTATTGCAAAGTTAAGAATTGAGTGAATAAAGTTTTTACCCCGTTGTGCAAGTCGTGGCTCATTTTCGTTGCTATTCGAAAAGTGACGAATCCGCGGCAATGCACGAAGGCCGCCGGAAGTCGACTCACATGAATGCGGTGTTCATGGAAATATTAGCATGTAACTAGTTTTTTTTCTTTAATTAAGAGTCAATATTATCCAATTTTGTTATAGATTAATTTGGTGAAACAAAGCGAGCGGTTGAATGTTGTTACGTTATTTTTCCGAACAAACTGAAATAATAGATTTTAGTAGCTAATAGCTTGCTGCTATTTTATCTCTATGAGCATTCGAACATTCAAAAACTTTGATTACGGTGGATATAAATACGTGGATGTTTTGTAACCAAAGCAAATGAAATCAAAGATTCCTTTTGAGTGTATTGATTACACCTTGATACAGTGGAAATAATAAATAGCAGTTACACAAACAATAAAAAACCTTTACAATGTTTGTCATGAAGCAAGACATTGTTTGAAACATTGCAATTGATCTCATATTTTAGTGCTCACAAAATTCGTGACATGATTAAAATTATTAGGTATTACTAAGGAGAAACTAGAGAACCGTTGACGTTTATCGTTTATATGAATAGAGTATAATTTTCAGTATTTGTTTGGCGAAAATTAGTCTTGCCTTAAGTTGGACATATTCGAATGCCCCAGTGTCTTGTCGGCGTCTAAAAATTTGAGGTTGGAAGGTACAGGGGGGCGGGGCCCCTGTGAGGGGATGGGGTTAGAATACAATTCGCTCTCGTAAACGGCAGGCAACCCAATGACTTGATAGTAGGAGATTCAGTTTCCGACGGGCTCGCGACCACTATCATATCAAAAACGAGCCACCAAATATCTGACGATGTGTTCCGGTTCGATAACATGTAAGCCAGCTCTCCATATTCCCGCCCATCCTTCGCTCTAGAATGTGGCTCCGACAGTTCCTTGTCCTGCAATAATGAGTGCCTGTTTCGAGTAGTGGATTATGTTAAGTTGGCGCGGGGTCCAAGACTTGATGAAAGTGTGCAACACTGGCCACCCGATGGTTTGTAGGGAATCCGAACCCAGACCTATCCTGGTGTGGGAGGCTGTCTTGCCACCACTGATAAATGCTCGTTGGTCGGTCGTCGTGCCGGAGTGGATCCGACGATTGATGAACAATTCGGATCGGGGACACAACTCCTCTGATGTTGTAGATGTCCAATTAGCAGAAGGATCATCGTTGGAAAGTCATCCCATTTTTATAATTAAAAAAAACATCAGTTCTACTTACTATTAAAACGTTTAAAAACTTATGTTTTCTAATTTTATTCACCTATGTTCATACTAAGGACGCACTGGCTTCGCCTACTTCGCCTAAATGACTTATTTCGTTTTTTCACCCGCCTGTGTTCCCTCTCAAATCAAACTACTAAAATTGTTGTAACTTTTTTATTTATGAGCCGATTAAACGCGATTTCTGAGATTAGCGTGCACAAACGCAGACAAACAATAAAATATATACACTTTTGGATTCTATTACATTGATTAATTCCCCTATAATATTTTTTCTTATACATCTTCCATGTACAAACGGCAATCAGTTACATATTTAGGTTGTTAGTTCTAGTTTGTAGTAAGACAAAGGTGTATTTAAATAGAATAGGGTGTAAATTAATGTAAAACACAGACTACATGAGATATATATATATATTATAATAGGGGCGTCAGTGCAAATATGATAATAAAAATATGAAAACTCCATCTAGAGGTCTATCTCCATCGTTACAGTAGTAACGATCTAACACCAGTGACGTCATCCAGCACCATCACTAATTAACTGCTGCTTACTTTTATTATAAAAAATGGGTGTTCAAAATTTTCATGCGCAATTGATTATTCACAAATGTACAAATAACAACAAGCTACACAGTTTTTACTAGTACGACTGCCTTAATCTATTATTATTATTTAATGTTAAGTAAGAAGTCATTGAAAGGTACATAGGAGCCAAAAATTAGTATATCCTGTCCGAGTCGGCAGTAGGCGGGCGGCAAGGAGAGCGGCATGCGCACGCGTCTATGTACTTTACTATCGGGTAATGAGTAGGGTAGCCAACGGGTTTCACTTTTTACATTTAAAGTAAGATTTTTACTAAAAAAAGTATTTAAATTATTATATATATAATCAAGGCTTAAATGAAATTGTAGTGTACATATTATTATGTAAAATTACATTTTTTGACAGCAAGTTATTATTCCAAGCTTATAGGCCTTATGCGCCAGAATCTTGCACTGAAGTTTGTTTCGATTAACAGTATCCTTAATTTCCCTAATTTAGTGGGAACACTAATAGCAATATCGATTAATTTTAAATCGCTGGTAATAATATGTTTCAATAAAGAATATTTCGATTTTGATTAGGGCGAAGAGTTTTATCAACTGATATTTAATCCAGCGTATACGCGTGCGCGTGGGTACCTGCGCGTGCGGCCGGAAGCGAACACTTGTCGGGCGCGCTGTCTTCGCCTCATTACCGGGAGCCGCGCCGCTAAGGTGAGTGCTTGGAGATAGTACTCTCATTCTTACTAGAAATCTTTCAAACTTTCCTTATTGGATTTAACATTTTATGGTTTACAATTTTTTAATTTGTTACAATGGACATTTTAATTATCTCGACAGACTCACATGTTACTCACATTTCTTGCAAAATCTTTTTTTTGTCGCTAAATAAAATTAAGATATCTAGTTACTTTTATTACTACTGAAGAGTTTGCAATTTAAATAAATTAAAAACTTTTTGAAAGGCTTCCTGTAATCGTCTTGTAAATTAAAACACTAGATATTTAATATTAACACCAGGTTCATGAAAGTGTGGTTTTTGATAACAGACAATCTTAATTAAAAGCGATGAGAACCTATAAGCGTCTAAAAATAAGACTTGCCTAATAAATTCATTAAAAATATTATGAGCTTACGGCTGTTTCTAAACACATACATATGTGTCTACATGTAGCGCGTAGTTTATATTTATAGTGTACCTAAAACAAGTAGACAACATCGGTCAATCGCGGCAGCCTGCCCCAGTTAGTCTACATGTCACCCAATTCGATTATCCAATACTGCCTTGACCTGTGTCCTGACTTCATCAATACATATACATAGTAGGGCCAGCGCCGCGCCTCGCGCCTCGCGCTGTGGACGATGTGTGACGATAATATATTATGAATCCATGTACTTTATAACAAAATAATATTTCTTTGGTATGATTATGTATATTTAAGCATTTCCTATCCATTCATTCGAGGGTTACCGCAGTCTGTGTTCTCTGTTGCGTGTGTCTCAGTTTTTGCGGAACTAGGAATTTGCAATCCTGCGGTATCCCAGTATATTAAAAATACTATTTACTTAGTCTGGTCATAAATACTGATACTGAAAAATTTTACTTTTGAATTTGGAATCTGTAATTTTTTTGTATGATTGTTCGTTCGTATTGTTTTCTTATTTTCGCGCCTATATATTGTAAAATATATTGTGATTTTAAAATTCAATGGATTGATAAAGACAACCTAATTTCTGTGATTGCATTACATAAAGTTTGTATGTGTGGTGAAGGGAAACACAGTTTTTAAAATCCTCCATACGCCTGGTATACGCCATAGTCAAATGTTTGTGTGCCGAGTTATTGATAGGTATAATGAAACCTCTTCTGATTGTGACAGAAAAATATCTGGCCGTCGTCGTCAGCCGTCGTTCGTATGAAAAAGGCAACTAAGACAGAAAAGGAAAGAATTCGAAGCAATCTTGCCCGAAAGCCAAAGGAGATTAAAAAAGAATAGAATGGTAACATCAAAACAACTACTTCAACAGTATGCAAAGGGAGGTCACAGAAAAAAAATGTTTACGGATGAGAATATTTTTACAATTGAGCAATATTTTACCAAACTAATAAATGAGCGTATTTATACTGAAAGCTCTTAAAGAAGCTTCCCAATTAGTCAACTGTGTACAACGAGTGCATTGTCTGACTTCAGCGATGGTTTGGTGGGGTGTTAGCTATGAAGAAGTGACTGAGCCATATTTTACACCATGTTCAATAACCAATAATGGTGCTTTTAGCAAGACTCGGGGCCGGGTCATTAAGCTCGATATCCTGGGTGGATCTTGGATAGAAACGAACGTTACATCATAATATTCATCAGAGCCGAACTTTATCCACTGGATAATAACTGACCATCAAATATAAGGCTTGCTCTAAATGCCATGATTATTTGGAGTCCCTAAACGAATCCGATTTGCTCGGAAGAATTTTCCCATAGAGGAGTGCGTGCTGCTTATTGATAACTGGCATCAACGTTTATAGGACTGTATTGCAGCTAATGGACTTTAACTACCACCAATTCGAATAGGCTTTATATATTTTCGGTTTGGTTTTATATTAATGTGCTAAACACACTGTGATATTAATAAATGTTACGCACAACAACAAAAAAATATTACAAGCCGCGGGATTGAATTTCTTTATTTATTATGAATTTCTTTATTTGTAGCCCTAATTTATGCCCATGTTTATTGTGTAAGATTTGAAATATGGAATATATATATACATATAAGTATGTAGTGCGTAAATTTGGTGGTTATTTTATTGAGATTGAGATATTTAGAAAACGTATAAAAATTTTAACGCAGCGGGATTTGAACCAGCGCCTCTTGAAAACCGTTCAAACGCTCGGACCGCTAAGCCGAAATCCTTATACGCTTATTACAACTCATATATGTTGTTAGCATTTCTGTAGAGAGATTTTTACAAATTTCTGCTACCCAAAGATTATTCTACGAACAATCGTTTGGCAAGAGGGAATGCTATTTAATTAATATATATTTTTTTAACATTTTTTAAAGTGTTATTTTGTGCGAATAAGGAAATTGAAAAAGACATATTTAGAAAACGTATAAAAATTTTGTTATTTGTAAAAAATTGGTTATTTTATTTTTTTATAGTTTGAACTAACATGTAGATATCTAAGGGGTAGAGGGATGTGTGTGGAATAGATATTCTTTTTCTTTCATTTTAATTAAAAATACACGTTTTTCGTTTTCTTAGTGATATTAGGCCTTACGGAGTATAAATCATAAGTTAAAAATATTACTTTTGAACTGGTTAGATATGAAGTTGAGCTTAACAATTTTCTTCCCTATATAGGAACAAAGTTGTTTTATATAGCACATTTAACTAATTGAGGCCATCGTGGCGCAGTGAGACATCCTCTGGCTGTAAATATTATTGTTGTGGGTTCCACCACACTCGAGAAATGATTATATTAAAATTATTTTCTGACGTTGAGTTCTACTCCTAAACTGAGCACCCGGCACTAGGTTCTCTCTGCGTACCCGGCTATGTGGGATGCAATGTGATAAAATAGATTAATTTGTAATTTACATGTTAAGTTATTTCATCTTTTACAAAAGTAGGTACTGACAGTTGCTAATGTATTTTATATTGTGCGTAGTATCAAGTTGTTGTTTCTATAAAACGGTTCTTTATGATAAGTAAGTAGTCCGAGTGTTTGTGTAGACTGTAAAGCGGCAATATTTGGGAGCATCGGCGCTTGACCACTCGACATCTGACCCCTTATCAGCTACAGCACCGCACTCTGCTTCCAGCTGTGACGCCTCGCTCACACATTACACTGTGGTAAGTTAATTGTTACATCATTCATATTTTAATTATTATTTAAAATTAATATTTTGTGAAGAGAACTGCAGGCTTAAGGGATAAGTATATGAGTGTAGTAAGAATTATTCAACACATTTAACAATTTATTTCATCTAGCTAGTAAGAAACTTACATAATTATAAAAAAATGAAAGCTACACAAATTCAGAATAAAAAAAAAAGAAAACGTTATTTAAAGAAATATTTTTTTCTGCAGAATGCGAGGATAACTAGAATGTGGATACTCCTGGCGCTGTTAGTGCCGAGCACGCTTGCGTGCGACCTGATCCCGGGCGACGACGCCGGGGCGAAGTCCCCCGGAGACAATTTCTATAGGCTGATAATTAACGGCGAAGTGGAGAGATATGCGCCCGAACAGCGTTATGTCGGTAAGAGGATGGCGGGAGACTTATAATTTTTATTTAGATAGTGCTAAGTGATATATAACTAAATAACCGTGTCGATTCTCAATAAATGTGTTTGTAGACGATGGACTTACAAATTGTACAATGGTTTTCAAATCTTTGGGCAAGATTACTAGATATAAATTATACGCGACACGCGAAGGCGATAGTTTTTCTTCTTTCGTAAATTTAGGCCTAAACGAGACATGAGAAGTCGCTCGCATTGGTGCCACAATCATTCTATATGTTGGAGCTCATATGAAAAGACAAAGGAAATTAGAAGCGAATACTTAATCGTAAATAACACTACATTGTAATGCTAGGCATCACATACACAAACCATTTCCATTTATTTCTGTTTGATCTTTAGTAAATGTTCTAGTCACGGTCTTGCGCGGTGACTTCATTGTCGTCAAAAACTAATTATAAAAACACATAACATTGTTAGAGGGCATTGAAATAACAGATGATTGTAACGAAATGTATTATCTCGAGTTCCAAGAACTCAACTTGCATGGTGAGCAAAACCGCCGCGTCGCTTCGCACTGAGGACATCCGCCGATAGCTTGCAATTTGTTGTTACGCTAAGTATAACAATGCAGCAATGTTTATGTCTGTTTTCTCCGTCTAAGTACCTATTTCTGATTTTTTAAAATAGTTCATGAAACGAACCAGTACTCTTTGATCATCTATTTTTCAACATTTTTTAAAGTCTTTTTGATCATCATCATTGCTGCATTCATTCTTTGCGTATTGTGGGAATGGAATCCATTGTTTTAATTTGATAATTTTCTTGCAGTAACTCTGGTGGGATCCCGCACCCACAATGTAGTTCAACAGTTCACGAGGTTCCAAATAAAAGCGGACCCCTTGGACCCCACGGAGCCCCGCACGCCTCGCAAGCAGGGACAGTTTCAACTTTTTGCAGACACCCTGACCAAGTTCGACGAGGAGTGCACGAACTCTGTCATTGAAGCTGATGACCTTCCTAAAACTGAAGTGCAGGTCATGTGGAAGGCTCCTCCTGCTGGCTCTGGATGCGTTTTACTTAAGTAATTTTCCTTTTATAGATTTCTTAAAGTACAATGGTTTTAATTGAGTGTTCTTTTTCTTTTAAGTTGCAATTATTAACCATAGAAGGCTTATACTAAGCTATTATAAGTAGTAATGTTTGTCCAGGGCGATGGTGTTCGAGAACGGGAGTCGTTGGTTCGCGGAGGACGGTCAGCTGACGCGGCGCGTGTGCGAGGACGCCGCGCTGTCCGCGCCCGACTGCTGCGCCTGCGACGACGCCAAGTACAAGGTGCTCAAATATGCCTACTTGATAAGTAATATAAATCGATATATATTATACAAGGGGTTTCAGGTATAAAGACTTCGTTTGTAATTATTCAAGGTCACCGAAGTGTAGTAATTATATATTTTTGTACAAAGTGGTTTCCAACACAAATGATCAGGATATTAATTTCTTGCTAGCTAAAGAAAAAAGTAACTAATTCTTATTGAAAATATTATAAAAAAAATTGTATTGAATATTGTAAACATATTTCTCTCCCTTATACGATCTCTTCGCTGGTCTCACGCGTAGCTGGTGTTCGAGGGTCTGTGGTCGCCGCAGACGCACCCCAAGGACTTCCCGACGGCTGCGCTGTGGCTCACGCACTTCTCCGACGTCATTGGCGCTACGCACCGCAGGAACTTCTCCTTCTGGGGAGAGGGGGAGATCGCCACTGACGGCTTCAGGTCGGTGCGATAAGGTTTCCTGATACCTTATACAGTTGTATAGTAGTAGATATTTATTTTTGTTTGTATGTGTTTTTACTTTTTCTATATACGATTAAAATACATTATTATTATTTGAATCATACCTATACAACACCTGTTACAAGAGACTTTATATAGCAAGTTTCAAGAATACTTTGGCTCATTTTCAATGCATTTTTTTATGTATCAAAATATATTTTACCAAAGCAAATTTAGGGGATTCACTTACTAAGGCAGCTTACTAATATAGCCAATGTCGGTAATTTGTCTTAGTATTAACGTATGTTGTGTCTCGGTGTCAGGTCGCTGGCGGAGTGGGGTTCAGTGGGTCTGCTGGAGCGCGAGCTGCGCCAGCGCGGCGCGGCATTACGCTCCATCGTGAAGGCGGGTGGGCTCTGGCACCCGCGCCTCAACCATAACACCAGCGCTGCCTTCACCGCTGACCGCCAACGGAACTATCTCTCCCTGGCCTCCATGTTCGGTAACCGCATTTCCTCCCCATACCCCAACACTCCCGCACTACCCACACACACCCCCCAGCGCAAATTGTTACAGCAAGTGCCCGCGTGTTGCAGGGCCGTCCCCGGACTGGGTGGTTGGCGTCAACGGATTGAACCTCTGCAACAAGGACTGTACGTGGGTAAAGGAGAGGGTGGTGGACCTGTTTCCTTATGACGCCGGAACTGACAATGGAGTTTCTTATATGGTAATTGTTTTGGTATTGCTAAAGTGACTTATTCTTTACGTATATAGGGTTGAAAATACATGATATTAGTAACAGTAACATTTTAAATGAGTTATTCATAATCCGTAAATATTAATCCTGTCTTTGCAACCAGTCTCCCAATTCTGAAACGATCCCCCGCGAGAAAATGTACCGCATCACCACCATGTACCCCGAAGACCCGCGTGCACCCTTCTACAACCCCGACAAGAAGGAAATGAATCCGATGGCGCGTCTCTACCTCACGCGGGACAAGCTGGTGCCGCGCGCCTGCGACGAGCGTACGCTGCAGACGCTGCTCGTGGAGGAGACCGAGAACACGGACTCCGTCAACCGACGTGAGTGTGGCTTGCGTTGCTCGTCTATGTCTGTGGCAGTCGGAAATAGGCCACTTGATAGATTCTATGAGTTATGTGTTGCGTGTTTTACTGTGATTGATATAATTTACCTTAGTATGGCATAAATTAATGTAACTTACTCGAATAACTTTCAGACACAAAGGGAATCTGTACAATATTTTTCAGTCAATGATTAAATAGCGTCAATGATTTTAATTAAAAACATTTTTTAATGTCGACGTCCCGCTAAATAGGAATCGAATTAAATACTTCTCAAATTACAAAATTTTACGTAGCACACCACAAATAATTTAACAAGTGGTTCACCGCATCCGTATGTACGCAGCGGAGTGCGCGACGTCGGAGTGGTCGCCGTGGTCGGCGTGCTCAGTGACGTGCGGCAAGGGCCTGCGCATGCGCACGCGCGAATACCGCATGCCGCAGAAGGCGCAGATGCTGGCGTGCGACCGCCAGCTCGTGTCCAAGGAGATGTGCGTCGCCGCCGTGCCTGAGTGCGAGTGGGTGCACGACACTTTTAGTTTTCGACTATTTGACGACGAATATAATACATTGAACGACGCGACGGGTTATATGGGTCTCAAATTTATTATCTATAAAATAAGTTATTTTTCTTTTTAAATAATATTTAGCGACCCTATTGAATTATAGTAAACGCACTTAGGACGTACCAAGAATTTATTATAAAAATGTAAAAATAATTACTTAATTTTTTTTTAATTCCAAGAGTACTTTTACATCGGTTTCTTTATTCGGTTACAAAGAGGTGACTCAGCCAACGAAGCGGAACCAGAACTAGAGGGCGACTTAGGCACCGGAGGGGACGTGGAGCTGGAGGCGGGCGGCGTGTGCGAGACGTCCGCGTGGGGCGCCTGGAGCGAGTGCTCCGTCACGTGCGGCGTGGGGTTCAGCACGCGCAGGAGGTACTTCCTCAACCCGATGGGGTTCAAGAAGTGCCCGCTGGTCGCTTTCGGTACGGGGCCCGGATTGCGTTCATATTGATACATATTGTGTGTGACTCTTCTCCATTTATATATTATATACTCGCGCGTGTGTACAGAGGACACGCGCAAGTGCATGGAGCCGGCTTGCACGGCTGCAGAGGCGGAGGCGGAGGCGGCGGCGGAGGCGGCAGACGCGCAGTGCCCGGCGTCGGAGTGGTCGGCGTGGTCGCCGTGCTCGGCGTCGTGCGGGCGCGGCGTGCGCTTCCGCACGCGCCTGCTGCTGGTGCCGGCGGCGCGCGCTCCAGCCTGCGCCGCGCGCGTCGAGCTCATGCAGCAGCGCGCTTGCTCCGAGCGCGAGGACTGCGCACTCGACATGCTCACCGCCAAGCGTGAGTCTCTCAAGCCCTCGTCCACCTCGCCTACTACGCATTACTCAAAAGTGACATCAAACTTAGAATGTATTATTCGTAATAGTAAACTCTTTTCTAAATACAAAGGTATTACTGTACGAGAACAATTTAGTATATTCACTTAGACCCAATTTGTTTCACTATCTGATAAATTTTCGGCAGTAGGTACATCTTATTTTAGTCTATTAAGAAATATCTATTTTGAACAAGTTTTAAACAAGAAAATACAATATCACTCAAATTAGCTTAAAGTAAGTAGAGAAAATAGAGAATTTGTTTATCTTTATTAAAAAATATTTTTAAAATCATTTATTTGTAACAAACAAGCTGAAAGATAAGATAGACTTATTGAGGCGTACATAAAAAAATCGGGATGTGCTTAAAACGAGTACTTATAGCCGAACATCTTGAAATGAAATCCTTTGGTAATTAGTTATTATAAATGGATAACGCTGTTTCACTATTCAACAAAAAAACTCCACTTAAAGTATAGACACCCCGAGTCAAAGGACTTGAAACCTTAAACAAAATGTGAAATACAGGTATCTGCATGGAGGCGTCGGAGCAGGGCCCGTGCCGCGGCGTGTACCGGCGCTGGGCCTTCGCGGCCGCCACGGGCGAGTGCGCGCCCTTCACGTACGGCGGCTGCCGCGGCAACCGCAACAATTTCCTGTCGCGCGACGAGTGCCTCGCCACATGCGCCGTCGTGCTCGGTGAGCTCCTCCAGTCCTATATGTAACAAGTAGTTCGCTATCCCAGTCTGACGACTTCGCTAGGCTAGGCTAAGTATGACGTTAGTTTCAACCAGCCGTATATAGTGTTCCTGTTTTCGAAAAGGTGACAGACAGCAAATTGATATATTTTTTATTTAATTCGGGTTATGCGTAAAGATGTGTGATGTGAAGGTAATAAAAATGTTTTAAAAAAATGGTTCTATAATGGTTCCCTCTGCTAATTTAAAAACTTAAAGTAGCCAGAGACAACCTAGTGCCAAGACACACAATTCTTCACTTTAAGCCGGAACTGAGACATTGCGTTTCGATTGACGGATTTCAACGCCGCGCTTTGTCTTAGGTACCAGAGCGAAGAAATAAAATATTTCAAATATAATCATTTCCCTAAGTGGGACTGGAACTCACAACCAATCGCGTTTACAGTCAGACGTTGTCCCACTAAGCCACGATGGCCTCAGACTTCGAGCAACACGGAGTTCCGTTCCGTGTTGCTCTAAGGCCTCAGATTATATTAGTTTTGTTTTATTGATTTGACTTTTAAATTTTCACAAACCTCTACAGTCTTTATAAAATATCAACTACGAAAAAGTATTTTAGTAAAATAAAATAAACTAAAAAATAAAAATCTTAAATATTCGTTTTATGTCTTCGAATTCTCAAGTTCTTAAATTATAAAAAAAAAGATTATATGTCTACCGCTCTTGATATTTTTAGTTATTGTTTGACCATTGATTGATATTTAATTGATTGACTAAACTATTAACCAATCATCGTCTGTGCGCAGGTTACATACATTATAAGTATATAAGTACTCAAAACAAAATTCTACAGACAGCTCATAATCAAATTTTAGACGAAATTTTTATTTTTAGGGAGTCGCGTGAGATGCTCCAAGTCAAGTTGTATATGTGTGTAAACGTCCTTGCGCCGCACTCGCATTAAATGGGGCTCTTTGTCTTCAATTAAACCTAATGCATTCGTGATTCGTATAAAATGGCCAACAACTTGACTTAAATTTCACTGTAACGTTTTTATAACCACTACGTAGAAATATTGGCTTCTAATGCATTAGAAGCCAATATCTTAGTTAATTTTACCCTGCATAATTATAGAAAAAGGGAATCAAAAATGACTTATCTACTCCACATTCCGTTATAAGTACAAAACTTTCTCCACTGTAGGTTACTCGACTGGAGAAAATAAAAATAATCTTATATAAGATATCTTCATGCTGCAGCATAAGCAAAAAAAATGTCAGTACTGTCAGTGTATTAATAACTGAGCACTTCTCTTGCACAACGTTTTGCGCGTTTTCTTATTGTTCTTTGTACCTGTAGCTTGGTGAATATTTGCATAAATGAGAAAATTTATAATATAAACACACTCGTAGGCACTTGTAGACACCTAAGATGCGCACTTCATTGTGCGCGATGATTGTAAGTTTTTTTTCGTTTAAAAAGAGTTTATGCGCCGGTATTATTATAATATGCAATGAATCTAAAATAAACTAAGGCTTTAATTTTCCAATTGTAGACTATAAATAAAATAGCTTAAATATTGTTTAAAGGGTAGAGACTTACTTCATATTCAGACTATTTATGTAAAAGTATATTTGTTTACTATATATGAGAATAAAGTAACCGTACTTATATTATATATTCATATATTAAAACCAACAGTGCTTTACTGCATACATAGATTCCATTCCATTCACTCATTCATTTATAAATAAACAAATACTTGGTGAATATAAAACATGAAACGAACAAAGCAATGTTAGATTAGCCGCGAGTGTGTGCCAATGTTATCATTGACAGGCGCTCGACGCCGCGCTAAATGTCAACGAGAAAACTTTAGTACTCAAATCTATTCTAAATGCCATACTCGGGACTGTATGAGAGAAGTATTTACTATTTTTTTTAACATTTTTTAAAGTGTTATTCGCACACTAAGGACGATAACGGTTTTCAAGAGGCGCTGTTTCAAATCCCGCTGCGTTCAATTTTTTATACGTTTTCTAAATATGTCTTTTTCAAGTATTTACTATATTTCATTTATAATATTTAGCTTAGCGTGTGCATGGATTATTGTATCATATTTTCATAACAAGAAACTAATTAGTTACACACGTACGAATATATCGTATGAGCTGCATGTGAATGCAATGCCATATACTTGTACAAATGTGTAGATGGCGCTGAAGTCTCTTATTAGTCGTAATAAATACAAACAAAAAGTATTACCTATTTTTATAAATAGTAAAAGTGAAACCTGTAATTTAAAAACGTTCTGTACATACGACACATGCAACCGCCCTTGACCAGTTATTGACAAGATTTATTATTAACAGTCATGGACTCGTGACAGAGATTTAAAAATCAGATATAAAAAATAAGTGTTTTAGTTCACGCTACTTTTTGCTTACAAAGTCATTTATTTAACATAAAAAATATTTGTTACAGTTTAAAAACATACAATATCGGCAATTACTATTGACTCTTATTCACACTTTTACATCGTATTTTATAATTATTTCACCGCCGAATTGTATTCATGTGATAATACTAGCAGCAGAAAATGTTTTACACATTGAATATAGAAAGTACTTTTTTGTAAGACATGTTGTGTGTTGGACGACAGTATCACCGTCAAATCAAGCACCTTTGCGTCCCAGAGCGGGACAAACTTGATTAAATATATATTATATATATTTCAGCTATAATAATAATTTTAATGTATTACTGTAGGTAAGAGACAAAAATATAATCGATTTCCGTATTATAAGCTTAATGTTAACTGACTACTGTCGTGCTAAGTAATGCTTAGTTTAAAGCTTTTAATTCTTTTTAAAGACGAGATCGTCAAGTAGGCTGTAATGAGAGGAGGCAGTAGCTAATTCGAAAGCTAATAGCTTGTTCTAGAATAAATGTACTATAAGTCGAACTTCATAATAAATTAAATATTATTGAAATTGAGTGATTATAATTTAATTATTTTCGTTTTCATCGCTCTCTCAAATAGACAAACCGCGGCGTAAAACTCCGCCACTCAACACGCCAAGTCTCGATTTCGGGCAGAAAGTGGAGAACGGGATAACTTTACACTGTTCTCTCTTACTGTCCTGCTATGCAGGAAGGCGGGAAGGCGTGAAGCTGTTAAAAAATATTAAAACAAACATATCTTGAAACATGTCGTCGCAAACGTAGTCACGAACAAACTCTAGTTAATAAAGCTCTTTAATTTGTAACAAATGATAATTGTATAAATTAAATTAGCCTCAATCATATAGTCTATTACAAAAAAGAGGCATTGCTAGTATTAATGGGATGCCGAGTATGTCTGTTTGTCCGCCGCCGTGTCTGTGCCATGAGGCACATTTAGATCATTTCTGATAATTGGGTCAGTGATGTCATTAGATGACGTCATTGGAGAATCACGATCGCCCACGTCACCTGAGTGTACGTGTATCTTTTATACTAAAAAAAAAATACTTATGACAGTCCTTAAAGTTACAATTATAATTCCCACTTCTGGAAATATTTATGAATTATTACTGTTTTATTTGAGTTTAAAAATGTAATAGTTAAGACTAGATATATAATTTTGTGATTTCGATATTAGCAATTTTCCTCACACTTTTAAAGGAAAACTATTTAGTCTCAAACGAAGTTTCGCACGGTGAATCATCCAACAGATTGTTCGATGTTAGTTCTTGTAATACATTAGTTCCGAGGTATTCGTTGAGATAAATAAACAACGCACCGGTAGCGAACGGCGAGCCAATACACGGCCGCGTGCATGGTAGGAATCATTGCCGAGGTTGGATACACGATGCGGCCACCTGTTTACTTTCATGAAGCAGAGCTTTGTTCGAAGGAATTTCTCCTTAAACTTTGGTAACTGAACTTTTCTTATAATTGTCGACCATATCGACCTAGGCCCCGTCGATATAATGTGGCCTCGTCAGTAAAACGAGTTGATTAAACACCCGATATGGGTATTATAAGATAGAAAAAAGGTATGTAAATACTATTATTTGTCTTAATTGTGTAATATATTTTGCTGTTGTTTCTTTAGGTGGAGGAGCTCCTGCAGTAGTCTCAGGGGTCCAATCCGCGCCGATAGCTTCATCCAACTACCCTGGTCTCAGCATTAGCTCTATCGTGCCTGCTTCGACTGGTACGTGTATACGTGGTACCCTTATTTATTTTACAGTACGATACACGCTTGTCTAAATAACATTATAAACAGAGCGCCAGTACAAATTCCTCATTTGTTTAGTTACAAACTCATAGCATTAGACCTTCGGTTTTTTTATTCTGTATAAATAATTTTATTTTAGAGGATTTGAGAAATGTATGCAGATAAAAGGCTAAGATATAAGTAAGTTGTGCCTTAACAAAAATTTATTAATGTACTGGGTATTTTGGAAATGGGGAAGGGTCATTAAGTCTATGAAAAAAACTCACGGGCAGCAACTAGTCAATTACTATAATGTATATGATATAATATAGTCAAAAACTTATTTAAATCTGTTTAACTGAAAATAACTGTTATATCTTCGTTAGAGGCTAACGATTACTATACAAATGATGGTCATTCATCGTAATGCTATTTACGAGCAAGGGTAATAAATTTTGCAACGAAGAAAATGTTATGTTAATGTAACGGCATTAGAGTTTTATCAAAAATGAATGATTTAGATCCCATTGATACAACGTTGTAATAGCCCCAGCCATTTATTTCTTGGTATTAGTATGAGTAGAGAGAAATTCTGGTGCAGTCAATGTAGACGTTCAAAGATGAAAGTTGATGAAGAAGTGACTGAAACTATTACTCTAATGAAGAAAAAGTTTAGACTCGAGATAATTGCGTGATCCACAATGTTGGTCTTACAGCATTTTTGCAATCTTCGATCTTGAATATTTTTTTCCAGGCTGCCATACCTCGTTGGGGATTTTGACAGTTTATTGAGTATTACAATGGTGTTCGGAGCATCTATACAAATTTTCAGGTGTATGAAAATCATTGTAATTTTACCTCAATTTCTCGGTTTAAATATGGAAATTGACTGACTAATATGGAAATTTATATTCCCACTTATATAATTGGTTGGTTGAATAGATCATAGAAGTGTTTGATTTGAAATTGTTTGCCTACAATACGAGGTTAGTCGTATATATTACACCACAATCAGACTAATAAGTCTCGCAACATATTGCAGGCGCGCCGCAGGGCACGGAGTGCGTGCTGTCGGCGTGGAGTGCGTGGTCGACGTGCAGCGCAACGTGCGGCGTCGGCTACCAGCAGCGCACGCGCACCGTGCTGGTATGTACTTGCTGCCAATACTCTACCGGCCCCTTCCTCTTGCTGTGAATCGAGAATCCACAGTACCTATCTATCTTACCGTGACTTGTACATTACAGTGTACGGGTATATATATATATAATTTAAATAAATATACAGCAGTGACATAACCGCCCTTGGCATTCACACACGCCCATACACGTACTGTCTCTAGCGACCGTAGAAAAAATGCAGATATACAATTTATGAAAATCAGTTCTTAGTAAATTTCATGCTAAAATTATAAATAACTAGGGAAATGTTTATATTTAGATTAATTTAATTAACCCTTTCTGGTAAAATAGTTTGATTTCTTCATCCAACATGCAACGTTTCGAAAAGTGGCGACGACTTATCGACACATTCACTTTAAAAAAAAAGCTTTCTACGTAAGCTTTCATTTTGTAAAAATGCTGAAAACACAAAGCAAACAAATATTTATTATAAAAACAAATTTTAAAGCCACTGCTGTGTGGAAAAGTTAGAAAAGTTAAATATGTGTTAGAATACTAGATACTTACTTATAACAGTATAATTATTGCTTTTGGTATTACTACAAAAAAAAATATTAGTTACTGTCATATTTTGTTTACCCTTTTAATAAAGGGTAAATCCTTAAACATTTTTTAGTATGAAGTATTCGAGAATCGTCCTTATTCTTCGATAACAACAAATTGGCTTGACATTTTGTATTTGCGACGCGACTCTATTCACCTGCTCAAACAAGAAATTACATAATGCGAATAAAAATCACCTTTTTACATTATTAAATGATATGTTTCTTGTATTCTTGCGATATTTTTTTATTATTCGATCTTAAATACTTTACATAACAATATACAATAATGCAGTGCCATTTTTATATCACAAACATCTTGAACACTTGCAAGTCTCTACATACTTAATAGTAGTTTGTAAGAATGCTACCTAAACTATTAATAAAAACCTATAAGTTTTTATTAATTTTAATGACTTCAATATGAATAGATTGATCGGCTATTACTTGAAATATATTATTATTGTATCCTACATACAAATATTCGTTCCGATGCTATCGAGAGCAATAAAACTGAAGGTGCGCTGTTGCTGCCCGCCTCTGTCAGTGACGTCAGTCCCGGCAGTCCCGCACTGTGCACGCTTCTAAAGTGTATACAATATTGTTTCATAGCCCATAGGGCTGTAATTCATTCTTATTTTATTCTGGATACGACTGACATTGAACGTTTGGGTTCAACAACCATTGTAACGCACTTGTGTAATTATAATTAATTTTTATGTAAAATTGACGTAATGTTAAATAGTTTTAATAAACTATATATATATAATAATAGTTTATTAATAAATGATTAATTTTGTAATTGAAAAAAATATGTTAGCAGAAATGTGGAGAATGTTCTCCGCCATATAATGAATTACGTAATAATTAAACATAATTCATTTTACGAAATATGTACCGTCCTTTTGTACGGAGAATAAAAAAATACTCGATGCCCTCAAGTAAGTACTACATTCAAAACTAGTTGTACAGTACTATCAGGTAGTAGGTAAGGATAGTAACTGGAATCAATATTTTCGTGTCGTGTAGGCGTGAGTAGCGCTAATAAAGCGTCTTAGTGACAAATGGGATTGAAGCCTACATACCATCAATAAACAGACTCGCTAATAAATCAGAATTGCCTCTCTTGTACAAGTTCAAAGTAGTTTTTCAATATAAATACGAAAAAAAAGAAAATTAAAACATTCCCAATACAAAAACGTTTAAAAAAGTACACTTGTTTGTTTGTATCAATATTTTGCACTGTTGAAGGAGTACGTACAGCTAGTAGAGTACTTTGGCTCGAGGGAGGTAACAAGTAAACCAATCTCGTCCCCTTCAGCAAGTCCAGTCAAATTCAGCTTAAAGACTCGTTAAATATATAACGGCCATAAAATTCATATATACTATCTAATTTTTTTTATTATAGTAGGCGGGAGGCCTTTTCCCGCATAGGAGGGTAGTCAGAGAGAACCTTTTTTTTAACATTTTGTGTTAATCGCACACTTAGCAAATTGAAAAAGACATATTGAGAAAGCCATGTGTTCTATAGAACTATGACTTATGAACGCATGGCTGAGCGGTCAGAGCGGTTAAATGGTTTTCAAGAGGCGCGAGTTCAAAATACCGCTGCGTTCAAATTTTTATACGTTTTCTAAATGTGTCTTTTTCAGAGAGTACCTACTGTCACTACTCATTTTCGGCGACATTTAATTATGCTCATGCATTTTTGTGCCAATAATAAATCATGTGCTACTCGAAGCAGGAACGCTTTCCCTGACTCGTCCAGTACATTTGTTACATGTTCGCAACTCAATTCATAAAGGGCAAGGTCGGACCCATTGGAAATTGCGCGTCATTAAAACTGCTGATGTACAATTAAAATATAATTAATGCCGTTGTAACTCTACGTGGGTAGAGCTAGAGCCAGCAGTAGATACTGATTACACGAGGTGAAGGTTGAAATTGTTATTTGGTGTATTTTGACCATCGTGGCGCTAGTTGGACTGCAGTTGGCTAAAGGCTGACTGAAAGACGCAAAGTGGAGACGGAGAAAGACATAATGACTAGACTCTAGATTCTCTTTGCGTATTGAATAAAACAATAGATGCGTTTATAATATATTTAAAGTTATAATTCTAATCCTTAAAATATGTATTATAAATGTAAATTTTTCAATTATTGTTCTTTTCTTAGTTACGGGCAATAGCTTGTTTGTAAACTTTATAAGTTTTTGATGTTAATTTTAATTTGTGTTTTATTTTATTACTTTATTGATTTAAAACATCACAATCAAATCGAAATCAAAATTAATTATCCGTTAGGCAACCTATTATTTAAACATAAGTCCTCTAAAATGTAAACAACGCTGACTGTTTGAGGTTTCGGTAGATGTTTGTGAATGACAGTAAAATTATTTATTTTAAAGTTTTGGTTTTGCTTATTATGTAAAATATCCAACGTACTTAAAAATAAAAATAATTTTATTATGTTTCCAATTAAGAGATTATACATTATATTTGCAGTTAAAGCATGACAGATGGAAGGCTGACGCAACCTCTTTCTTATTAGCTCTTCTAGATAGACTAGAAACTACGTTATCATTCAAATTCAGACTCAATTGCACGTTCCATTTTATTAAAGTGCACCTGATAAGGGCATTTGTGTAGAAGTGTAAAATAAATTTCCAGAAGCAGGCTGGCGAGGGCTCGGCGCCATGCCCCACGCGCCTCGCGCGCCGCAGACGCTGCTCGCGCGTGTGCTAGCCGCCGCGCCGCCTCACGTCTGACTGGCCTTACTCGCCGCCACTGACCGAAAAATTCAAACTTTCTTTGATCGATAATTACAATTCAACAAGATTGATTTTTTTACATTAATAATATTTTAGTTATTTCAGCTGAAAGTAAATACATACTCAAGGTACTGTATGTGCACGTTATATGGATTAACGTGTTTCAATCCCTCAGCTCCTGTAAATGTTTCAGTCTATAGTTCTGTAACGCAGTGTCTACTTAATACTCATATTTTATATTTTTTTATTCTTAAATAAATGTTTATCGCAATAGCAATATGTACTTTTTTATTACACCTGGTCTTTTGCTTAATATTGAATTATATTATTAAAATGATTCTATTATACAATTTACAATGTTTTCTAATAAATCATTATTAATCTGTAAATTGACTTAAAAAAATAGAGTCTTCTAAGATCTGGGGCATCAATTTTACTTACCGGCGGTAAAAAAAAATAGCTAATTGAGAACTTTATTTTTTACAAAAAAAAATTTGAAATGGAGAATATTGTACCTAAAGACGTGAAAATCATTGTGATATAAACAGTATTCAGTTATTTTAACATTTTTAAAGTGTTAAGTGCTAAGTGTTTTTCAATTTTCTAAGTGTGTGAATAACATTTAAATTTTTTTTTAAATATTTAGTAAATCTTTTTGTAGCAGAAATTTGTAAGAATCTATCCACGGAGATGCCAACAATAAAAATAAGTTGTAATAAGCGTATAAGACTTTCGACGTAGCCGGATTAGCGGTCAGAGCGCTTGGACAATTTTCAAGAGGCACTAGTTCGAATCCCGCTGCGTTAAAAAATTTATACGTTTTAATTTTTTTTAAATTCCTTTGATAAAATATAAGCTTCATAGAACACAATGAATATAAAACTAAACTGATTCTTCGCGGTCTCCAATGACATTAGTAAATATTAAACGAACGGCAATTTACTTAATAGACACTTATGACGGTATTAAAGAGCACCTGTTCGTGAATCATATGATGTGAATCGACTAGTGACTACGATATATAGACTTTTCTTATTTTTTTGAGAATTTTTGATAAAGCACTCAACTCACCACTTTACAATTAAATAAATATATGGCGTTTTGAGTGGCAAAATCTAACGCCGTTGTCGTCGTCATTACCAGTAGTAACGAGAGCGCAAAACTATCCCTAGCTTTTCCATGCATTTACTCTGGTAATATTTGGATGATGTTTTTATATTTACCATCTTGTCTACTGAAATATATAGTTCCAAGCTTACATATTTATCAAAGGATCTCTTATAGAATATGCATATATTAATATAGCGTCCTGTGCCCATGTTTGTAGATGGGCGTTCTAATAGTTTGAAACTATGTACGAGTATCTAGGTTAATTAAATGTTACCGCTCTCAATCGTCAACCTAATTGTATATAGTATCGTGTTGTGATAGCTTTTATCAGATTTTAATGTGTATTGCTATCGGAATATAAGTGCCTGCAGGAAACAATGTTTCTATAAAATATTATATATTTACATTATATTTTTCACATGTGAAGTCATCGTGGAGTATAGACACCGGGTTCGTTCTGTTTAACCCAATATGCGTGAAAAGCAAAATAGTAAAACATTGTTTTATTTAGACAATTGTCACTTTTATTTATTAAACTATATTGTAACTAACAGTTGTCATTGCAATCAACTGATGTCATTCTAATATAACGCTCCAATCCATACAAAAATATACTTACAGTAAACTATTAATTAGTATTTATTCATTTTTTAACATTTTTTTAAGTGAATAACACTTTAAAAAATGTACCACACTAAGGAAAATTGTCTAAATATGTCTTTTTCAGTATTTATTCAATTAAAAATATATTTAAAAACAAAAAAGCGGATAAATTGTTTAAAGCTTACTTAAAAGTATACACACTAACAGGATAAAATAATTGTTTACGAGTGATATATCACTTGTACTCAGCGAATTTGTTTTCTTGTAACTGACCAGAAAATAATTTCTCAACGTCGTCGTTAATTTAAAATTCCCTTCTATATACGGCACATGTGACTGCGGACCAAATATGTCCACAATGAGTTGCGAATATATCACTGCCATATTGCACTGCTCGGCTCGAATGACATAAATGCATATATGCATATACCTTTGACCGATTACTGGCAAACAGCATACAGCGCGCGACGCGACAGTTGCGGGTTTATCATAAAATATGAATTGGGATAACAGGCAATCCACTGAAATACATTACGTATTTATGAAAAGGAATAAACTATCTATTACTGATATGTATTTTTTTTATATTTTAGATATGTATTTTTTTTATATAAGCTCAAGAAGGCACCTAAAATTTAATAAATAGAATTTAGCGGTGCTAAATATCGTATAAACATTTCGTATAATTATTTTGATTTTATCTGTGATTCTGCTTGTATTGACGAGCAAAAACAAAAGCTATTATAAAATTTTGTAGGTATATCTAAATCTAAAAGTCTATAATAAATATATAACAAAAAGGCATTTTCAATATTAATTACTTATTAGAAACATAATTGCCAGTAATCATTGATCAGATTTGTCGGAAATCTCGCGCTTCCTGCTATTACAATAAGCGGCAATGACGGTTACAATACAAGTTGCAATCTCTAAATAGTTCTCAATAGCAGCAACACCCGTTACTAATTAGGCAATTATGTTTGGTGAATTAAATCCAGGCCTTTGTTGCTATTGTATGAACATGCTGAACTTGAAACAGTTGTCTGTTTTTCAAATGGAGGATGATTCTTTTAAACGCTAGTTATTTTTAATAATTGAGTAGGTAGTATTATTGTATTAATTGTATTAACTTTACGCACAACAAGCGAAGCTGTTTTCCGCTTATTTAGACACATTTATGCTGAATGGCGGAAAATAATTCCGCACTAATGCTTGTTCATTGCACAATATTGATTGGAATTGTTGTGGACATTAAACCATCACATATCTGTGTATTTGTCACGATATGAATACAATTAAAACGTAAATTATTAATTTAAAATTAAATTTTAAATTTAAATTTTGTCTTACTAAATATAATATTTTTTATATTAGTTAAAGAAGAATCGATTAGTCTAAATTTTCTACAGACGTAAACAAATGTCCCCACGACGACGAGACGAGGTCGAAATACAAAAACTAGAGCCAAAGGATAGCGCAAAATACAAGGTTAAAGCCGGTGACATAATACTGGTACAAAACATCTACTTCCTACTTTTTGTTATTAAGTAATATAATAACTTTCATATATTTGAATATTAACAAAAAGACCTTTTATTTTATATCAACAATATTCGGCCGTTGCTTGGCAACACATTTTACATATACGCCAATAAAGATTTAACAACAAAATAAGGCTTTAACTTTCAAATAATGCATTACAATACAACTTATACATTTTTTGTGATAGAATCTTAACAGTCGAGCGTTATAAGTTTTTGATTTTCACGAAAATACATTTTAGAACCTACCTCTATCTCTATTTAGAGTCTACCTGTGACCACGGACTACTGTAAAGTGTTCGAAACGTCGGATTCTAAAATGTACTTTCGAATACCAAAATTATACGCGATTAATCCGGTTAAAATAGTTTCATTTCAAAATGTATAATAATCGTGAAAATCGAAGAACATATTATGTGAACCAGTACAGGCTGGAAAACGCAAACAAATTCGAAAGAGTCTACCTGTGACCACGGACTAATCTAAAGTACTCGAGCGTTGCAAGAATGCTCGCCAGAAACATACCCATATCTTATCTTTACCTATTAAAGAATATTTTACAGTACACATATATCATTTTATTACATATAACTAAAAAAGTCTTTCAAAATATTAAAAAAAGGCGAAAGAAGTTCAAAGTGAGGTGAGACGCAATATGCGTCTTGTATTTCCGTTTGTTTTTGATAACGTTATATTATTATTACCTTTCCAGGTAAGCGCTATGCGTTATACATAACTTGCATATGCCCATAAGTATCGCCTAGTCATATCCGCTTGCAGTATTCCATACATGTGCAAACGTACATACTATGGTATGTAAATACTATAAAACTATGATCACATATTAAAACAAATGCTATAATTATTGTATTATCTTTATAATATACAAGGTTTAAGCATACACTACTTTTTTTGTGTAATATTTTACCAAAAAAGCTTACTAATAGCTCACTCCATTCCCGACGTCTCGCCGAGAACTTAATGCCGAGCTTATTCAAACCTACACCCAAAATATACAGTCAAAGATTTGCCAACTGATACTATTTTTTTTCTTTTTAAGAGAGAACCTAGATTCAAAAAATTACATTCTACACCTTCCACTCGAATACGAGACATTGTTTGTCGATCCCAAAGCTACGTTTGTCTTACCAGAGCGGAGAAATTAAAATAATTTAAATATAATCATTCTCACGAGTAGACATCGAAAACACAAGCAATTCCGTTAAGACGTTCTCCTACTGCGATCTTTTGCGACGGCTGTATTTCGGAAATATTATTATTGTAATGGTTGCATTACAATAATAATATTTCCGAAATACAGCCTAAGCTGTAACACTTTGGCAACAACACTTTTACTTAGCTAACTGCCACAGAATGACATAATCGCGGGCGCTATAAAGCGGGGGTCTCGTTAACCTTGTGAGCTTTTGCACCTATGTTTTGTGAGAACTTGCCGTCCGCGATTCACACGTGACGTCACACCCAGACAGTGACGTCACCGACTATATTGGCCAAGGGATAGTCCTCCTGATGTCACCCTCTAAAGATATCCAGCGAGGTTTTATTACATGCTAAATTTGATGTGATTTTTTTATATTCAAGTACAACTACTACTAAATCTCAGCAAAATTATATGTATTGATTTTTATTTCAATACATTTAATTCTAAAAACCTATTTGAGTAAAAAAATATTTTGATTAATTAAATATATTTATTTTTATAAAGAAACACTTTTGTAGACATATCTTCTTCCTCGCAATTATCCCGGCATCACTTTGCACGGTCTTCAACCTTGTCCGTGGTCAGTCCATTAGCCCTATATCTTGCTTCACGATATCCAGCCATCGCTTCTCTAGGAGGTCTAACTCCTGGGTTAGATATATCAAGACATATTCTTCCGGACTGGTGCAGAATGGATCCAAGGTATCCAAGCTTTTCCGACTTAGCAGCTTGTTCAGAACTTATATGGTGCTAGATCCTTAAACGCAGCCTGTTTTTTACGACTCACAAATCACCTTCTGCACTTTATCATTCTACAAGCATGTCTCCCTGTTTAGTCGAGTAGGCCCCGCCCTTATACTTGATAAACGTATTCACGACGCCCAATTCGGGCACAATACAGGTTCTTAGAATATTTTCTCCCTTTGTATTGCAACTTCAGTAGTCTGTATAGTACGTAGAACTTCTTCAGACTGCTCCCAGAATGACTCCTTTTCGGACCCGCTACAGCCCGCCTTTGGATGCTAGGCGCTTCCATGTTATGGGTATGAGAGATTAGGAAAGCGGGTACAGGATACCACTTTCAAAGTTTGGATGGAGGTATGAAAGTCTCACGAGGATCCAGGGTCGTGTACCCGCATGCCCAAGACTACATATCGGACAGATATTTTACTAAATATCTGTCCCCTGGACACCCTCTGGATGAGCAAGTCTTCTATAAACCTATAACCAATTACGATACAAAAGCTTGCAAATAATGTAAAGTAAATAAAATAGTAATAATGTGTAATAATTATGAATAACTAACTTCTTGGATGATGACTTGGACCAGAGGACATTGGAGAGGTAGGAGAAGACAAATTCACCTTTTTAAATTTCAAATTCATTCCTGTAAATTTTAAATTCGTAATATTTAATGTTCTTCGTCTTTTAAAAATATAACATATCAGTATTTTGAATTGGTAATAAAAATATTATTATATTCTTTTGAACACAGTAGCCAACGTTATTTCTACTGTAGACCGAAGCTGACTGCAGATGCTTCGCGTAGGTTATATATGCAGTTCAAAATTCAAGCAAAAAGCATGAATTTTTTGGGCGGAGATTGGAGAATATGATACAATTACATTTTCTGCTAAACATTAACAATTGGTGATATTGTTGTACTTTATAAAATTATGGAAGCGCAAAGATAAAATTAAAACAGCAACGATAATATATGAAAGAGACGTAAATCAGTATAGAAGTCAATAAGTGAAAATAACTATTTTTCTAAATGGTACTACTTAGCTGGAATTCTAGAATGAATCACTGTTTATATTGCCCATTAACTAGAAATCTACCAAAGCAATTGAAGTTTCAAGTTTGTTTATTTTTTGTATTTATAGTTGCGTTAAATGGTATCAGAGTCAATTATGTTTTTATAAGATAAATTTGTGTTGTAATTTATTTTTTCTTCAATATGAAATACTAATATTGAAACTCCCGCATTTGCTAGAGCAGGTGGAAACACTCGAGTGTGCCATTCTTTCCCCGATTTCTGTCCCTTTTAAACTCATTTCACCTTTATATTAAAACTGGCCTCACTTGAAATTTACTAAAAACTTACAGCAATTTTTTCTCCAATTTACCATTTTTTTAATGGTGTCGGAACTGTATACGATATTTTGCTTTATAAGCGATTTCATTTGCCATTTTGACATACTTAATCGTTTATAAGTATTGTTGAATTATAAATATTGGGCCAGAAAAGGATAAATAACATTTTCTTTTCAAGTATGTCTCGTCATTTATTTAAAAAAAATCCACCAGTTTTGTTTTTATAGGTTCATATCCAACACATGACTGCACTTATAACTATTATTTAACCATCAGGATAAATAAAAAGAACTAAATTAAATTAAAAAACATATACATATACACATGTATATACATATATTTATCGATTTAATTCTAGAGAAGTGCTAAATTACATCTCTGAGTGCAGCTTCCTTAGATGAGCTTAAGAATTTGTTTAAGCCATTATGTTATTACAGATTTAAATGCGCTACACGTACTCGTAAGCAGGTATAATAAGAACAGGTGTGAGACAAGGTCGGCCACGGAGTGCTTGCCGATACCACATGGGCACCAATATCCATTTACTTTTATTTATATCCTTCCTCTTTAGATGCGCTTAACTTGTAATTAATTAACCTCAACTTGTTTAAGTCTGGAAAACATGATTTGGTAACCTAATTGTAACAAAACTCAATTGTTTTTTCCATCGCGAATTGCAAACGTCGTGTAGAACCTAAACGAATCTTTTCTTAAAGTGGGAAATGGGGAAACTTTACAACAGTGCAACGATGGCGTGCTCCAGATACCTATATTTTGCCTCATCAAAATAAATCATATATTTATTAAAATAAAATTAAGCAAACGTTTTTTGCTCCTTGTTCGTCACGAACGTATGCCCCAATAATGACTTGAACCCACAACCATTGTATTCACTCAGATTTATATACTACGCCACTACGATATCACAATTAACAAGCTTATTTCTTCAGGGTCTTATGACGAAGTTGGTAGTCGTCTTAACAGGCGTAAACAATGTTTAAATACGAATACTTAATTCTTAATCGATAACTGGTAAAAGAGGAGGTGCGGTCTCAATTAGTGTTAGAGGCGAGAGCCCTCGTGATTGCGCAACATGGCCGTACATTTGTAAGCTGTCACACGCTGACACGCGATGTTACAGAATTAAACATACTACTTATAAACAATGCAGTAATTTCATTTATATGTGATTTAATTTATTTTAGAGACCATCGTGGTGCAGTGATAAACAACAAAAGTATAAATTTCCTTGTATGTTTTGTAGAAATATTTCCATTGCAATATAAACATTTTTTTCCCAAGAAAGCCAAATATGTCTCGTGAAAAATGATTTTTTTGATTTGTTAATATTGCTTTAAAAGAGCTTGTTGCAGTTTTTACGCTCAAAAGTTAGATCCAAACGTATAACACCAGTGTGTGGAAACATGCACGTTTTAAATCATACAAAATTCTAGTATATTGTCTTTTTAGTATACATGCCACACCAGTATTTTGGTTCAACCAGAATCGTGAAGTAAATCTAATTTGGATATGTAAAACGAGCCGACCTGTTGCGGAGACAGTTCAAAGAGAATGTATGTATTGCGTTACATCGGCCAGCACTCCGCCTTCACGCGCCACCCTTGACCCAAAACCTGTACGAATTTTGGCGAACTCGTAATTATAAGCTCTTGAAACTCATGGCTTCAGAGAAGACCGTGACGTGTAACGAACGTGTTATAAATTTAACAATAACTTTAACAAGAGTATTTAATGTATTGTGACGTCATCGTCCTGAATTTAGGAAATGTAAATACGAATATATTTTAATATTTTGTTTAATTTAGTGTTATTCAGAAAACAGATTTTTATTTAAAGCAATTAAATATTATTCTCTCTTGTCTAATCTAGATAATTCTTAAAAACAACGGGATGGGGTAATGGAAATATTTACAAATCTCTCTACTAAGATGTTAACAAAAATATGAAGCAACATGCTTTGCGTTGAGAACTTTTAGCAAAATTTTATCAAATACGAAATGCGTGCTGTAATAAAAAAAAATATATATTTTCCACGAGCGTCTCAAATTGCCTCTTCGATGGAATTCTTTTAATTTGAATATCTTAAGCTACTGTTCGTAGTGATTTGTCCTAATTATTACGTATTAAAGGCAGAGAGAATACACTGTTCTCTTTTTTCTTAGTATTTTTTATACATTGTGTGTTGAGTGTCGGGACCCAACAACTTGCCGGACTTTGTATTACCAGAGTGGGGAAATAATAACAAATATAATGGTCTAAGCCGCGTTTACAGTCTGACACTATACTACTGCGTTACGATGGATTTATACACATATACATATGAGTATATAAAATATCAATTATAACAGGGTAATCGGTGAGATCTTAGTGTCAAGACACTCCGTTATGCACTTTTCACCGAATCCGGGACATTGCGTGTTGAGAGGCGGAACTCAACGCCGCACTTTGCGTTATCATTCCCCTTGGTGGAAATCGAACCCTCAACCGTCCCACTAGGCCACAGCGGCATTTCATGTACAAAAGATTACTTTGAAACATTTTCATCGAATACCTTTTTAGTAAACACCGCGAACGCAAGGTCAAGAAGGCGGAAGCGCGCGGTACGCGGAGACGGCGCCTTTACAGTTCACACAACTTTACACAATGGCAAAACACTTGTTCAATACAAAATAGTGAAAGCGAAAGAGATAGCTTGCTTCATCATAGTCATACATACTCGTTCATCAGTTATCGGTAACGTTCAGGAAACGTCCACTTATAACTTGCTAACTAAGCTAAATAGTTTAGAAATAAACTTAGCAATAGGTAAGAAATATTGTTTATCTTGAACTTGCTTGCTTTTTACTGTGGTTTTATAACACAACTTTACCTAAGCATCACGTATCAAATCTAAATTAAGCAATTGATGCATATATACACATACAGCTATGTATATAATAACTCAAGCTTAAGAGTAATGATATAATACCAAAATGTTCTGGGCAAGATTTCATCCATATTGCCGTCGCTATACATTCTACAGTCAACACGTTGGAATTTGGTCTCACTAAGTCATTAGTTCAAGAAATAACTTGTTCATACAAAATACAAATACAAAATAAGTTATTATGCTACAATGTAGTCTATGGACATAGAGCCTACTTGTTGGCTGTAGAAGTTATAACGACAGCGGAAGAAAACCTTTACATCACTCATCATTGGAGTCATAACGAGAAGCTGAGTAACGAATATTAGCGTGTCACGGAATCTAATTCAGCGCTAACTAAAACGCCTTTGTACACATGCTTGTTGTTGCACATTACGAAGTACTCATATATTTTTTTAATAATACTTTAATGTGTTATTCACGCCCCAGCAATGAAATATATAGCCTACTGGAATGCATATAATTCACTTTTGTATAGGAAATTGTATTTTGTATTGTTTGTAGTAATGAAATTGTAATTGTATTGCAAAAAACCTTAATGTCTTAATAATACTTAAAATATGAATTATTTTAAAATAGTATTGTATACCGACGATGTGTTCTAATTAATTGAATTTATGTTATGGTGAGATTTAAACGTATATCAAAGGGGCCTGGGTAGAATTTCTTTCTTTATGCATAGAAATAAATATTTATAAGGTATATTGTAGTTTCATTATCTTACTACAGCGTTGAAGTGACTTTTTAGATACTTCTAGTACTTATAGAATTTGTCCGATATGCTTGAGATAAATATGGTGTTAGATTACGAAACTCGATACTCAATGATATCACACTTTTATACTCATCTAATCTTTTACACGTTAATTATATTTTTATTATATGATATTTTTATTATATTAAGGAGCCTGAGTGATGAAACCCAACACTAATAACTTAATACCCGACCATAGTAGGTAGGTTATCTAGCCTACCTAAGTTCAAACAAAGTAAAAATAGACAGGATTATTAAAATCAGGAAATTGTTTTAAAAACTTAATAAACGCCCTTACATTTGGTACTATTCTGGTCGTTGTGACAAGGACCATATTGAATCGTCAAAATCATTTTCATTTCAATTTCATCAATTTAATTTATCCACTCTGGTAACACATAGCGCGGCGTTGAGTGGTACACTCACACTCACGATCGACACACAATGTTTCGAATTCGACCGAAAAGTGGAGAAGTGTCTTGGAGTGCGGGACAAGTGTCTTTTATATTGGTGATAAGTAAGTCCTGTATATGTACGTACAATGTGGAAACAAGAAGAAATAAAAGTATAATATCTACTGTAAAAATAGTTGCAATATATGAAATTATTTTCATTTTTATTGTTATTTGCTCGGATATGTTTATTATTTTATTACTTGTCTAAGTCTCTTATTATAAGAGGTAACCTCATACGTAGCGCGGATATTAGCTAATGCAATTAAATAATTCCGCGCTTGATGTGCGTTTATGTGTAAATATCATTGGTTTTTTTTAAATATTCATACGTATTATAAATATTTATCACGTTTATTGAATAGAATACAGAGGAAGGCCGGAGAGATAGACTAATCATTAGCAGTGATTATTTTAAATATTTAAAATATGCTGTTTGCGCATCTTCTTGGGCATATTTGGTGTATACAATTCCGCTACTGCACACGCTATGTCTTTACTATGGAAAGGCCAACCATTTTTAACACCATAAATCCCACTAGTGGAGGTCGAATCCCCTTAGATAGGTATTGCCCTACTGCCTGACGGTAGCGATCTAAAGAGTCAATCCAATCTGTCGCTCGCCCCTATCTCCTAACTGATGAAAGCTCGTGATTATTAAATTATAATACCAAAAATTGTGTGAGGCTGACTTCTCGTGTTAGACGGCAATAGGGATGTGCTTTGTCATAACAATTTGAAAGTTATCATGCACATCACTACATATTGTGACGTGCATGATAACTTTCAAATTATTCCTATTAATTAAAAGACATGGTAAACCAGTGGTTAGTAGCTCTTACTGCTAAACTCAACATCGTAAGTTCTAAGTTCTTTGATTTTCACGATTATTACACATTTTGAAATGAAACTATTTTTAACCGGATTAATCGCGTATAATATTTGTATTCGAAAATACATTTTAGAGCCCGACGTCTTGAAGTCTCAATCCGATCACACCAGAGAGCAAGATACAGTCAGCTCATTTTGCAATTTATATATTATGTCGGTAAATTTGTAGTTAAGTTCACATTAGGCGAAGTTTTATTAAAATTGTAATAAATGATGATTAAAGTTATTAATATTATTTTAATATTATATTTTGTTTAATAAAATTTTATTAATGAACAGGTTTTCTGACTCTTGAATTAACGAATCCACAAAGTAAAAATCTAAATTTAAATTAAACTATTTAAAATATATAAATTAAAAATGTCAGTACGTGTTTTCGTTTTGTCAACCCTACGCCGCGGCTGACACGCGAGAGAGGTCAGTGCGATGAACACTGCTTCTTGGACAATTTAACTTTTACAATAATCTATAGTATTTGTTATATCTTCTTTACTATAACAAAACAGTAAAAACAGAATATTTGTACGCGCACATATTCGCATATACCGCTCGGCTTTTAATGAAACCTTTTTTGTTGTATAGCTTTTAAGCTTAGGCAGGACTTATATTGATTGATTTTGAAGAGTAATAATAAAATAATAGACCAATTATGCCATGAGATATAAAAAAAGTTTAAAAGTTGCTGGATTTTTTAGTGGGAAGGGCAATAAGACCATGCAAACGAAGTTGCGGGCAGCTACTAGTGCTTAATAAAACACTAGCAGCTCATGTATACAGTTAGTTCAAATTGTTACTTTACATTGAAAATGTTTTATAATTACATTATATTTGAACGGTTAATTAGATAAAAACGGAACAATACTGAATTATTTTAGTTGACATTTGAAATACATGTAGCTACCACAAATAAAAAAGATATTTTATTTCAGCTGGATTCGAACCCGCATATCTTGGAATCCGTCGTAGCGCTCTGACCGCTAAGCCATGCGTTCTACATGCGGCTATGTTGAAATTCTTATACGTGTATTACAATTTATTTTTGTTGTTAGCATCTCTGTAGAGATTTCTACTACCCAAGGATTGTTCTACGAACAATCGTTTTGACAAGAGAAAATGCTATTTATTAAATATATATGATTTTGTTTCCGAAAAATACGTAAATTAACAATCGTTTATTAATTATTAAAATACAATAGGTTAAAGCACATTTTATAATATCCTGTTTTTATAGGTACATATATATATATATATATAGGTATATTTTTAACTTTTGATTTTAGTTATTTTCCTTGTTTATGTATGTACGAGTATAGTTACACAGTGCATGCGTCATTGTTTGCAGCCTTATGTTTATCTATCAAAAACATTACAATTTCAGTATATAGTTACTTTTGTTAAAAAAAGAGTAATTGAATATTGATTGTTCTACAAAGGCTTGGTTTAAAAAAATGGAAATTGCTTCTTGTATGTGTGACCGGTAAGCATTTGCTAAAAAAGATTTAAGCTTCACTTCAAAAGCGGAGAAACCTTGTACTTCTTGGCTTTCTTTTGCTTAAAGGAGTTTTTAATTTAAGAAGTATATATTTGTTTTTCATGATGTGTATATCTTTTATATATTTACTGTAACTTGAACTTATGTCATATTTCCAAAATAACCGAACACTATAGCTACAGTAAATATTTAAATCCCATAAAAGAAATAAGTTCGACCAATTTTTATCTACCGTTGCCCGCGGCTATTACGTAATATTTAACAAGCTTCGTTTTACACGCAAAGGACCATTACTCAATCACAAAAAACGAAGCGAAGGGCGTTGACCTCGGGTGTTAAGAGGTTTTTGTTACTCATCCGACATCGCTAATTACCTGGGTTTTGTCTAAGCCTGGCCAAAACCTGGATCGGCGCTAGTGGCTAGTGGCTAGTGCGATCGAGCGCTGTGTGACGAGGCATGACTGCCATGACTAGGGCGTGCGACCGCTAATTAATGAAACTAGCAATTAGATAACTCATGTACCTACTTATATTCCACAAATTATAATTTGTAATTATTACGTCTGTCAGATTCATAAGTTACCTTCTAGATTCGTGCTCGTATATTTTTTATACAAATTACGTATATAATACATACAAATGCGATATACAGGTACTTCAAATATATCAAGCAATACAATTTTATTAATTGCGCTGTTATCCCGTAATCTGACTGAATGAAATTGCTGTAGCTTTAAATATCATTGATATTTTTTTTCAATTCAACTCAGCTCAGCTACTTTTGATTGCGGGAACTCAACGTCGCGCTATGTCTTGCCACCAGGGCGAAGAAATGACTCGCGTTATTGAGAATGAGGCGGTGGAATCGAACCCACAGCCAACGAGTATACAATCAGACGCTGGCGTACTGCGCCGTATGGTTGAGGGGTAATATACAATGAAGAAAGCCACCATCTATCATCTATATATATATATATATAAATATATCATAATTTATTTTACCGTTATTTAGTTCAATACTAGGAACAAAATACAGGAAAATTAAAGTGTTATTCAAAATCAATAATACTTCAGGCGAAGGTTATAAGGTCACCAGGTACCGCAATTTGTTTGTCAATTTCTTATGAATTGTATTGCATGTTTAATTAACATAATTCATAGAAAAATACCTGAGGTCAATATGAATATATGCGATGAATTTCGCGTGAGCAGAGGCAATATCGCGGGCAAAGTCAGCCGCGGTCGCGGGTCGGGAGCGATGGGCGCGGTGTTGGCGAGCTACGCGTTTTTCACGGACAAATTTCATATATACATATTGCATATTCAGTTAGATTTATAAGCGAGGCTCGCCCGGGCACCTAACTAAATATACTGAACATTTCCCCGGTTCGGTTTGACAAAATGCTCAATTACATTTCAGAGTTTAGATTGTTACCTCGTAATTTTCAAGAAATAACAATCACCTGTAATGTAACTCAGGAGTCAAGGGACTATCTATCTTAATTTCTAATCTCTCCATACTTGGATAGTATTATTAGCGATCGTTATTATACAATAGTTAATGTATTAGAAATGTGTTAAACGTCTCATTGTCACGAAATACCACATTGCTTTAGTTCCCAAGAAGAATAACTAAGCACAATAAGTATTGTTGTGGATTAAAATAGAGCCTTTTGTAGTCATTTAATACTCGGCGATTGACTTTTTTAATTAAAACACATCTTTCTGTCGATTGTATGTCGATGTTGAATAGAATCATTTATTGTTAAAAAAATGTGCCCTCGACGTAAGTTCATTGGACGAGTAAAATTCGCCACAAAACTTATTGTATTAGGTAGAGTTGCACTCGGTCATACAATATCTTTCCCTTCTTAAAGAGGTCCTTTTTAAACGGAAGTGGTACAAATTTATAATGTATTTTTAACTATTGTCCCTTTTGTTTTCACGAAAATATTTAGACATTCTTATTTCCAATATTCTGTTCTTGTTTAAGAGGTCGTGTGGTGCAGGTGGTGAAAATTATACTTTCTATATAATAAGATTGGTATATCAAACCTGTGTCATAAATATACATACTTCGACTGATGTTCGAACTTACTCCAAGCGCTTACAGTTCAACTCCGCCACTAGACCGCTAACATCTTCTAATCAAAGGATAAATTGCAACGATAATAACACATTGTTGTATCCAACGTAAATAAAAGCACCGCTTTGTAAATTATAGATCACACGAGTTTAGTCCTAATAATATTAAGAATAGGTATTACAATCGCTTACCAAGGAACTGAGTACGCGTAGACATTCAAATGAAATTAGAGCGGACTTGACATGAATGAGTCAAGGTCAGAATGTAACATAACTTTTCGTCTTTTCAGGTATAATATTAAAATACTGAAGAAAACGCAAAATATAATATTAAAGAAAACTAAAAAGTGTGAAATGAAACACTTTCTTTACCTTTTTCGTACTTACAAATACATATTGCGAAAAGAATGAAGATTTTGTGCGAGTTCGATTTCTAAGATGTTTGAGATTTTCTTAGTACTACTACTGCTACAATAGAACACTTGTTCATTGTTTTAAGAAAGAGACTAAAATCTGTTAGTTTTTATAATAAAGTTCCACGATTTCAGCGTCCGCTTACGATTATTTCGTAATAGAAATACGTAATACATTTAAAATTACTTAATAACTTAAACTATTACGAAGAGTCCCTGTGTATTTTCATCATTGATTAGTTGCCAGTGTTCACGAACATTTCACGTGGGCCATATTACTGCACTTTAAATTAGGTAACTACTATGGTTTTGTCCGATGAAAATTTAGGATTTAGCAGATATTACGAACCTCCTCTGAACAACGTTAAAATTATTATATCCCAAAATTGCTTGCACTAGTAGACAAATAGACAGCTGAGTATAAAAAATAAAAACAGATATATTGTACTTTGTTTTTGAAAATAAACACTAAGATATAAATTTTAGCAGATATATACCTAATATGCCATCAGCGGAGAAACATTTACAAGTGTTTCATAATGTATTGCAAATTAATCATATAAAAACAATTTATTCAGAAATATCTAACTATTGTTTCATGGTTATTGTTTCAAGGTGAATCACCGATACTTCATAATTGGTCATTAATGTATGTAAGAACAATGCAATATTAATATATTGTGCTGTCAAAGTGAATTTTCGACAAAAGCATCAAGATACTTTCGCCAGGAGATACTTTCAAGATACTTTCAGGACAAGGACTGTATGATGGTACTAAGCGTGTAGGAATTGCATGGAAGCATGCTCCAAGTGGCAGGTACTAATTTAAACTGCCGTATTATGCGAAACTTTGCATGAAATGTGATCGCACTTATTAAGTGCGATTGTGATTTGTTATTTTATTAATTGATTTTGTCGCTGTTTAAGAAGTCTTAATTTTTTTGACCTTTACCATAGAGAAATTAAATCAGCATGACGGTTAGATCTATGGACATCTAGTAAGTTACACAACGAGTAGACATTAGAAGATAGGCGAGAATCTTTGAAACTTCGGATTCTCGAAGTAACCAAATTCCTTGGTTAATGTTTCTAAATCAATATTGTTTTGGAATTGTTCTATTTACACGTTGCGTACACTTTCTGCGAGCGTTACGCATCGGTACTTGGAGTTGCCTTGGTTGTTATATATATATATATATATATATATATATATATATATATATATTCAGGTATGATGGTTTAGAGCTTTCGATTGTGATGACTAAGTTTGCTGTTACTTAGAATAGTTCTATTTCATTTGCATTTGTGTTTTTGTAAGAAGCAACTAACTCTTTTATAACCTTCCTATCTACATTCAGTACCAGGTTTCACAACCCAAAACTATTAAATTATAATTGGGTAACGCTGTGTAAGAAAATCATAAAATTTGAACCCACAACCTTGCCTTTAGTTATGGCAAATTAAAATTCAAGGTTGAAAGGTTAAAATTCAGATTTAATTTCGATTCATCAGAGCAAAATGGGTTCATGCCCACGTTCCCGTAATGATACAGAAAATGACGTAACACTGTTAGTTTTTCCTGTTGATGACGTCGGATGTCTTAGGGGAAATCGGTAACGGATATTTATGCACCGGTGTGGAGCGATGTGGGAGTTAATACGAGCTGTTACAGTAATACTGAATATATTAATTGTGTTATTTATAGAGACAGACAGATAACAGTAATCATTTTATTATTCGGAAAAATCACTTATACTTTCAATGAGTCTACTTGCTCTGTAAAGACTTGGTTGGGATTAGATTTTTTTGGAAACAAATATTCTTTATTGTAATCTAGAACATAACAAATCGACTCCTTTTAATAGAGACTCCAATAAAACCTTAAATCATTTTATCAAATTGCTTATATTATTGCTTAAATACTAATAAACCGACTAAGATATCGATTCAAACTCGCTACATTTCATAAGGCTACAGTAGTAAAATAAATAAATGATATAATACTTTCGCATAACTAATATAGGCATCAAACTGCAAGTCCCAAGTCACAGGTCACTCAGCCAGTCGGAACTGCGGAAGCGACTCTTTTAGCGGGAGGGTGCGCCGCGCCGGTGAGCGGACGACCGCACCACGCCTAGCGCAACTATGTATATTATATTGCATACACTTTGTTTAATTGTTACTTGAATCGGATATATTTATCGAGGACCTTGACTGAATTCGACAATTCATTATTGCTTAAAATCTGATTTTGACTAAACTTCCAGTAAGTTTTAGTCTTATATGTACAATTTTGTTTTTCACTTAAGTACATAAGTCGAATCCCCTGAGTGAGAGAATCAACCTCCGAAAGGAATTTTATTAAAATATTTTATATACTTAAACGCTGTTATATTTAAGACTATTAAATATTGAATGAAAAGTAGAGAAAAAAAGTTTTTTTTTTATTTGATCTCCTAATATATAGGATTGATATCCGTAAGCCCTACATTATGAATATCAGGCTATTTATTACAACAGTACCTAAAATCTATATACTTATATAAATATATCAATTGGTATTTCAAATTTAGACCCACAAGTACGAAAATACGCAAGTGTTGGCCAAGTAATTGTAGAACACGTGGCCGGTGTTTCGTCAGGTCACATGTTGAGCCACTGCGGGAGAGACCCAACGTCTCGCTTTGTCTTACCAAAGAGTACCATACAATAACCGAGTCTTATTAATATTAAAACAAAATTGACTAATGGCGCAAATACAGACAGCCTCTAATACGACGCACGCACTGTTAAAGCAGCCACATGTTCCTCTCAACAACATATACTGGATTTTCACTGGCTAATTATAAGTAATGGATTACATAATTCCTATTACTACAGATATTTCATGAGCTAAGACCTGCTATATTTATTCTATATTCTATGATATGATAACATAGAAAAGAATCTAGTCCGTGGTCACAGGTAGAGTCTACCTGTGACCACGGATTACCGTAAAGTGTTCGAAACGTCGGGTTCTAAAATGTATTTTCGAATACTAATATTATACGCGATTAATCCGGTTAAAAATAGTTTCATTTCTATGATGTGGTTGGGATATATCTAACTGAAAGTGATGTTGTGAATTCAAAGCATCAAATACTTACATAAATATTTTAACGATTCTGACATTATAGCTCTAAATCAATACTAGAAGAAAATATTTCACTAGAAGGGAATTTTGAAATTTCTTCGCTAACTAACTATATCGCTATGTCGAACACGCGGACCATAAAAACTGGCCTCTCCATTGAAACTGGAAGTTGAGTAATTAAGTTGAAAACGGTAGTTCTAGTGCATTTTTTTCTCTAACATCCGCTTCTTGCGTTCTCGTGTAGTCTGTAGCTAACTTACTAGAGGACACAAAGCAGGGTTACATTGCAACAAGTGGCCTGTCGAATTTCCATTAAAGCTTGTTTGTTACGCAAACCATGCATGTACAAGATACAGTAAAATATTAGGTCCTGTGAATGTACAATTACGGTTTAGCTTGGTAATTTGGCTTGGTTTCCTCTGACCACTATGGACCCCGTATGTTGGCTTTTTTGAATTAATAAATATTTTAACTTAGGCTTAGAACAAAAATATAATTAAGTCTAGATAAGTAATCATAATAAATATTTAAGTAAGGCAGTCCTTTGTGTTTTAAGTAAGCAACTGAACTAATTTGTAGTTCAAATAAGAAACTAAAAAGACCGCAAATTATTTATTAATTTCGTTATTCCTGTCATCTTGGTCACGGATATCAGGTTCATGCTACAAAGTATTGTCGGCATATGTGTCAATGCAGGACACATGTGCAAACTTTAAGCAAATTGGAGTCCAAATTGCACACATTGCACTTTTACGATTAAGGAGCTATTTCACATTTCCTTTTGAATAGGAATAGAAAAGTCGAGTCCTCATGTTCCGTAACTTGATATGAAGTGTCACTGAGTAAGCGGAGAGTGAAATAATAAGATACGCCATTTCTGTTGTATTCTCTTCAAGGAACGTAAAGCTGGAGTGAAAAATATTTTTACATTTGAAATCGACGTAGTCAAAACGTTTTTCTTCGCGCTGTTCGCTCAACGCTCCTCGCGGACTAATACGGGAAGGCGTTGAAATACATATTATTGAATTTCTTCATTTTGATGAAAGAATAAAATTGATTTGTTGATAAAAAACATCTAAGAACGTGCTCAGGTCGAATTGGAACAACACATTGGAATTCTTTTCCCAAAATATTTGCAGTTTAGTTTATATTAGTGTAATGTATGTTTGAAGTAGTTTGAGGAGTAAAGTGTAATTGAACATAAAATAATAACAATGCTTACAATAATACTTAGAAGTTAGATTATTAACTGGCACGTGGCGCCGCGCCGCTTCTCGAACGCGCGTCTTGCACGGTTACCATGGTTTCATATATAAACATATTATGAAAAAAAATATATAATAAAAATGTACCAGAACAGAATTTTAGTTTCAAAGTTAAAAATGATATAATAGTTTTATTTATGGACATTAAAGTTTTATTGCAGCATCTCTAAATATTTTTTCTGTTCAATTTGCTTTTGTTGTTTATTTATTTCGCTTATAATTAAGGAATAATTCTTTTTCGCTGTTTCTTGATGGCAACTACTGAACTAACTTGAAACAGTTCTTCAAAATATAGCAATCGTTTTGTTACAACAATTTTAAAATGAGAAGACAAAAGAGTTTGACTGTTCCATAATATTCACCAATACTTGCGGTATTTTCATAATACACCCAGTATATGTTATATTGGCATTGTGTATACAATACTATCCCATTTATCCCAAGCTCGTGGTCGCCATACAGAGTACACGCCGTTTATAAAGCACACTCGATCCGCCCGAGTCCCGATATACGGCGACCTTCGCCCGCATCGCGCACACTTAGCCCGGTTCGCTCCTCCTGTTACCTTCCGTTGCTAATTGCAAGCGAACATTATGTGAACGATGAATCTTACACTTAAGTCAAATTTGGTCCTGCTTAAGGTTTTGAATGATGTTGTATTTTTAAAAGAGTTAAACTTTACACAAAGACAGCAGCTTCTTTCAACTTTTCATAATTTATTTCACTTTTATTGGTAACCGTAATAAGAGGGTATATGTATTTTTTTCAGTACTAAGTACTAATATAAAGCATAGCTTAAGATCATTTTAAAAATAATTAATTAACGCTTGTTCCCGCATATACCGTAGGCGTACACAGGGAGAACCTGATGTCAAGGTACACCGTTCTCCACTTGCCATCCGAAATAGGGGATTTGCGTGTTAAGCGACGGAACTTAACGCCGCGCTTTATTATACTAGAGCGGAGAAAGACCACAATGATCTCACATTACAAACTTTACCCATATCGGTTATTAAAAATCATAGAACACTAGTGATATGTAATGTTTAAAAAAAAACTTAATATGTATACAAATACAAAAACACCAATGTAATATGAGTAACGTCGCCTTGGCACATCAGTATCAACCGTGAAAAGAATTCACATTGAACTAGTTAAGTGCCGCGCGGACTGTTTACAAACACATTAGATGCTTTACGCCAGATGCTCTCTCCGACTCCGAGCCTGTCGCGTGTCGGCGGTTATGACGCGTGTCGTCACCAGCGGGGTACACGTCATCATTTATATATATTTTTATAAAAAAAAAATATATATATATATATATATATATATAATAAAAATTGTACAGAATAAAATTCAGGGGTCTATGTTGGTTAAAAAGGAAATTTAAATTCGTGGGGAAACAGTGAACAGCAAATTCTAGTTATAGTCTGCGTATCCCATGAAATCTCAAAGATGCAAAAAGTTTGAAACCGTAGAACTTAAAATTAGTGTGCATATAAATAAGCACGATGGTTGCGAGTTCAATTCCCGTTCGGGGGATTCATCATAATTTAATAATTTTCATTTCACGGCTCTATTAAATAAGACACGAAGCTGAAAAAAGTAAAAGTTTTTATAGCAATAAAAACAGTTGCCACACGATACGTAATAACTTCAACTTGCACGTCGCTACCTTTCCATGGAGCTCGATGCCTCTTTTATTGTAACATAATGAAATTTTATGGACAAATAAAGTTGTACTACATAAGAACTAGAGTGCATAGAAAATTTATTGCTTATTATTTCTAAGCTACGAATAGCAAAGTATATGTATTGAGTATGAGCGATCCGAACTCAAAAACGAAAGCCTTTTCTATTTTGAATATCTGTTATCCTCAAATCGGTTTTCTCGTACTATTTTAAAAATGAACCAAGCTGCTAGTGGTGCTCGTCACGGGGTTGCAAAATCCACGGACGAATCACGTTCGATTTATAATTTTAATTGGCCTAGACCTATGATTGTATGGTTTCAAGCTATTTATTTATATTTTATATTTGAAATGTAAACAAAAATTAAGTTAGCGATCTTAGACGCTAAACAATCTGTTATTAACGTTATACTCTATATATAACGTCTTTTTCAAGTAATTTTGTTCAGCGCATAGCTTGTGGCGTGAGAGATGGAATGTTACAAATTTAGACGCAACTTTCACAGATGTGGTATAATATTTGCTTAAAACGAAGATTAACAATATAAAACCAATTTCAATGATTTATAAGGCAATGTTTGTTTATTGATAATTTATCTAGTTCGCATTTAAGGGTTAGGTACCTGACTGGGAGATAAGAAAATAAGGTGTCTAGTATAAAATTATTTCTAAAACATATAGACGAAAAATGAAAAGCAGTTTTGACTTATCTAACAAGGTATGGAAATTCAATTTAGAAAGTACGCGAAATTCTCTTATTAGTATTGATTTAATTATATGTATATAATTAAACATACTTTCGGTGAATTGTCTATTAGTATATTTATTGGTAATTTACACAAGTAAGTTAGCACCATGTAAGCTAATACAAAAGCGTTATTTACGTACTTTACAAAACGTTAAAGCACTGACATGCCTTTTATTTTTTATAAGAATATACTTCTTCTAACTATATACTAGTTTTATAATATGACGTAACTAAACTAGAAATGGCATATGCACAAGCTATTTTAACAATTTTAGAATAATAATTTAATCGGGTTTTTTGAATCACATCGAATTGGATGAGCCAAGTTTATTGAAATTTTAGAAAAATAATATCTACATATTATTATATTTTATACTTTTAATATTTTTAACAGAATTCAAGCCTGCGCCACAGGAAGTTCGCTCAATTCGCCGTTTACTTCTGTAGTGAGATTTGTAATAAAATCATAATTTGGTAAGAGAATTCTATATATTTATTAAATATTAAGATATTTAATAAACTATTATTACTTCAAGTAAGAGGGATATTAAAGAAATGTAATAACAAAATATAGTAAAATACATATTTAAATTATTTTAATTTCTCTGCTCTGGTGAGAGCAAGAGAGACAAAGCGCGGCGTTGAGTTCCGAAACTCAACACGCAATGTCCCGAATTCGGGCGGAGAGTGGAGAACGGAGTGCTTTGACATTAGGCTCTCTCTGACTACCATGGTATGCGAGATAAAATACAATCGTTTGTTTAATGTGAACACTTGCAAGTGTTTCAGAAGCAATATATATGTACGAGTAGTATGAATAAATAGACACACATTTCTATGTGCATTACAATCGAAGCGTCAGCAATGCGAGGTAACTGATAAGGGAGCGGTTTATTGCACTTTGTAATACGGAGATTTATTAGATTTTTAACAGATTTGCTTTATTATCACACTTTAAATTTGCGGTTTTATGTTTTTTTTTATTAAATTGTCTGTATTCATTCCAAATTTAAACCGGTCATTTCTATTCCTATCAGGAGTGCGTTGTGTAACTCACTCAGTAAGAATATTAATATTAATTCAAAATTAGAAGTTACATGCTTCATTTTTTTTAGGTCAACCAACTTACCACCGGTTTGCCTCAGACCTGAGAAGACCTGGCCCAAGAAACTCAGCGGGCTCTCTTTTTTTTGCAAGTCAATAATTTACAGATTTACAATAATTTATTAGTGACAATGATACCTTTGAAATAGACAGGATCGAGCATTTCATTCCCGAGGCGTATCGTCATTATAAAATCATATGTTTGTAGGTTGTTTTTTGGGATCAATTAAGCCTATTTCTAGTATTAATAATAGTATTATGCACATCACCAATTTTGTGCATTACGTTTTTAAAGATATATTTCCTTAAGTATATAGATTGTTTAACGAAACGTTCAATTGTGTTTATGCAGTATGTATCCTGTACGTATCCCAGCAAAATGTATCAAAATGTCTAATAAAGTGGAAGGAAATCGGTGAAGTGATGTATGTGCCAGTAAGTTATCCCCAACAGGGTGCAGGTTCAAATCTACATTCACAATAACACATGTATGAAAATATTATAAATATAATGAATAAATATATAAGTAATGTATTTAACCTTGTAACGTTATTGTATTCAGTGCATCGTTTGCGGCCGTCAAGTTTGATTTCGAATCGTTTCAATTTTATGGCGAATTGAATATCGCTTCAGTGCAGTGAATTAAAATCAGTTTCAATTTATTTTATTATTTATGCTTTTAATATATTTTAGTAGCCTTCAAAAACGCGCTTTCGAATGTAATTAAATTAACAGAGGCTACGTAGGGGGAAATAGTACTCCGTTCTCTACGCTTGGTCCAGACAGTTATTTGAAGACAGCGCGTTAATTGGTGGAACTCAGCTAGTTTTTCTAAGAAGGAATCGACCACGACGACCAAACGTACAACATAATTATAATACGAAAGACAAAATCACGTAAGTTATCAAATTGCACTTAGCAAATGAATATTTTACGAACATCTATAAAAATTTTGTGTACTCATATTTAAAATGAGCTAACCTGCTTAGCGCCGGAGGCCGTGGCAGCGTAACAGTCTGGTTCACAGCCGGCAGGTGCTCCAGTTCACGCGGTCACAGTGTCAAGGCTGGGGTAGCTTTAGACTAAGTGACCTGTCGCTTTCATACATACGTGTATATGACCTAATATCTGCATTTGTAGATAGATATATTAATTATGGTATTAGGAAAATAATAAGAATTTAGTTAGTGCTAGCTCAAATTTCATTCGGAGGGTTTATAATATTTAGATGTTTCTCCGGCCTCGTGACACGAAGTGCGACGTTGGGTTTCTTCAAAGATAAAGGAATATTAGATAAGATGCGTGATTATAACAATATTAATGAAATAAACACAGACAGCGACATCATTTCAAGTTTCTTAATCTTGGCCATTTGTAGGTGAACTCGGTTTGGTACCCAGGTTTTTTTTAATTTGTGACTCTTATTTCTTTATTTATACCGAAACGTTATCAATATTAACGATATACCTATATATTAATATAACATTTTAATAATTTGTAATACCAATTCGTAAATAATAAAATGGCAAGTTTACATTTTTGTTGACTATCTAATATAAAGTGGATTTAGAGTAATTCCCGTCTGGAGGCAGGGCTCAGTGTCAAGGCCGGGCTGGGATGGGCTGGGCGACTACACTGCTTGCATTGTCTAATAGAGCTCAATATTGGATGGGAAATGTTACATTTTTACTGTTATTTGACCTTATGGCCTAATTGTAAGTTATGTCGAGCACCACAGCTTCAAATCTTCTCCAAATATAATAAAATATAATATAAATTTTACATTAAATTAAATTTGTCTTCATTAGAACATTAGGAATAAAAGAGACTATAATAACCAGTAATTTAAACGCAATACGAAAACTAAAACTTTTAGAGCACCTTGTGTAACGTAAGCCGCAAGTGGTTTGAGAATAATTTATGTAACAATTGTCAATTAGTGTACAAGGTGATATTATATATACATACATATTACAGACCTGCATGTTTGTCTGTAGTATGTTGAAATGAATTTGGTCTATTTGCATAACTAAAGCACCCTTAGTTAGAATTGGCCACAGTATTAGTATTGTTTAAAATGTATTAATTGAAACACTTAAGTATTCTTGAGAAAAAAACTTATGAAAATACGTTTATACGTTTTCTATATTATATAAAAATGTTCGATTAAAACTAGTACTATACAAAAATAGTACATGCACAGGCCTCACTTTTAAGTAATATTTCATATATAACTTATATTTAAAGAATATAGAACAATGAAATAAAAATAAAAAAAGAAAATATTCAATAGGATTTTCTCGAAAAGACCTACAATATGAAGGTGTCATATGCGTTACAGTGTACAAAGACAGGATCTGAACCTGTTATCTAACACTGTCATAAACTTAAATCACAAACCTTGTTGAAATTTATAATTTAAATTATTGTAACTTTTCAATTTATAAACCGATTGAAATAAAATAACCACCAAATTTCACGAAAATCTAGCCAAAACACAATAGTTAGAACTGTATTAAAATCGGTTAAGCCTTTGATTCTGTGAGTAGCGTACACAAATGCACAGACTAACAGATAAACAGACGACAAGAAAAGAAACCACCAGCTACGTTCAAATTCCTATACGTTTTCTAAAAATGAGATTTATATCTCAAATAAGAACGAATTGTAAAATACAGACCACGTTACCATACTCCGTCTGACGGAGGTTGTCACAAAAAATGATGATGCCACGCCTATTAGATATTATTAAGTCATTAACTCTATGTTACAGTTAGTGTGTCGGTCAGCTCTGATAAAACAGCGGTACTAATATGATTGATCACCTCGCCTCATACAAATAACTTAAGCTAATATTTAACTTTAACACCTTGTCTTATAAACATGAACACTTTCTAATATAAAATATTATAATATATATTAAAAAATTGTATTGTCAGGAGCATCGGTTTAAATCCAGCCATATTTGGCTTTTGTAATGAATATATTACGTGTGCGGAAAACACATGCAAATTATATAAGATAATAATAATCCTTTTATAATAATCATTGCATGAAATATTTTATATTATTAGAACGTACAGTCGTTATTATTCAAGTATTGTTTACAAACAATGTGTGTAGAGATTAGAACCTCTCACGTTTAATTTCCGTATGACATTGTGAATGGATATCGTTGTATCTGTATTGTAATTTTATTTAATGCACCGTAGTGGCGCAGTTACGCCTCAATTTGAGATGCTTATTAGTTCAAATACCACTGTATAAATAACAATTTATCAAAAAAAGAACATTAGCTTACTCAATTAATCTTTCCAAAAAAGGGAGAAATTGGTAAAACTAAAATATTTACGCGTTTTATAGCTAATTACCGACTGTATCAAATGTTAGATTGTTTTATATTTATTATAACTTCAAACTTTTATGTTCTGTAGGTCTAAACTACTAGTGTATACAATGTAAACTAAACATACCTTTGCCATTTAGTTGCGTCCGCAATCTAGTTATTTCTCTAGAGCGGCTTCGACTCCTGCGGTGTGCAGATATTCTCCTCGGCGAGCGCGCCATCGCCTCATCACATCACATCCCAAAACCCGCACTAATCACATAAACACTCATACTTCACTAAAATAGTGAAATGTTACCCGTTTAAATAGCTCTATTATTATTTTTAACAAAGCTTGTTAAAAATAATATACAAAAATGAAAGAACACTAGTGTTTACATTCCGCAACTTCTGTGCGAAGCGAAGCGAAGTATATCGTAGAGTTTGCGTTTGTGAGGCACGCGTGTCGCGGCGAAGGCACAGCGAGGGACTGAGTCGCCGACAGTACTAAAATATAGTGCTAACCGTGTGCTGGCAGTCGGCACCGCTGCGTCCTCCTCATGGCTCGTCTACTGATAACGTGATAACATATGCGGTACGAGATCTAGACAAATTAAATTTCAACATTTCTAGCATTATCAAATTGTTAAAAGGCTTTTATGTAGGTAACGTCATTTGCGTTGCACTAATGAGGGACTGCGAGAAATATTTTCTCACACAATAATGGTTCCATCGTGGTGCACTTGGCGTATACTTAATTGCACACGATGGTCGTGTGTTCAAATATCATTCTGGGGGTTATTTATATTTACTATATATATATATATTCCTTTTTGTACTCCGGTTATACACCAGAACACATGTTTACAGAGAAGATGAAAAAAGTGATTGATTACTTATTAATCGGTTCTGTGAAGATGTTCTGTGAATAGGCTGGCACGTCTCCAGCCTTTCAGGGAAATAAAATAATATTGTCCTGTTTTCATTATAATATTTGGATAGAGAAACTCCAAGCATTCTGCATTCCGGAGCTCGCTGAGCGACCTCTTATTTATGGACCAACCCTATGGTGAGTGTCCACGTTTTAGCTTCGTTGGTCATCACAGGTATAGCGGAGCTTCCCAAATGCTGCCCACCCAAGGAGTGTTCGTCTGTGGGCTTCTTTCTCAAAGTTGTGCCGACCAAGTTGGATATTTTGGCCATGGCACACTGACATATTGTAGCGCCACTCACGACCGCAGGTCTCGGGGATACATAATTAAACATAATTTTTGTTTTATCAAGATTCATTCCACAACCCAAATTCAAATTGAAATTCAAAAAATGTTTATTACTGTTTTTCAGACAAACGATACAATAAGAATAAAATAAGTATAAACAAAAAAGAAGAAAACGGTAAAAGGAATGAGGCTCAGCGTATGCTGTGAGACTTGTCGTCTACAGCGCTGCTTTTCAGCATCATCCATATTCCTATAGGGTTAACATAATATATGGAATATTGTGACAATTTGCAACAAGATTCTAGACAAAATAAACTTATAAAAACATAATAAAAGAAAACTTATACACATGGATTAGGAGTGCTAAGGGCCTTAGCCCCTTAGGTGTTAAGGGGAGGATTCCATCATCTTCCGGAGCCTTGTTGTTTCCTTAGTTGTCCGAGGGCTATCCTAATCTCCTAATCTCGCCCATACAAATATTAGGAAGCTTATCTGATGGGTGGCAGCTTATTCTGGCCCGCAGGTCATCCGCGCTGTAGGACAACGGTTTTTTTATTCCAAACACAACGGTGGTAGTAATTTGGTAGAATATAAGTTTCGTTAAGACGTTCTTACTACGAAAATTATTCTTTATCCCTGTGAAAGTAACTTTACAAAGTATATTATATAAATTTAATGCGTACAACTTTGCGGTGGCGGAATTTGTTTGTGTAACTTAAATAGCTACAGGAGTTTGACGTGCTATCTAAAAGGAAGACTTAAATCCCGCTGTATACAAATTTCAATAAAAATATATATATTTCGATGTTTAATATAATAAATAATATTTTAACTACATAAGGAAAACGAAGCATGACGTGTTATTATTTATAACGTGCATTTTGTTTTATTATATACTTAGAATTAAATTCGTTAAATATTTCAAGAGGTCATCGGGGCGTAGTGGCAAGGTGTTTCACTGTGAACGCGGTAGGTTGTGGATTTGATCCCACCTCATCACACGGGGGATATTCAATATATTTTAATTTCGGCGTTGAGTTCCGCCAGTCAACACGCAGTTTTGATGTCGGGCGGAAAGTGGAGAAGCTGTGTTTTGGCACCAGGTCTGCTCTGTCTACCCTGTTAAAATTACAAAAAAAACCTATATTCTTAAGTCAACTCAGCTCAAAGCGACCCAACTTGTATATAAACCGCTGACGCCATACATCTTTGCGGCCTACAATGTAGATGAATAATTAGCGATGCACTAATTACACTAATTAATTTAACAACCTCCGATGGAAATGTACGAATTAATCGTCTGTTTTAATATTCCTTCTATACATCAAGGACGTTGCTGTGGAACTTTATCAGTTTGTATTTTGCACAATATTTAGTTTTTAGGTATTGCGTTCAAGGGACCTGGGTTCGAATCAGAGATAGAATCAAAAGCTATTTTTAAAACCTACAGATAAGGGTACTTTTGGTTGTGAAAAAAGTTTATTTACTTCTTTGAAATGTGTACCATTAAAAAAAGTAGTTCACACTTTGCTGTTTATCAGAACTCCTTCACTGTTTTTCACTTTCTGCCCGAATTCAATGTATAACTGTACAATCATGTTAATTTTATTGGTAATTTCGAATTATAATTTGCTTAGTTATTATATTATAGTTTGTATCGATTTTAATACACGCAATGGTTATAGGTTTGAATCTCTCTACATACTCTCTCTCTCTCTCTAGAGGGATTATCTATAATATAGCATGAAAATTTATTTCAGCTTTATTAATTTGAATTTTAAATGATGATATATATTATACATTACTATAACTATGGTTAATCTCATTCTCCTTTATTCGTCGTATTAATATAATACATTTTTATACCTTATCTCAAATATTATTTAGTTTATAGATAAAATAAAGGTGGAGTTAAAAATAAAACAATTAATTAAAGAACGAGAACAAATTATATATTTCTGTTACATCCACATTTGCTTACATTAAAAGCAGAGCTCGGAAAACGTCGCGCTATCAATAGCTAGTCTCGGATAGTTTTGCAGTAAGGGTATATAGTGCGGCGTCGACGGCACATTGGTCCCGGGTTCATTTCAATTGATGTTAGGACCACGAGTTGTACTTACGTATGACGTCGGTTGACTGTTAGTTTAATTAAATTTTTCTTAGAATATTTTATAATTTTTCAATCCTTTAATTATATATATCATGTGTTAATCGCTATATTTTTAACGTACATATCGTATAATAAATAAATTAAATAAACACAGAACTATATTCCGAGCTCTACTACCTAGTTAGAGTAAGTTAACAGTTAACAATAATAAACTGTTAAGAGGTTTGTATATGCGCTAAATATTAACACATCGTACAAAAGACCTCTCGTCGACGTTGTAAAACCTCTGAAAACTGGCCAGTTATACATATATCACAATAATTCAGTAGACGACGCGTTTTGCATATACTATACACAGGTAGTTCGAAAAAGGTCAGTTTTAGTAAATAACAAGTAGCTTCGGTGAAGGGGTTAGTACAGCTACTAAGAGTTTGGGACAATCTTGGCTACGAAGGTGCTGGCAGGTAGTGGTGGTGCTGTAAGCTAGGTGCTTACGTCACGACGCGACTCCCCAGGCCAGTTTGATTTTGTTTAAAACATTTAAATTGTTTCCTTCAAATATTCTAAACGAATACACAATGGCTACGTGTAGTGTGTATGTACGAGTGAGTTGGTGTTATAGTTTAATATTTAAAGCCACAAGTACGCACACAACGCAATGGTAACAATTAATATAATCGTCTTTTAAATGTTAAGTAAAATAGTATAATATTCATAAATCACTTTTTTTTTCAATCAATTGATGAATTGATTAGCTTTCAAAATTTAAAATATTCTCTATGTACCAAGTGAGTTAAAAACTCTATAAAAGTTGTCAAAATATTATTATTTTTTATATTTATAAGTATCATGATTGGCTCTACGATAACCTTTAAAGTTTTTTTCTTATACATTTTTACAGATTTCTTTTGCCCAGTGATGCTTTTCCTAAAGTAGCATATATGAAACTCTAATAACATTACCATACGTATTACATTATAGTTACAACAAGTGGCTAATGCATTCGATTCTAGACTGCAAAATTAAAATATTAATAACTTACAGAAATTCGGTAAAACAAATACTAGATTTGAACCCGTACCTGCCCAAACTCTGTCATTCATATTTAAAAGAAAATTACTACTAATTAATGAAGAAAGAGCGTAAATTATTAATAACATTTTTGAACAATATTTCCAACAATAACAATATTTGAAGCAAAAAACTAATATTCTAATATAAATAAGTTCAAACATGCTTATATCCATACATTCATAGCCAGAAGTCATCATTGTTTATTATAATATATACAAGTCTATTATAATATAAAAACTTTTAAAACATATATAGAAAGGCCTTATATTTACCATTATTAATATGAGATAAGTAAAACCATTGACTTCTAACATCGAGTAAAGCTACATATAAACTCCGACTGCGTAAAACAATAACAAAATAGGCCGCACTTCACGAACATTTGCGTTTAAAGCACTTGAAAATATATTTAAAGACTGACTGACACATTATAGATTTATTGACTTTTAAAATATAAAAAGATCAATCAATGCACATTAAACAACTTTCTCAACACTTAAAATTAATTAAATGTAAGAAAATCGAGTGATATACACAAAGAATGGTATTTGTGAATGTGGATTAGTCAACCTAAACAAATATATGTAAAATATATCTCGTCAGAAACGAATAAACTCATTCCTTTATCAGTCAGTCCGTAAATTAGATACTTGCCACATATTTTATTATTCAAAGAGCGGTCTGAACTAAACCACAATTATGCTTTTAGATTATTTACACAGCTGCAGCTGTATAAATAATGGTCTTAACAAATCCAACGAAGGCATAATATGACCTTATCGAATTGCCGCGAAATTCTTAATTATACGTCAAAGACACTTGACATATGAAATTGGTTTTTTTTTCAAATGATAAGAGCCATAGAGTCTTATAGAAACAAATATTAAAAGCAGTAAATTAAAAAAATTGCTAGAATCAAACTTAATATTCGAGCTCATTCCAAAAGAGAAATAGAAATAATAAATATCATAGGAAAATATATGAAATTGCCAGTTAAGGTTTATTAAAATTCAATTAAAAGCAAGCACTTTTATATAAATTGTAGCGTGTACAATTACTTTATTATATGTGAAGTAATAATAATAATCATTAGTAATCGTTATACATATACCTTGATAGTCTTTGGTCAAATTATCAATTATTTCGTAAAATTTAAAAAAGATTTAGAATTATTTAATTAAATGTTGATAATTTAATGCGACAAGCAAACATATAGGAGCTTATAGTTTTTTATTTAACTACTTATAAAAGTTTTTCGTATAAGTATATTTAGAATAACGATACAAATAAGTCAATACTGCATTATATTGTGAAGTTTTCTGTTCAGTAGTTATAATATAAACAGCAAAATAATTTGTATGTATTAAAAACTCAATAAAACTGAGTCAGTAAATAGACATTAAGCGATGGTTATGGCAAATAATAATGTGCACAACGAAAATAGTCTCACTGATTTCCAAACACTCTGTATACAAAATACTAGTTTCTAAACGATCGACGTATTTTTTACGTATATACGTACGAAGAATAAGCAAACCTAACAAAAATTGCGAGAGCTTTAAGAGAAACAGTCTTGATTATACAAAAAAATAAATATATCAACATTCACCGAAAACAACAGCAAAGGGTGAAAACATTACTTGTCTGTGGTAATATCGGCAATCATTCCGGTTCGCCTAACACATGCACGCGCCTCGAGGGCGCCGAAGCCTTATTCAAGATGTATATTTAAAATTCTATTAAAACGTGACGAAAATATATTTAGTCTATTCGACGCTATGTCATGAACTTGACAGCGAAATCGAGTGTACGGTGGTAAGTTTTAGTGCTGGAGTGATGCGTGGCGGGTTCAATCGCTTCAGCAAACGGTGAAGAGATGCGTACGGCGGGTGTCAGCTCAGGAGCGCCGCGGTTGGCTCGTGTCGTACGCGCGGATGACGTCTGCTTGCGAGACGCTCGCGCCCTCTTCTTGAGAGAACGCGAAGCCATCTGCACAGATAAGTAAACATTGTCGCTAGTGCACTAGTAAAGGCTGTGGACGGACAGCGAGAGTCGAACCCGCAGCCGTTAGCCTGAAGCATGCTGGTATGTTATTATGAAAATAATTAATTAGTAATATGATTATGGCTACCTCTACGTAGAACTGACTGAAAAAATATTAATGATCATAATTGTCATGACAGATAAAATCACATCTTTTGAAAACAGCGAAAAATAAACTGTAAACTGTATTTATTTCAATAAAATTACGAAATGCACTACGATATATAATGTGATACCTACCCGTAAATCCTGATTTTCTAGCAGAGCTTAAATTGTCATGATATTCGTATATAAATCAACAGTTAACATGTATTCAAATAGGCTTAGTGCGACCACACACGTGTACTACAGAAGCGCTGTTTGGCCGTGATGACGTCACTTGTTCTGTTACGCTAAGTGGTCAGTGTAGGGCTGCGTGCGGGCAGTGGCGGATTTACATTTTGCCCAATTGGCCACTACGACGATATAATGTGCAGTTTCACTTAGTACCGATATTTAATTTTATTCATTCTGTATTTTCTCTTGCGAAAATATACAATGTAGTCCCAAAGGAGATTCAGATTGAATGTATTAATAAGCTGCACCTGCCGTCACCGCAAATCCGCCACCAAGTGCATATACTCACGGGACAGCTCGAGCTCGGCGTTGGCGCGCGTCGTGGACCTGCGGCCGAACACGCTGCGAACGTTCTGCAGCAGGCGCGCGGTCTCCGTGAGGCTGCCACATAAATCAGTGACGACGGAATTGAACCCCGATACCGAACCCAACCGAGACTGACTACGGAGTCCTTAAGTCTATCCTTATCGAGGTGCTCCGTACTCATCGACCGTGACGATCGTACATACGAACAGAGTATGCAGTTTATAGTAAAGACAGGATCGTGACGGGCGGTGAGTAACGTCCAAGCGCGTAAGCGTCGTGCGGGGAGGCGGGCGGCGAGAGGTGGGAGGCGGGAGGCTGAGGCGGGAGGAGGGAGGCTGAGGCGGGGGCGTGCCAAGCCATGCGAATACTCACACTGCGCCAGGCGCGCCACGGCGAGCCGCGCGTCCGTCGCGCTACAACAACCACCAGTTAGTATCATGCCGGATGCTGGACGATACCGGTACGCGCTCTTTTGTGGTAGAAAATATTCCCTCTATCGACCACCGATTCAGAATAGATTCTTTAATATGTTATATTTGTATATATGTATGTAAGGCACAGGCACATTTTCAAATCAGAATATTTTCCATCACCCAGTCGTATCAAGAGTTCCGTGTCAATAGACAGACCAATTTAATTCAACACTTTATTCATTACAAATCGTTACAAATAGTATAAATAGCGATCTCTTATGTTTATAGTCGTTACACTAATTATTCTATAAAATATATTTTGAATCAAACCTCTCAGCCAATTATAATATTTTTACATTACTATTCATGACTTTAAAATAAAATGTATACCAGAAATAAAAAATAAAAAAATTTAAAGTGCTTTCAAGATAACAGTGAGAAGTCTCTTTTTAAAATAAAATAATACATTAACATATATAATGATACGTGCAACAAGAAGTGTGTGAAAATATATTCAGAAATAAAAAAAAAGCAAAATAAAACATTCAAATGTACATTTATATAACAATTGCGTGCTACATTTCTCGTTTTTATTGCTCTCTAATTGTTAATTAAAATCAATTAAGCCATATTTGAAAAAAACTATTTATATTCCAAACCTTTATATTTAAAATAAATTATTTACCTAGCAATAATGTATTTTAAGGAAGAATCTATGTATTATAATAATCTTATTTTATGTTGAGGACAAATAATTTCTTTCAATCATAAAAAAACAAATGTAATTTACACAACAGTTACAAATTGGCTACATATAATAAAATAACAATTCCGTAGGTAACAAAAGTGGAGTACAAAAATAGAAACACTAGCGTACTATGAGACGGATCTAATGTACAAAAATATATACATATGCATGCATGCATGTATGTATATATGTATATATGTGTGACACAACAATTGTACACACTTAAAGCAGATCACAATGCGATTTAATACTTACAGTCTTTAAGATTAAGGTACTAAACCGTTTTCCAACGTTCGGATACTAGCCCAAAGTATTGAACACTTAAAAGACAACATTTGAGAAGTGTAACAAAAATACTCTTTAGATCGATAAATGGACACTCGAGTACTGATCTGGCAGCATTCGTTTTATTACATACATAACAGACACTATAAGAGTTGGCGTATCTGCGTATAGATAAAGAAATAAAGAACAAGTCTTAATTTTAATACAGGAATGCGAAAAGTGTAAATCAGCCAAGTTTAATATGTTTATTTTTTAAAGTTTTTCAATAAATCGGAAGGAATGTATCCGAACTTTTAATTCGCATAGCAACTAATGTGTACGTGGCACACAAAATAGCAGATTTACAGATATATTGTAGCGACTATTCGATATTATTTTTATTTGAGCAAATATATTATTTTTATAAAATTTTCAGTTCGAAATTTTGCAGATAATACAATTTACAATTGCAATTTACAGAGCGTGTTTTCAAGAGTTAAACATATACTGTCAGTCTCTAAATATACTCGTTTATACATAGCCCTATAGTAAGTCTTTCAGTATTGCTATCTGGAATTATTATTGGAATTATGACAGCTTACAATATAATTTTACAGACAATTCAACTACATGGTATACAGATCAAAAATTAATATGATGTCAACAGTAACAAATTTACTTATATAATTTAAATCAAAATACGTTATTTTTAAGATTTAAGAACAATTTAGCATACTTCACACTTCTAAGTCTGTGTTAGCAACAAAATCAAAATGGAACATAGTTACCATTCAAAAGCGATCATTCCTGTCACAAAGCAAACGAGGTCAGTCCAACTTCCCAAGAAACTGTCAAACACATCGTGAATGAGTACAAAAATGTCTCGAGAGACGACCACTAAGCCGGAGTCGTGTGGAATGACGCGCGACACTCGAGGCGGGGCGTCGCGCGCGCGGCGCCGGGCCGCCGCTCGGGCGCGACGCGGCGGCGCCTCGCGCGCGCTCTGCCGTCAAGCGGACCGAGGGAACAGCCTTGTAGGTCTACACTACTACCGAGTTGCGTGCAACTACACATTTATGCGTCACATTTAAATGAGCGTTTCGTGAGTTTTCGTCTGATTTATATAAAAAAATAAGTAAGAAAAAAAGAATATTTTCTTAACATACTAATATAGAACACATATTATAAACGTAACGAAAATCCAAGAAATTCAGCGAAAATAGTAAATAAATTTAAATAATACAAATCTACATAAGATATGTGTGAACCCAAAATACTGTGCTAATATGATTTAAAGTAAAATTACGTACATATTTTATACTAATTAATATAAAATAATAATAAATATATACAATGAAATACTATAAACAATACATAAAATAAATAACTGCGTCTAGTATTTGCTAATTTTATTCAATTATAATACATAATGACTCTAATAATTATTAATACTCTATTATATTTGTAATACTTATGTTAAATCTAACTAGATCTAAATATGATTGATATATACATATAAAATATATACAGTACATATGATGATGAATATTTACATAATAATATATAATAAACTGTTTGTTAGTCATATATAACTCAGCTCGTTCAGAATGTGATGCATACAGCAAACACACGGACACACAAACATTCCTCAGTGTTGCCAAATATCCAAGTTCAATTGTAATGCACTATAATTAATTATATTTTGTATTATACTGCAAGGAATATCAACAGGTCGAACATTTTATAAGAAGTTTTAAAAAAATAATATTTAATAACCTGGTGAGAATATAAAATGTTATAATCTAAAAATATATGATAGAGTTAAAATTGTTATTCCTTACAAATATAAATATATTAGCTAGCGTTGCCATTGATCAGTTTCATTTAATTTAAGAAATTCATTATAAAAATATTTAAATATGACTTGAGTTGGAAATTCACTAGGTTTTTTAGATGAACAAAAATGTTTGAAAAATAAAGCTAATTTATATTACCGGATATGTCTATGCAAGTTTTATTTTAATAGACTTAAAGTATTGATATATAATAAACTGATCAATAACCATTAGTAGGTAAAAGGGTCTATATGAGGATATTAGGACCTGTAGGAACTGTATGGTGGAATAAGATATTTAAAAGATAGTAGAGAATTGCAGGACTATTAAATATGGGTATATAGGGCTCTGGGGGGAGTAGGGGTTAAAGGGGTAGTATATGGCTGTCAGGTGGTGTACTCACGAGTGTCGAGGATGCGCGAGGAGGGCGGCGGGGTCACGTTTCTTAATCTCACTCTCTCGTACCGCTTCCGTCATCGTTTTAAACGCGGAGTTGTGGATTCTGAAATACACATTTTACTTTTTATATATAAAGTGTCCCAACGTTTATAGAAAAGCCAGCACTAGAAGGTGACCCTGCTTATTACAACATACAGTAAAAATAATTACACCTTGTTTTATTTTAGGAGTTTACACATAAAAATTTACAGTTCTGCTCTAATAACGTCTGAGAGAACCCGACCTCATATTAATAAACAATGAACCATCTCTATCTAACGTTTAATTTCTCTCCATCGGTCTCTTGTTTCTTATTTGTAGTTACACATGTGGCTTTGAATTTTAAGAATTAGCAACAAAAATTTAAGTCAGGGCACATTGTCAAAGGATTAACACCAAAATAACAACAATTTATGAAACTCAGAACTTATTTTGTAAAAGTGCACATATATTTTTTGGTGATTAGTTTTTCTAGAGGGTTATACCATTTTGTATTCTTGATTATTACAGATTACAAAATTTTATTTACGAGGTATTGTTATGTTTTATAATAAAATTTGTCTTTGGTTAAATTTTTATAAAAATCGAAAATTACTACAAAAATGAACTTTAAAAGAACTGTAAAATAAAATGAACAACTGTACTATACTACTGATTACTTTAAGTATTTATTTCATAGTATTTAACAAAATTGTTGTGTCAAATATGTTAGTTACGATACCTATGTCAATAAGTTTACTAATAAGGTATTGCAAATCTTCAACTAAAAATATAAGTTACTATAAGAAATACTAAAACCAACTATCTTATCTAACGACAAAATAAAATATCTAAAAAATGGAGCTGGATGTTTTTATCTCGCGTAGCAACGTATTCTTAGAGCTGCCTAGTCTTAGAACTTAGTGCCAAGATACTCCATTTTCCGCTCTCCAACCTAAATTGACCCTTAGCGTTCTCCAATTATTTTTGACTTTACCAGGACCTCATTGTTTTATTAAAATACCAAACTTTTATAGTTCAACTAACAACTAACTCGATTAAAGTGTCACAAAATATTAATTACTGGTTATATATAAAAAAATACATACTCTACTGTATTGAATCATAAAAAGAACAGCAAATATCACTTATATATTTATATTAGGCAAGTGGCACATGCAGACAGTCCGTCGTGTGTCCTCTTTTTCCGGACATATTGGTCTATGACCAAAAACATCAGTAAACCTAATAGTTATATAATTTTAGATTAGTATTAGAATAAATCTCCTAAATTTTATACTTGGGTCTGGCCATAAATACTGTTATAATTAAAAATAAACAAAATATTACTTTTGAATTTAGAATCTGCCATTTTTATATTGTTCATTGTGTTTTCTTATTTTATATATAGCGCCAATATATTGTAATATGTTTTGTGGTATTAAGCCGGAGTGCGGTGATAAAGAGAACCGAAACGCTGTGATTGCATTAAATAAGGTAAGTCCAAATCTACAAAATCTTACAAAAATTCTTATAAAATTGTGGCACCATGTGCCAAATACAATTTTTAAAATGTTTGTGTACCCGGGCTATTGATAGGTACAATGAACCTTCCTCTGTTTGTGACAGCAAAAGATCTGTCCGACCACGTAGTGTTGGTACGAAAAAGGCGATCAAAGCAGTAAGTGAAAGAATTTGAAAAAATCCTGTCGAAAAGCAAAAGATTTTATCTCGGGAGATAAGAAAGCACCTAGAACCAGACTTAGGACTTGCAGCCTATAAGGGACGCACTGGTAATTTTTATCTGATAATTTAAAAAAAAAGAATGTTTCTAATTCCCAGCACATTCAATAATAGTCCTTTCAAGATTCAGCAAGTCAGGAAGACTCAGTGTCTAGTCATAAAGCTTGATCCACTTATTTTTGTTAGAAACGAACCTTCCGGACTTCATGTGAGATGAAGCTGAAGCTTTAAGAGTACGGCTTGCTCTAAACGCCATGATAATTTAGATTCCCTAAAACAATCCATACGATTGGTAGTGAAGACTTTTCCCAAAGGAGTAAGAGAGTGAGAGTCTTTTAGGACTCTATTGCAGCCAATGGAGATGACTTCGAATAACCTTTGTATATATTAACTGATTTATATTCATATTTTGAACTAGCACACTAATAGTAATAAACGATACGTACAAGAAAAATGTTGTTTTTTTGTAACAATATTTATGGCAAGACTAGGATTTGGAAAACGTAAAAATATAGTAACTGAGCGGGACTGGAACCCACACTCTTGGAAACCATCGATGCGCTCTGACGTTTAATTTTTATACGTTGTCCAAAAATAGTTTTTACTTCCTAAGTGTGTGAATAACACTAAAAAAATGTTAAATGTAATATTAATATGTTAACAAAAATGTTAAGACGCATCACACACGTGTTTTAACGCAATAATATGGTTGGCACTGAAGACAAATACTTTGTTACGGCATTGCCAATTCTTAATTTTTTGTTAAAGTTTTTTGAATAGACATTGATATTTTACTGTATACACATTAATAATAACCCAATATACTAGAAAAGTGTTAACTATTGTTCTGGTTTGTTGCTCGTGCAATGTCGTGTGCGATCGTGTCAGTTCGTATTTATTTGTGGTTACTCGTATGGGTTCGTGTACTCACACAGTGACGAGCAGGTCGGGCAACAGCGTGGCGACGGGCACCAGCAGCAGCCCGAACCAGAACACCAGCGACGTGAACACCATGCGGTCCATACCGCGCATCACCGCGCCTATCACTACCGCTGGATACAGGTTGCTGTGGAGACACAAACTTTACGTGTTCATATCTTATTTATGTGCTTTAATATGATTTTGGCGGAAGGATTGGTTATAACCAAAATATCTATTTGCAATGATACTAATGACAATATACTTTTAATGTTAAAATCGTACACGTGACTTGCAATGTGTATTATTGCACGTCTGGAAGTTAGCGCCGGATGCTAAGCGCCGTGCAATTATATATATTTATATTTATACATTTCATATCATATATACTATTTTTTAGAAACATAAGGCAGCGGGTACGATTACTATATTAAAAGGAAAGAAAAGCTAAGGTACCCCTCTTCACATTTATTCCTTGTGAATTTTAATCTTTTAATTAGTGATGTCAATATTAAAAAGACACATCGATGTTGACTTCGGTGTAACGTTCATGCAAAGCTATGGATGTACAATAAATATCAAAAGGAAAACATGTATGATTACTTAATATACAACGACCTTTAGCAAAAAAAAACAGCAATATCGAAACATTGATAGTAAAATTAATGATTTAATAATTTAAAAATATTTAATAATTTAAAAATAGTTTTCTTTAGTCATATTAAATATTTGAACTAAAAGTATTAAAATCTCCTTATTCTTGAATTAAAAACTAATTATTTTAATAAATAAAAAAATAATTGGTAAAACCGATGAATCGAACATCCCTATAGCAAATAGCATTTAATACTTTTAAACTTCAATAATCGTTCTTATAAGATGTATAAAACGTCACAGTTTTCATCTTCGTGCACTATCCTTGAAGAGTTTTAGTAAGAATCTTTTCTTACTTAAAGCTTCGAAAAAAGAATAGACATATCATACGAGGCAACAATAAATGACAATCGACCTGTAAACCAGTATGAAGAGGAACCACAGCGCCAGAGAGCCCCAGATGGAGAGGTGCGTGACCCACGTCCAAGAGTGCGTCGCCAGCCCTGCCTTCAGACACACCGTCGCCACCACGAACTGCCGAGCAACTCGAGCATTAGTGTCTCTGCGAGGAACGCCTCTCCAGCTCACGTCATTAGAATAGTAGCAACCGTGTAGACGAAGTTGCCCAGCACCAGGTACCCGCCGTCGCGCGCGGCGGGCCACAGCGCGTGGTGCTGCGCCATGAGCACGGGCAGCCAGAACAGCAGCACGGAGTGCAGCAGCGCGTTCACGGCCCACACCCAGAACACGCGCACGTTGAACAGCAGCCCCTGCTGCGACGGGATGTACAGCGCCGGGTGCTAAGTGGAATACTGTATACTTATATGTGCTCAGTATTACATGGATACCACGAATGCATGGAATATGGAAACTTACCCTGAGCATAATTTCGGGAGAACATATCTTGTCGAAGAGGCCAATAGCGAAAGGAGGCATCGCCGTAAATATTACGTTGTAAAAACCTATCGTCCATCGTTCGAATAAAATCTGACCAGACCTGTCACAGTAGACACAAAAACAATTATTATAAATAACAAATATAAGATTGCACAATTATTGATATCAAATATTTAAATAATTATAATATTTCAAATAATTGGATACATATATTAAAAACTACATTAATCAATATATAATATATACATGTATGAAAAACCGACGAGTTGACACTAACCATGCCGAGTATATAGCGAACCACAGCTCAATGACGTAGAGGCAGATGTTCTTGTAGAAGGAGTACAGAATGAGCTTGCTGATGCGCGAGTAGTTCCACGCGCCGTGCACCAGCAGCAGCCGCACCAGGAAGCGGAACTGCAAGAGGAACGAACGCGCGTCCATCAAGAGGTCAGAGGACCGGACGCGAGGTGCCGAGAGCGGCCGAACCTGCGCGACGCTGTAGTCGGAGGCGCAGACGGCCTGCAGGCCCTCCACGCCGGAGATGCCCACGCCCACGGAGGCGCGCTGGATCATGGCCACGTCGTTGGCGCCGTCGCCAATGGCCAGCGTCACGGCGCCCGTCGCGCGGGACACCATCTCCACAACCTTGGTTTAAAATAAACATTCAAGTTCTGAAGAAGACGACTCACACTGACAATTTTACGCCTTCCACAATTAAACGGTTCGCACCTCAGCCTTCTGTATAGGAGACACCCTACAGCAGACTACGACCTTGCAGGACACGCAGAGGTCCAGGAAGTCCTTCTTGAGGTCGCACCCCATCGCGTACTTGAGCGTCTGTCCGTCGATCACGAGCGCCACCTCGTTCTCTTTGCGGAGATTCTCTCCGAAGTCTGTGAGGTGTCGAGACAGACTCTCCCTGGTGGCCTGTAAATATAAGGTATGCCTTAATAAGAAACGAATTCAACAAAACAAAACAAATACAAACAATACAAAACAACTCGCACTCACGTCCAGGCTGTCCTCGTTGAGCACGAGCAGCGGCATGGCGGCGTGCAGAAGCCGCGCCGAGTGCGCCACGTTGATGGCCGTCTCCTGCTTGTCGCCCGTCAGAACCCACACGTGGATGTTGGCCTTTAGCAGCGCCGCGATCGCCTCGGGCACGCCGTCCTGCGCGCAAGTCGGCGGCGTGTCAATATTTCATAAGTTCTTCGTTATACTATGTGTAACTGGATGTTGTATATTGTATGCTACTAAATTGGCAATTTGTTTTTTTTTGAGATGGTAATGTATCTAATCCAATTTTTAGTCAGGTCAGTTACGTAGAGAGGAGCTCGGACAGTGAAGGTGAGTGCGCCCATAAACCTTGACTTGACCATATGCAGCCTAGCCCTTACCTACACTCGAGTCCTTCCCGACGCCTCCCGACCTAACGACCCACAATTACACCTGCATGGTGGAATTCTTATTCAGGTGCATGTGTGCATGTGTGTTGTATACCTGCAGCTTATCCTCGATGGCGGTAGCGCCGAGCAGTCGCAGGTTGTTCTCGATGAGCATGGCAGCCTCCTCTATCTTCTGCTCGCGGTCGTGTATCGCAATGCTGGCCTTGTGGTATGTGTTGGACCAGTCCTGTTGAATATTTATTAAAAGACGACACTTTTTTATGATGACTTGAGAGTTTTTGAAGACAAAATTTTAAATCCAAATAATTTCTACTTACAAAGGAAACAAAATTAAACCAAACCAAAATTTATTTAGAAGTGCATGCTATACATCTATAAATATAACATTATTATAGTGGTTATGGCAACATATATGGAGCTTAATATTTATCGAGCTAATTTACTTCGACCTTGCAGTATTGTGTAAGTGTAATTTTATTAAAAAAAATTTTTTTGCATGTTTATTATAAAAAAAAAAAATTCACTTGATATGAAATTTGTAATGCAGACTCAATTCGATTCACAAATAAATCAGTAGTCAAAATCACGTTCTGTGTCTAACGTGTCGAATTTACAATAACATAACACTAACGTTATACACGTGGTCAGGAATGTCGGCGGCCGCGAACACCAGCGTGCGCAGCCCCTCGGCCGCGAAGTGCTCCAGGTGCGCCAAAGTGGCGGCCGCGTAGCGCGCCCCCCCCGCGCCCCCCGCCAGCCGCGGGTAGATCACCGAGTCGGCGCCCTTGCAGAACAGCTTGATGTCTCCTGGCAAGGAAAGGAAGACAGTGAAACAAACACAACTACACCATTTTGGGAACATATTTTTAGCAACGCATCACTTTCAGGGTAAATTCAATATAGTATTGAATATTTTTGGTGAAACGAGGAAGCGATAGCAGAAAGGAGTATGTATATTGTTTACCGTTGGGCTCCCGCACGATGACGGACATGCGTTTCCGGGCGGACGTGAAGGCGAGCACGTGCAGCACGTCGTACTGCAGCGCGGCAGCCGGGGCTCCCGCGCGCAGCGTCACGCCCGTCGGCGTGCGCGTCGCGAATACCCAGCCGAAGGCCGCGGCGCCCGCCACCAGCGCGCGCTCGTCTGCGGGCAGGCGGGGAGGTGAGGTTAGCGACGAGTGTGCACGACGGCGCACGAGGGCGCCCGAAGGCGCACGAGCGCGGCGCGGCGGCACGTACCAGGCGACGCGGCGTGGTAGCTGACGGCGCCGCCCGCGGCCTCGGGGATGACGGTGTGGCACACGGCCAGCATGGTGAGGAACTCGCGCACGACGGCGGCGCTGGGGTGCCCGGCCGCCAGGTTCCGGTGCAGCGGCGTGTCCTCCAGCCGCTCGTCGGGCCCCGGCCGGTCGTAGATCACCTCCGCGATGGAGCACTTGCGGAACTCCATGACGTTGCAGGTGAGCGTGCCCGTCTTGTCGCTGAACACGTAGCGCACCATGCCCAGCTCCTCGTTGAGGTTGGAGGTGCGCGCCAGAGCCGGCGTGTCCGTCTCCGCGTGATACATCTCGCCGTCCATCGCTATGAACTTCGCCTGCCAAAAACAGTAGTAGTTGTCGAAATCTCTACCTCTGATAACTTTACAGCTCACGATGAGTTGTATCATTTAAAACCGCCATAATCGTAAATGACGTTATACTATGACGTCACTGAAGAAGATCAAAAGATTATAGATCAAAAGATTATATAAACTCAATTTTTTATTACACTTATTAAAATAATAGACATGTTTACGAGCGTATTTAAATAATAAATAATCGTTTAACATATTTAAATATTAGGATAGCACTTACTTGGAAAAATCTGACAATTTCAGCGGTAACTTGTAAGGATATAGGTATAAGATTGTTGTATAATATCAAAAAGGTTAAAAAGTTAAATCCGAAATGTGCATTCGGCGTCCCTGAAACAAAACGAAAGTGAATTTTCTGCAATTTCAAACCAAATTGATAGGTTCGTGAGGAAGCGGCGGCTCACCGTCCAGGCCGATGTACCAGTCGCGCAAACCGGCGGCGGGCGCGGGCCGCGAGCGCGCGCGCACCCACAGCTCGCTGCAGGCCGCGCTCAGCAGCGACAGCGCCAGCAGGATCAGGAACAGCATCAGGATGTGCGTGTTAGTCTGCCGGTCGATGGACGACCGCTTCAGTGGCGCTGCGGAAGGGGCGGGGGCGGGGCGCCTCTTGACATAAGACATGTTTACGAGTGTATGTTCATCTCCGTCGAAAGTGGAGAATGCCACATGGAAAACATGCCTGCAGGCAGTACACGTGTGACGTACCTTTCGTGGAGTTCTTCATGAGCTTGGTCTCGTGGCCGGTGTACACGACGAGCGCGTGCACCCACGCCGTGTTGCGCAGCATCGCGCCGCGCAGCAACATCTGCTCCAGGCCTAGCGGGATCGTCCTGCAGGAGGAGAGGATACCCCTTAGTTAGACCTATCCATCTTCATCGTGTAAGGATAGTTAGTCAACTCGTTCCACTCACTTAGCGTTGGTCTCCTTCAGCAGCCCGTTGAACTCGTACAGGTGCCTGTTGGGCGGCTCGCACTGCACGGTGGCGCGGAAGGCCGCGAGCGCGTGCGGCTCGTCCAGGCGCGCCGTGTCCGCGCTCGCTTGGCGAATCTTCAGGTTGGTCTCGCCGTCCAGGTTGGACGTCTCGATGAAGGAGATGCCTTGTGGTTCGCTGGGGACGAGTGTTAGAACGTAGTATTATAGACAGACATAAGCTAGTGGTGCATACTGAGTGGATTATGACGATCAGAACGCATTCAGTGTGATTTGTAAGATCTCCTTAAACCATGATTTAAGCATTCCTCGAATATACTTAATTATTATGCAAACTGAACTCCAACATGGCGAATTGTATAAATTACACGATTTTGAATAATCCAGTCTATGTTTTGAAAAAATATATTTAAAAATACTTGAATTTTATGTTATTATTAACATTTAATAACTTGTAAAGAGATTAGTTACAAATGAGCTAATTATTAGATCTGTTATATCATGATGAAAAGAAACATAATTCCTCAAAAATTCCTAACTCACCTAGAAGCCAACAGCACGATATCAGCAGGAAAGAACTGGTTGTTAAGGACCTTGCATATGTCACCCACTTGCAGCTTCTCCCACCTAATGCTGTGCCACCGCCCATTATTTAACACTTCTACTTTCCGCCTGTTCGTCTCGTCGTCTGCACGGTGACGTTTCTGGAAGGAAAATAGAAAATCCATAACATTGCAGGAATCATATTTTAATTTACACTATAATATTCAATCGTTGAGGCAATCGTGGCCATCGTCCCAGCGTGTCTGATTGAAAGCGATTGAATATCAAGAATTCACAATAGTCTCATTAAGTTTTGCCTAAAATAAATAAGATTTTGAATACATTAATATAAGCACAAGTATTGAAAATATGTATTTATGAAACATGAATTAATTCACATTTTACTGAAGACTTAATCGTCCGCGATAAGTTATCCGGAAATGAAAACGGCACGGACTACGTAACGGAAGTTGAATGCAACAGTTGGAGCTTCCATTTGAAGGCTTAAACGTTGTTAACTCAAATTCGGAATTGCTTTCACGTTTTAAATTATTCCAGAGTTAAAACCGTATATTTGTCAATAAGTTTTATTCAATGATAGTGGCTGACGGTGATACAGCTGTATAGATATCGTATAATCATGGTGGAGTATGAATAGATAAGTCATCTCATAATTCATTATCTTGAGATGAAATCCTACATCATCATGTTTATTTTCTTTACTCACAAAATCTTCTACAATTTCCTTAATCGCGCTGACACTGAGTATAAGTATGAGAGGCGTGAGCGTGGTCCAGCGTCCGGTGGGAGAGACGTCAGGTATCTGCTGCAGCAGCGCGATCAAAAGGAAGAAGCAGTTGGAGTAGCGCCGGAACTGCTCAAACAGGAACAAGGGGACGAACGATGGCAAACTGTGGACGAAAAAGTTGTTATAAATTATGCAATGATATACGTATGATGTATTAAAAAGTTGAGCATTGCAATAAGAAGACAAGTTATCCATACAATTTTTTTCATTAGGTTATATTATATTATTATATATAACTAGATGAGCCTACGACTTCGCCCGAGTGGAAATCAGTGAGTTACAAAGTTATTCTCGCGTAAATCCCGACCAGCGGGTATTCTAGATATAAAACCTATATGTCGCTCCACAATCTCCTCTATATTCTGGTGAAGTCCCATAAAAATCGGCTTAGCCGTTCCGGAGATTCACCCAGACGAACAGACAGAGAAGGGACTAATTTAAAGTATGTAGGTAGGACCATATTGTCCTGAAAATATTTCTTTCAATACTAATCGTTAACATATTTCATTCAATTTTAATAAAACCATAACATACTATTAACCTAGAAAATCGATCACATACAGCTTTCGGGGATTTTGTTGTATTATATGTATATATAGATTATGATTTGCATATTTTCAAAGTTGAAACTTGATTTCAAATTGTACGACAAACAAAAGAAGTGTTCGATTCAAAGAAAACAAGTAACAAGTACAGCGCTGATACATGACGCTTGCACTCACATTATGTATGACAAAATAACCCTGACTGATATCTCAAATTAAAGTACGACGTTGACGATGTCAACTCTAATACAATAATATTTTACTACTTTTTATAAATATAAAAATTTTTTCTTAATCTAATGGTATGGAAAATGTAATACTGTAGTGCGCATAAGCATATAAGCTCTTATTATCCAGTACTGGCTCAGGCATTTAGAAGGCTTTTAGTTTGTAAGCTAAAGATTTGCGTTAACTGAATAATGTTTTTGGTGGTTAGACTAAGCTACAGTGCAGTGTTGGGTGCCAAATTGCAAAATCGCAAGGCAGCGGAGGGTTTAAATACTAATCTAAAAAATATTTTCGCCTTACAACTTTGAAGATGGGAAGGAAATGAAAATGAACAAGATGTTATATCTTATTTTGCTTATAGTGTGTGAGTGTTTACCAACATTTCTCCAAACATTTGTAAGATTATCAATAAAGTGAAGTCTTGTAAAAAAGCTTTATTTAGAATCTCAATTCGCCCTAAACAAAAACATACGGGCCATGTAAACAAAGCGTGCCCAAGGCAGTAAGCTTGCCCAGTACTGACGTGATGACGTCAGGTGGCGAGGCGCCAACGGGAATATCTGTCGTGGGCATATAATATGATAGCTTCGCTGAAAATAATTGTGCTTTAAGCGCAAGGTTAAATTGGGATATTTTTGTATGGCATGATTGAAAGCTCGTCTCGAATGAAAACGAGGTAACACCTGTGGACGGCGGACGGGTCGAGCAATTTGCTAAACTGTTCCTTTTAATGATTAACGTTAACTGCTAAATTGAGTCACGGAGTCAGTATTGGAGTAAAAACTCAGTTACAAGTGTTTGTTTTGGTTGACTTGTAAGTATCGATGTTTTGTGGCAATATTTGCTGTGTTCACAACTTTAATTCAATTCAAATCCACATAGCAGACCATTTCTACAAAACACAACTTGGTGCCTCGACTCATTAGGATAACATTAAAAAATTCTATTAACCATTTCATAATTTATTGGTTGCTCACTAATCACCAAATAATATAATAATAGTGCTTTGCAATCACATTTATATCGTCTTTAATTAGATTAATCCTACAAGAATGGGTACGACATAGTTAATATCCCTCAATATTTACGAATAACGAGCGAGGTGCACTCTATGATATTTTAATAAAATATTTTTTCACACTTACAAATTTATTGTTTGGATAGATACTATTCCCGATCACAAACCATGAAAATTTGGAAGAAAGCAATTAATTCTTGAATAAATATATACATACATTCAAGGAAAGGCCATAAAATACTGGCTTAAAAAAAGTAAGCGCAGTTTTATAAAAAGATGATGGATGAAGGAATGGGATATAAATACACAATTATTAGTGATTTAGCACGATAGCATTTATATATATATATATATATATATTTCATTAAATTGAAATATTTACGAAAATCACGCTACTTCAAGGTGGCTTGATAGCGATTGCTCATAAACAGCTGACTCAGCTGAGTAATTAAAAACTGTGATTAACATAAAGAAATAAGCATAGTAAATTTAATTAGAAAGAAACATGTTCATAACGCTGATTTATATTCCTACACTGTCCAGCTATTATTTTCCGCGACGGCCGTGTGATGTCATGAGGGGTGGGCTCGTGCTCGTTATTCTCGATTAATGTGAGTCGGATTAAAAAAATTAGGTTAGAGGTCGTTTGATAAAGACCTGTATAGGCACAGATGATGCAAGTAGAACTTTATATTGTATTTATGGTCTAATACACCAAAAAGCGTGGAGCTGGAAAGAAAATCTTAGATATAATTTAACACTTTGCGGTTAAAGTTACGTAAAATTCTTATATGATGGTATTATTTCCCTCTAAAAGTTCTAAAAAAAAGTGCGCGACAGTATATGTCTTATCTTTAAAGTTCGACTGAGTATAAACTTTTTATGGTAATGAAATTTGTTCTAAAATTATGCATTATTTGCGATGGTGTCTTTATAAACATGTTATGAACCCTTACTCAAATGGCTATGTTATAGATCACAAGTGTTGCATTTGAAATTCCAAAATCGCCCTTTACATCGTTTGATTTCAATGAATATTTTAGGAGATATCATAGTTGTTTTAAAATAGACCCGCAACCGAATTATGGTCAAGTATGTGGAAGGCGGGAGATTATGATACCGATTACAGTGTACATACCTAAAATAGCTTAAAAAATAGAAATCGAAAATTCGGTAAAGAACTATGTAACAACCTTTAGTCATATTTTTGAAGTAATAGAATATAATTATTTTAGTAAGTTTTTTTTCAAAAATGACACGTGTGAAACTAAAGACATTAATTTTATAATATTTCTGTGAGTGTCGTTTTTCTGTTGTATTTTATTATCTCATCAAAGCAAAACTGCTAAATTAAGTTCAAAAGTTGATAAAATTTTCATAGTGCGTATTTTGACTTAAAATTCTTATATAATCTTTACTTGAATGAAATCGATCAGCTTTCTCCAAAGTTTTTACCATTGTATATTTTTAAAACATCGTTTCACACAAAAACTTTACTGATACTTACGCGAACGAAGTCGCGGGAACAGCTAGTAATATTATAATAGCTAGTAATATATTTAGGACCACCACGATAATTTTGAATTATGATATTAACTTCTTATTAAGACTTCATTACTACTGTCGCTTGTCAACCGTGCCTATTATAACGATGCCTTTACCAGTTGCCTTCAAGACTCTTTCTTATAAGATTAAACGATCGTGGTGAAACAAAGTCTATCAAATCCGCTTAACAGGTTTTTAGTACTTCACGCATGCACGCATACATACCTGTATTTGGCGGTGGATATTCGATTGTTCACGAATTTCTGCGGCTGCGGGCGGTTGACGAAGATGACGCGGTTCTGCTCGTCGTTCGCCCCATCCGTTATACCAGACGTCGTGGCTTCATCTTCGTCTGTGGTACAAAGATGTAAATTTAACACATATCTATCTAACGGATACTGAACGGATGTTTGAACTGAGTATAATATACGGAGGTATATTATACTCAGTTCAAACAATAGCTTTACATATGGTCATATATGTATAAATACATTCTATTTTATGTAAACATAAGGTATTCGGCATCTGGTTGTATGTGAGTTGTCAAAATATGTAAGAAATTATTTTGCACAAGAAATCATTTGAAGATTTTAAGGGAATTATTTGGTGGAATGTAAATGTAAAGCATGGATGCACGGACCGCGGCCCGCCGGTCGAATACTGGTGGCCCGCAGACAGCAAAAATAATACTCTCGTACATTCGAAAAATATTGAATTCTATTCCTGAATAAAACCAAAAAAAAAAAAATGTTCGAAAAGTAATTTGGATCTCGCGCGAGTATGCACTATGTAGTGCCACACTTCATATTAATAAATTCTTTTTCAACTTTAATAAATTATTATCAATTCTTTATTGTCTTTAATTACCTATACTTCATGATTTGCCCGAGTGGCCCCTAGTCTTACTAAGTCTGTGCGACCCTGCTGTAAAGTATTTTACGACAGCAACTATTTCGAAAAAGTTTGTGCGAATTACATATATGAACACATAGACATATGTATATTGCGAGTACCTGATACTCGTAACGTGCTAACTCTGACGGTAGCAGCAGTTAACCTGCTCATTAAATTACAGTAAGGCCATAATTTATATAATAAGCAGCAACTTTAATACACGGCACACATGGTCCTTCCCTATCATTGTTTGAATCCCAAGTTGCAGACCGTATTATATTAAAAATATAAATGGCATCGTCGATGTGGAATCAAATGTTAATCGAAGAGAATAGGGACCGAATTTTAATTCCACCATTTGTTATTAACCACTTTCAGAGGTTAGCGTGAAGAGGTCGCATCTAGGGATGAGTTCACATTTCTGAACCAACAATGTAATTGTTAAAAGTGCAGCGTTAAGCTTCGTCATCATGCATGCATGCACTAAAAATGTTTAAAACGTGATAAATCACGGAAAATAAGATAAAACAACTTTTTAACAAAAAAATTAAACAGATCTTTATTCTACCTTTATGGTTAGAACAGTTGCTTATGGGACCGAATTCGGAGTATACTCTGTCTATTAAAAAAAGAAAAAAAGAACAAAATTGGTCTTCCCTGTAAAAAGTTCTGCGTAGTCTAACATAAAAAATAGTATGTATACGTGTTGTATGTATACGTATTGAGAACCTCCTCCATTGTTTCCATTTGCGTAGTATGTACTAAATTAAATGTAACTAAGTAATAAATAAAGATTCTAAGATTTACTGAGGACATAAACCAAGTAACGGCCTCGGTTCCGCTCCGATTACTTTCAAGCAAAAGGAAAATTCCCGTTTAAAATTAGTTTTTTTTTTCCTGTAATAATTTGAACTTTGAATATAATACAGTTAACTCCATTAATTAACCAGATGTATATATAAAATATGTTTTGCCAGTGTTATCATTTCCCTTTGAAGAGTAATGAAAAGAAACCCACAACTACACCCACCCTCTCTCTATTCACTTTAAGACATGCATTGAATGGCTGATATAGTACCTAATATAACTCAATTTATCACTAAGCAGAGTTGAGTACAAGTCCTCCAAATGTGCCACGGTGTCTATTAGTAATTTTACATAAAAAAGAAAGTTTTAATTCCTTAATCTTTATAAGTTTTCGTATATAACCTAATGTTACATAATTTATGTATCTACCATAAATGTAAGAGTACTCTAAGGACAAGTAGGATATACAAAATTTATTTTTGCCACGACATGCCCGTAAATACGATAAGATAGTATTTTTATGTTTGATTTGTCATTTAAACTATGTAATATAAAATAAAAATGGCAATCAGGCAGCAATTGTCAGAAATTACTAAGTTCTTAACTTATTTTTTTCCTCCTTCTCATCACTTTTTCCTGCGTAGCAGTGTAGGTAGAGAGAACCAAGGGCCAAGACTCTCTATCCTCCACTTTCCGAGACACTGCGTGTTGAGTGCTGGAACTCAACGCCGCGCATTTTTGTCACCAGAGCGGCGAAATGAAAATAATTTAAATATACCCATTCTTCAGAGTGGTAATCGAACCCACAACCATCGCGTATACAGTCGGGCGCTGTCACATTGCGCCGCGATACCTAATTTCACTTGATTATGAAATGAGGTTTCGCTGCGCACTCGCTACACACTACCAGCTAGTCGCTACCATTAAAATTTCTTCTAACCTGTATAAACAGGACTTGCAAAGCATGAATATTCGGCTGTTTTAGACAAATTGCATGTTGAGTGGCGTAACTAAGCGCCGCGGTTTCTCTTACCAGACTGGCAATATAAAAAATCTTCTCATAGAGATCATAGATCATATTTTGTTTACTTTATAGATTTCTTTTTTTAAAACAACTTTCTACTCGTTACATTGCAAGTTGCTTGTTGAAAGTAATTTAAATAGTACAAAATAATAAGAAGTAAAAAATTCGAATCGAAAGTAAATATGACAATCTAAAATTAAGTAATCACTCGTGCATTGAAAAGTCAAGAGGCAAAAAGAAATGCTCTCAATTAAGGTACTTCCCAGAAACTCGTTAAAAATTAACTGTTGTTAAGTCATTCATTTTTCATTTTATACTATTTTCAGATCTCGGAGCTTTCGCGACAAAAATATAATGAAACTAGGTAAAGCACCTAATTCAGAACAAATAAGAGAAAGCGAACGTCATATAGAGGTCAAGATCTCGAGATGCTGTGGAAAAGGAAAATTGAAATAGCGCTTTTATATTCGTACGTTCACGCTGGTCTCAATGTGGTCTACATACGAAAATATATTAGGCACATTAGTATGCAGTTAAAAAGTTGTAAATGAATGTAGGTTAATCCTATGAATGGGAGAAACGTTTATTTTATATGGTTAGAAAATGGGCGGCGTCGAGTTCGGTTCCGGCCACCTAACACAAAATGCCTGATAAGGACTGATTCACGGAGTATCTTTGAACTAGGTCTACATGCCCATCAGGCATTATCTGGAATATGTATGACGATCAAAAAATCGGAACAAGTCTACTCATTTTTAAATATTTAATATATGCTAAACTTTATTTAATAAGCGTATTTGAGTGCGGCTAAAAAAAACCCCTAAGAGAATGAAGATAGAATTAAAAATACGACGTCAGTTTTACACAATGCTACTGTCACGTTTAAAAATAAGAAATGATGCGAACTTTAGTAAACGAGTCGAGAGACAAGTTTTTGTGGCACGTTTTTTTGAGTAGTAAGATTATAATTATATATTTTTTTAATTTGGAGAGCAATAATTAATTTTTAGAATATTTTAAATTCCATTGTGGCTGTAAACGGGATTGCTTGTGGGTTCGATTTCCACTCGGGGGAATTATTATACTTAAATTATTTTCATTACTCCGTTCTGATACGACATTGATTTTTTATCTAACATAAGATACATTTCTGAAACAAACTTTACACTTTATTTACATTAAAATAGCGCACAGTGGGACAGCGTCCGCTTGCAATGGTTGGTTCTGGATTAAGTTACATTTGAATTATTTTTATTAGAGAAATGAAAATAATTCAAATGTAACCGAATTGCTCAAACGCAAAATGTGGCGTTGAGTTCCGCCACTGTCAAAAACAATGTCTCGATTTCGGGTGAAAAGTGGAGAACGGAGTGTCGCAACACTAGGTTCTCTCTGACTACCCATCTGCGTGGGAAAAAGCGTGAAGCAATTAACATAGTACAAATGTATTAATACAATGGGAAAATAATATTTATTTATTATACCCTCGATTGTAAACCAATCGACCTTTGCCCTTGGCAGAGAATACGTAAATGCATTTGCTCCGCAACCTCTATTTAATCCGGTTATAGAACGGGCGTCGAATATGGAAATAACATTATAATAGAGAAGATGGCAGACTGGTCAACTGAGGCAATTATGTTTTTCTTTATTTGTTTACTTCACGCGTCTTTCATATGGCAGGGTAGGAAGAGTGTTAAGAGGGTTAAGCGACTCACATTTTTTTCGCTTTCTGCCAATAGCCATACATTGCGTGTTCAGTGGCGGACCAAAGGTCGCGCTTAGTGTTACCAAAGCCTAAAATACCTAGAACTAAAATAATTTAAATATAATCATGCCCCCAGCGAAGATTTCCATCGTTTGTACATGTCAGAAAGTGTCTCAATGCGGCGCCGTGGCCTCTTATCACCTTCATATTATTTATATTATACAACATTATTTATATATTTCTGTTTATACAGTAGAAAGTCATTTAATAATTAATTAAGCAAAATAGACGAGTCGATAAAGAGGTGTTCAATGGCCAATGAACACTTTGCGCTCGTCTCTATACAACGCCGGACTTATTTGGTCACTGTGATTCTAAACGTATCTGTAGAGGCAACTAAACCAAGTGTACGACGATGACGTAACGTAAAAATATGGATTGCTTGACTTACACATACCAAGTTGTAATAAAATGTGACGCAATCGTAGCGCTGTCTGAGGACACAGGTTCGATTCCCACTCACTTACATTTAAGGTTAGACAGAACACGGCGTTGGGTTCCGCCACTTATCATGCAATATTTTTAAACGGGCGAAAAATATATCTATTGGTCTTAGTGGTAGTGTACACATACATACGAGTACGAGTGTATTTTTTTTTACTTTTTTTAAAGTGTTATTCCCACACTAAGGAAATTGAAAAAGACATATTTAGAAAACGTATATAAATTTGAACGCAGCGGGATTTGAGACGCGGGTTCAAATCCCGCTGCGTTCAAAATTTAAATATGTTTTCTATATATGTACGAGTGTGTTTGTTTTATGTCTATATTCTTAATTTGAAAAGTTTGTATTACATAGATATAATTATATTCAGAGCACGAAGATATTTAATGTTATTATATTATATTGAAGGTCAAATGCTATTTTTTTTTATTATTTTTGCTAGTCTATCCTACAATCTACTTTGCAAATGAATTCAAAGTACCCCAGTGGAATAAATGTAAATTCCTAACCATTGTAGTCAGTCAAGCACATCCCAGTAATACTATTGTTAAGTAAATTTTCAGTAATTCATTTTCAGTGTTTATCTGCATTCCACGATTCAAGTTATACGATACTATGAATTTATCAACGCATTCATTCAGCCAAATTATTTTTATTTTTATTTTACGTTTAATAATTTGTTTTAAATTTAAAATATCCTTTATTTGAATAAAGACTATAGACTTTTGGAAGCACTTTTGAATCGTCGGTCACATACTTGTTATTTACATTAATAACTTCGTACGGCCTATTATAACTAACTAAGAGGACATGTGTGGACAGAGGACAAGTGATTGGTCGTGGGTTCGATTCCCACTCGGTTGAATGTTCATAATGTAGTTATTTACACTTTTCCGCTCTGGTTAACAAGACAAAGCGCGGCGTCGAGCTCGGCCACTCAACACACAATGTCTCGAATTCATGTGGAAAGCAGAGAACGGAGTGTCTTGGCACTAGATTCTTTCGAACTACCATGATATGCGAGAAAACTGCAAAATTTATTACTAACAATACATAGAATATGCCTGGATATCTCCGCACCAGTGAGATATTCAAGGGTCCAAACCCACTCACATTCTAGCAATTTTCTTGCTCAATTTCAAATATGTTTATGTTTATATTTGCAATATATGTTTATATTTGCAATTTTTTTTTTTGTATTCACTCATTCATTTCCGCATAGTAGGCTACCCTGCCTAGAACCTAGTGTCGAGACGCTCCGTTCTTGACTTTCCGTTTAAATTAAAAACATTAAGTATGAGTAACAGTTCAGCGCCGCACTTTGGTTTTACCGAAGCGGAAAAAGGAAATAATTTAAATATAATCATTCCCCCGAGTGGCAATCGAACCCACAACCGATCACTTCTAGGCAGATGGTGACACAGCTGTCCTACTGTACAACAATGATCCTTAAAATATCTCATATGAGGATACTTCGATTTTATGAGGACACGACTTCGTAATCATCCTAAAATCGAAACGTAGCAGAAAAGCAGGTAATGATTTTACTTAATTTTTTTCTGTTTGTTTAGTTTATACAATGAAGGTCTTTATAACAGTGCACGTAAACGAAAGCTGAAGCCAAAACGACCAAAGTCGTTCAAACTCTATATCTTATGTCTTTCAAAGCATGACACAATTATAAAATAAAACTTACCAACTGAGCTTAGTCTAACAGGAAAGTTTACCAAAAATATGTAAAGTAAAACAGCAATAAAATTCGTTAATCGTTGAAATAGTTTTTTCGTCAATAATAAAGGAAAACGAGAGAAATTACTAAGTTATTTTGTATATATATTATATAGAGGCATACGTTACTAAGGTTCTCCTACCTTGAAAACGACTTAACCAGGCAAACAGACAGACTGACCTCCGTAATTGCAGCCTAAACGATATACGTGCCCTTGACGTTGCTACTAAATGCTTTACGTATCGATGCACCCTTGAACTAAAACAGTTAATATGTGGGGCCAATGTAACCAAAAGATATGTAAATACTGTGTTACACTAAAAACTAATTAGATGTCATTAAAATTTATAAATATGCCTTTTTATTTATATTTTATATTAGCTGTATCCGCGACATCGTCCGTGTGGGATTCTAAAAGAAAAGTTGCCTTCGTTACTCCTTTTTATATCGGCTATCTGCCAGTGCAAGTACCGTCAAAATAGGTTAACCCGTTCTAGAGATTAGCCGTAGCAAACAGACAGACAAACAGTAAAAAATTTAATGGTATATATCGTGTATTTATACATATAATGCAATTAGTAAAATGGTTATTTTAATATTACAAACAGATACCCTTATTTTATTTATTTGTATATATATACTATACACGGTTATAAAAACAGTATAACTCGTTTTAGAAATTTTGAAGTGTTATTCTCACACTCCATATTTCATATTCATATGAAATTTTTTCAGCATATATTATAACGTGTGGATTAGCTAGCAAGACGCCTGGAAGGTTTCGAATAGGTACGGGTTCGATTCCCGCTTCGTTCAGACGCGTTAACCGTCTGAACGAAGCGGGAATCTTAACGGTTTTTTCTCAAAAAAAATTCAATATAATTAGTATTTTCGCATATTTCCAGGACGGTCAGAAGTGCTAGTAGCTTTCTACACATTCCGTTAATTATTTTGATGCAAGAATGAATGCCACGTTAGCAATGTCGCCATCAAAATATCAAAAATAAAGCAAAAACCTGTGTACTTGTTGTCAAGAAGAATCATAAATTTTATAAAACAAAATAAAGAAAACCATTGAAATAACAATAAACAGGAAATCACAAACATTTAATGAGTTAACAGGTGTTTGAAAATTTTCGATCACTGAAAATATTAATTGTCTAGTACAGGTGTAATAATAAATAGTCCAAATCAGCACAACATTACAATGGATTACTAATAAACATTATTTAAATTATTTATTTTTCTTTTCTTTAATGTCACATAATTCGAAAGTATGTTTTCCATAGCTATAAATACAATGTAGACTGTTATGAAACTATGATTTCTGATAAGGAAATTGCCTACAAATTAAACATAAAACAAGACGTCGTAAAGCAAAGGGGAACCCCGTTTTGAATGTGATTATATGAGTAAATAGAAAATAATTACAATATTTCAGTAAATATATTGTTGTTGTACCATCCTGACTTAAATAGTGCCAAGACACTTCGTTCTCCGCTACTCCCGTTTTCTGCTCGAATTCGAGTCACTATTTATTGAGAGGGGGAACTCAACAATGCGCTTTGTCTTAGATACCAGAGCAGAGAAAGAAGAATTATTTAAATATAATCATTCCCTGAGTGGGAATCAAACCCACAGACATGTACACAGGCAGATCCATGCACAATAGGCTCTTTTTGGTATTTGTCTATACTATTGTGGAAACCTTTATCATAAATCCTAAGTTACAAACAGTTTTTAGGTTGAAAACAGTTGTTGGTATTAAGCCTCATGTGGGGAAGATAGATAGTTCTATTAGCGTTACTAAGTATTCGTCTTGATATTAAGAGTTTTATAATTAACTTGTATACTTTGTACAGTATAACATAACATGACGCTCAAAATTGCATCACTTCTGTAATTGCCACATATTGAGTGTAAGCTGTCTGAAGAAAACTTACTATAAACCCCTACTTTGTTGTTGTAATAAAACTAAAACACAAATATTCATATTTCCTACATGACCAACAATATATTTACTATTAATAATTGTTTAATTAACATGTAATGTACAATACTGTACAATACAATACTGTAATGTCATATAATCAAGTCAAATTAAGCTTTTTGTAATAACTATATGGTAAATATTTGCTTCTGGAAAATGAAAATATGCATAATATTCATAGAAAAGAAGGGATCTGACGTTTAACAAACTTGATTAAGCAATGGTTAATAGCTTTTTTTAATATAAAACTTGTGGATACAAAAGAGTTTATTTTTATTTATCTAAATAGTTTTAATGAGACAGTGCCTGACTGTAATTGCGATTGGTTATAAGTTGATCCCCACTCAAAGGAATTACATTTAAATTATTTTTGTTTCTCTGATATGTTGAACAGGTGTGTTGAGTACTAACATCAAAACAATGTCTCAAATTCGGGAAGAAAGTGGAGAATGGAGTGTCTTGACACTAGGTTCTTTCTGGCTATCCAGCTGCATGCAGAAAAAAAAAATATGGAGCTGAAAAAGTATATCGATATCTATATGTTCTAACTTATTGCATTATGCTTTTAACAGATTTTATGATGTGAAAAAATAAAAGAACAAAAACATTTTAGAAGAATACTTTTGGTTTGTTTCTTAGGTTATGGTGAGTAATACTTTTATAAAATTCTTAAATATTAGATTTGGACAAATTCTTTTGACTTATAGGAGAATGGGCACCTTTAAAAGCTTTTATTGCTGACTAGCAGCTGCCTGCTTCTCTGCATCTTTGTTTGCATAGACATTTAATTTTTATATGTATGTAATGTGCAATGGTGCCTATTCCCTTATTATATTATATATTGTTGGCAGAAAGGTACTTTATCAGGTGTTCTAGTCTTTAAAATTAACTATACTCCAGTCTTGGCCAGGCTCAAAAGTATCATTTTATTATAGTATAGCTAGAAGATAGATTATTTTAATGTTATATAGTTGTTTATTACATTTAATAATATAAAAATATTGAGCTTTTTTATTAATTCAATATACTAGGCTACTAATTCAATAGACAAGGCAACAAGTCTTTGGGTCAGCTGATGGTAAGTGATCACCACTACCCACAACTCTGTGTAACATCAGAAGAGTTACAGGGATGTTGCTTTAGCTTATAATCATTACTAAAATATATAGTTTGGTTGAGCTCTATCTAATAAAAACAAATAATGAAACTAGAATTAGAAAATTAGGTTGTGTAAACTATGCCTTGATTTTCAGCTATGTCAAGGACATTTTAAAATGCTTATGATTCTGTTTAAAATACATTACATGTTTCTATTTTTTGTCAAATCTGTTTTAATAAGAAATAGAAAAATAATGGTAATAGCGTAAATATACAAAGCAAATAAATCAAAAATATGAAGATTAAATTTCTGGGAAATACGGCTTTTTAACATATTAAGTTTTTCATACCACAAAAATGTTAAATATTCCGTAATTGTATGATATTAGTACCAGAACACATAAAATTAAAGTGTCAGTTTAGGCGGTCTAGACTTCATTTAATACTTTCATTGCCTTGAAATCAATATTAATTTGAGTTTATTAACAAACTTACGTTGGTTCATTTTGAGCACCATGGCCCGGTAGAACCGTGAAAAGGGCGCCATCACGTTGTGGTTGTGGAAGAACCCTGAGAAGTACTCCCTGAACGCCATCCCACTGAGTTAATAAACTCGGAGTCACTATACCTTAAAACGTTTAAACACTAATAAAACACTAAATTTGACACACATTATCACCGAGTATTTTCAAAATTGGAGGAATAATCAGTCGAGGTTTCCGACATTTTAGTTTTGTTAGCATAGCTATATATTGATGTGATGGTATATTGTAAAATTAGCGCATATTAAATGGTAACTCGTGAAAATAGTTTGTTCTTATAAATTACGTGTTGACATCACAATAGTACGCGCTATCGATCCTACCACCGCCCATAACAATCGAGTAATGTGAAACAGAGTCATCTGTCGATAGTAAAACGGTGACAGCTGACAGTTGTTTATGGAAGTTTTATTAATCTGCATAAGGAAGGATATCAAATGAAATTAGATTAAATAAACACATCAGCAGATATAATAACAAAATAGTTGGATATTTAAACATATTGTACTTTTGTGTTACTAAATGAAAATTGAAAAGCAAAACAAATAATATAGTAGTCTTAAAAAGAAAAACGGGTCGCATAAAATTTTTAATTTTAAAATTATTTATCAAATTTAGATATAACTAATAATCATGAATTACATATTAAAATGCGCATTAGTAAAATTGTTATATCTGCCTAATATTATAATTTCGGAATAATATGACGATAACTTTACACCATATCCTATTTAGCTTTTGATTGTATATTTTCGAATCGGACTATTTACGCGTTATTTAAACTTACGGGCGTATCATTAATTTCTTTTTTTTGTATGCATTTTATTAATAAATTTAAACATTCATTGTTTATATTTGAAAATAACAACGACATTAAAATAAGACTTAGCAAATGTGTATACATAGGCAATGGTTATAATAAAAGTTAAAGTATACACCTCGGAAACCTTTTAGCTAACGAGGTTGACCTAACAAAGTAAGGTGTTTACAATAAATTATATTGACCATTAAAGCTAATTGGGACACTTAGCTTTATTTTGTCTTGCTGTAGGTATATTGTTGCCTAGTGATTCTAGACGCCTGTTAATAATATGGCACTATGGCAATATTGGCTGAGTGAGGTTAAGAGTGAATGATTCTGTAAGAATTAAATATAAATTTTAGAGAAAATATTCAATCTTACAAATTTATATCTCTCTACCTCTGCAACCTGCTACGTCAATCTTGATGATTCTTATTAACATAATTGTTATTTCTAATCATTTTCAAATACTAAATTTAGTAATTACAAAAATTAATTGGACTAGGCTTGTTAATTAATTCAGTGATGAGATAGACCGCCAACAATTACGCAAACGTACCGCCCCACGCGTCACTCATAACAACCGTTCAAATATAGTTTCACAAGTAGGTACCTACAACTTACCGGTATAAGGAGATTTCAAAGAGATAAGAACATAGTGTCGTGCGTCGATACTCGTCGCAAGCACACGAGTCTTTAACGTTCGTATAAAGACAATGATTTATTTTTGTTCTGCGCTCCCTCATGTATTATTTATTTGATTATGGATGAAAATAATGAAGATACGGCGGTTTTATTATTATGTCGGGCCTCCAGTGATTTGGAGGATTTCCGGGACAGGAATACTGGAATTAGTGAGCAACAAGTAACAGTGAAGGAAGACCAATTTCTTTAATGTCTTGTGTTGTAAAAACTTTACATAATATGATTAAGGCAAGGTTAGAATGGTTTTTGGAAAGAAATCATGTTTTTTCTCCCAAAACAACAGGTTTTAGAAAAGGTCAGTCATGTTTAGATAATTTAACTAGTTTAATAAGTAATATTCAAATAGGTTTCACAAATAATATACAAACAGTCGCTTGTTTTGTGGATATAAAAGGGGCCTATAACAATGTATTACCAGAAATTGTTGTTATTAGGTTAGATAATTTAAATGTTGATTCGGGAATTTGTCAATATATTTGGTCCTTTTTAAATGAAAGACATCTTAAAATTAAAAGTGAAATTAATAATTTCTATTATGAGAGATGGACAAGCAGGGGTCTTGCTCAAGGAGACCCGTTGTCACCTTTGTTATTTAATATAGCCACCATAGAAATTTGTCAAGCTATACAAAATGTATATATAAGTCAATATGCCGATGATATCGTACTATATGCAAGTTGTAATAAAATTGAGGAAAGTGCGTCACACTTGCAGGGTGCTGTTGATATCTTTATAACGTTATTAAATAAATTAGGGCTTGAAATGTCGATCAATAAATCTAAGCTATGTATTTTTAGTAGAGGTTTTAAAAGACAGAATGTAAATGTTAACATTAATGGGTTGAGCTTAGAAGTGGTAAATAACATTAGGTACTTAGGATTATGGCTGGATAGATCCCTGCGTTGGGGTAAACATATTGATATTATCTGTGCAAAAGCTGTAAATTTCATTAAAATACTTAAAGTTCTGGCTGGTCCAGGATGGGGATTGCATCCTCAACATTTACGTAGAATTTATTTGGCATTAATTAGAAGTAGAATTAACTACGGATCCTTTTTGTATGATAACAGTGCTAATACTCATTTACATAAATTGGACAGAATACAAAATATGGCAATGAGAGTTATCGGTGGGTATATTAGGTCTACACCTATACATGTAATGGAAAGTGATCTTTGCATTTCTCCTCTTTTTATACCAAGACGCTATATAGCTATAAAATACTGTTTAAAATGTCAATCATCAGTGAAGAATGAAACCATCCAGCATATTTCGCAATTGAGTTTATTATGTAATAAAAGTTATTGGACTAAGAAAAAGAAGCCGTTATTGCCTTACATGTACTTAAATATGAAAGATGAAATGATTAGTTCCTCGTCACTATTAGAGATGTTTAATTTAAGCACTTGGCTGTCTAACCTAAATATTAAAAATATTATTAAGACTGATTTAAATTGTATAAATACGCCAAAAGAATATTTAGACTGTAATGTTTCAAAATACGAAATTATTCACGAAATTAATGAGAATTATGTTGGGTGGAATGCCATCTACACAGATGGCTCTAAAAAATTGTCTAATGTTGGATGTTCTGTTTTTGATGCAGTTAATTTGGTTAGCAAAATGTTTAAAATAAAAAATAGCATTACAATTATGACAGCGGAACTGGTTGCAATTTTTATGGCACTGGTGTATGTTTCCTCTCTTAATTGTAATAAAATAGTTATTTTCTCGGAAGATTATTATGTTACATAACAGAGACATTTTTGTCAAACTCCAATGGGTTCCTTCACACCTTGGACTTAAGGGAAATGAGGAAGCGGACAAACTAGGAAAGCGGGCATTAGTGGAAGGTAAAAATTTTAAGATATCACCTGATTTTTTTGAAATTTTAATCAAGTACAAAAAGGAAGTCAGAAAAATTTGGAAAGAGTATTTTGGATGAGAGATCAAAATTAAAAGGAATATGGTATAAAGTTATTCAGAATAAGCTTCCTCAGATCCCATGGTTTGGTGAAAAAAAAATGACACGTGAACAAATTGTTACTGAAATAGACTTCTATATTCTGTTAAAGAAATTCAGTTTTCTCATGAAGAAAGTAAATTCTCTTAACTGTGAATTGTGCGGAGTGGAGGATGATATTCACCATTTCTTAGTGGAATGTGTCCGTAATGCCGAGGCCCGTCAATACTTAATTCGTCGATATAATTTAAATTTAAGAGATGTAGGTGTTTTCCAATGTTTATTGTCTGAACCTTGTTCTGTGGTAACTAAGATGTTGTATAAATTTAAGTATAAATAGTGTTCTTAAAAGATTAAGGAAATGCTATAATTGTGTGTTTGAAGATTGTTTAAGGGAACGATGGGGCTGACATTTTTGTATTATTACATAAAAAGACCCTAAATAAAAATAGATTTAAAAAAAAAAAAAAAAACATAGTGATAACATTCTCTTTTTCTTTTTTTTTTCAGAAGTTGATTACTATACACTGCATGCTTTCTTCTGTGAGGGCCAGGCCTAATTAAATTCAAGCGCGGATGCACGCCCGCTTTACCGTCCTACACGAGGGGGCTATGGTTAGGCGGTATGCGCATCTCCAATTCCTCCTAACCTAGAGGAGCTACTACGGGAGGATCAGGGTGATCCTCCTGCAAGTCATAGAGACTGCAGGTGCTCTGTATGAAATCCCGGAGCATCCTCATGGCAGCCGTGGCCCGTGGGCCGTGGCCCGCTAGAGGCTGTCGCTGTAGTAGTATACGCGACTGAACTTAAAAAAACTCATGTTAGTGGAGAGGGTTAAGCTGGGTAGTATCGGGGTCACCAGTGAGCTCCACAGTATCATCCGTCCGCACCGCATCCGTACATAGGGCAACAGTTTTCATATAACTATAACTTTAATATATAATCACTAACTGATCCGGTTAACTTCGTACTAACTCAGATATTGTGTCAAAATTCAATATAAATGAACAGAAACCAAAAACTATAATTCTCTATGAAAGTTCTCCTTATCTTTTTTTATTTAAGTAAGCACAAGTCACTTCGCCAATGTCACGTTGAATGCAAAACACATGCAGGAGATGATCGGTAAAAAGAGATAAAGTCACACTTTTATCGATTGCATGATAAAAGAGATCCAATAACAATATGGAGACCGTCACCTATACAACAAAATACATATTTACAACAGATAATACATTACATTAAAGGTTAGTAGTGAATAATATATAACTAAGGGGTTAAATTACAATTGATTTTGTTATGCCTAATATATTAACATAAAAATTTACAAAAAGGACTAAACACAAACATTAACAAACATTGCACATATTGAAGAATATTGCAAAAACTATTAACAGAAATTTCAAGGTCATGAGTAAGGTAAGGTATATTATACAACAGAGGACTAAGAGCTGAATCTTGAGGCAGACCTTTCCAGAAATGTCTGGGAAGTACCGGAAGAAGTGGATGTTTGACAGTAACAGTTCTGCCAGTTAGCAAATTACAAATGAAATATGTCAACCTCGGCAGAATACTCAGCTGCATCGTCTGCAAGTACCGGAAGAAAAACATTATCACAGAAGCAACATCTAGAAAAAAAACAACTATAAGGGGAGCGATGGGTATATGTAAGTCATATTTTTTTAACATTTTTTAAAATATTATTCGCACACTAGGGAAATTGAAAAAAAAATACATACTTTAGAAAACACGTTTTGAACGCAGCGGGATTTGAACGGTTTTCAAGAGGCGCGGGTTCAAATCCCTCTGCGTTCAAATTTTTATAAGTTTTCTAAAATATATCTTTTATATGTAAGTCAGCTGCAGATAAGACAAACCGCTCATAGCAAAGAAAGACATTCTCATAATTACCAGACTCGGGAAGATTTCTCAACATGCAATTCACAGAGCCGGCATACTCATTCCAGTTGGCTTTTTTTTAAATCGTATTAAATAGGAATGTATTGACTGGATACAGAAGGAAGTCTATTTCAGACAGAATTGGGAAGTGATTACTTTCATGGGAGGAAGAAAGAACGCACCATGATAATTGGGAAGCAAGAGGAGAAGATAAAGAAAGGTTCAGAAAAATTCTGATAAGGATTAACCTTACGATTCGGTGAGCCCTCATTGAGAATGCAGAGATCACCATCATCAATCATGTCAACCAACAAAGGCGAAAATCCGTCACAGTAAAAACATCCCACAGAGTGTGATGAGTGTTAAAGTCACCCAGGTACAACACAGGACTCGGAAGGAAGAGATAGACTTAAGTTCAAGGAAGAGAGAATGGAAGGATGAGGAATGTAAACTGAAAGAAAGGAAATATTGACGGCCCTCACAGCAACATCATTAATCTGTTGGCTGTGAGGTGAAAGAGGGAAAAGGGAATAAGGAGAAAATGCTTGGTAATAATAGCACTACCTCTATACCCGTCACTTCTGTCCTCCCGCAAACGGAGAAACCCGACACCCTAAAAGAGACATCAGGCATCAACCATGTTTCCGAGAAGGCAATAATGACAGGGTTATACAGTGAAATAATATTAAGTAATTCGTGTTTTTTAGAACAAATGCGAACGAATATGAAACGAGAGGATGCGACAATGTATGAGATACATTCTTGAGACATGAGCTTTAATAGACTGCTGCGTTACAAATTCAGGACAATTCTTATCCGTGGCAAAATGCCTCGCTGAACAATATAGACAAGATGCATTTTCTACTGTATTACACATGCATCACCAATATGAGATTGGGAACACCTGTAACAACTTGGCAATGATCTACACTGTGCTATAATGTGGCCAAAACGACAGCACTTTAGACATTGTATGGTGGGGAATTTATAAGGCTCAACAGGGACGGAAGAATGACAGGAAAAGACCTTTTCTGGCAACATTTGACCACGGAATGTAACTACAATTGACTGAGTCGGAACCCATGTAGTCACACTCTCACTTAGACTCTTTCTGTTCAAACGTTTCGCTTTCAACACTTGTTCACATCCAGAGGGAAATTTCAAAGAACTAATAAATTCATCTAAGGAGAAGTCAACTGGGACTTCTTTAACTATACCCATTCTAGAGATATTAAAGGTTGGAATAACAGCAACATATTTACATAAATTTAGAATAGGGTTAGTCTAAAAATGATTCGCTGCAGCCGCTGATGAGAATTGGACGCTGATTTTGTTACCACCAACATTTTTCACTCCACCATCAATTATGTATTATGAGATCTTATTGATGTGAAGGAATTGTCCAAATCATATAGCTTTAAGAGCTGTTCCAGTGACAGGATCGGGAGTTTCCTTCGACACACTGAAAGGGCCTGTATCGGAATCTGTATAGGATTTAGGGCTTTCAGAGAAGGATGAGTGAAAATAAAGGTTTTGCATAGAGGGGGTTGTAGTGGAAGGGTTGCGGATGGTTTTTTTAGCACAAGAGTCCATATTCAATAATGGTTCCTCTCCTCGCCTTTTTCTAGCAGGTTCCTGTGACTCATTTGGACCACCTCTATATTTACCTAATATATAAACACTCACAATATCCAAACACCTTATTAGTAAAGAACCTCTTTTACGTTAAGCTTTCCACTTTTAAAAAAGGAAAAATCAAAAACTGTCACTAACACGTATGTCAACCAAAACAAACGTAACGTAACTCTCATTTCTCTAATTGTTGCAGATGAATGACATATTTGTTGTCAAATATATATTTACAGTGCGTTCAGAAATATTCATTGAATAAATATTAATTTAAATATTCATTTAGAGGTCAAATGACTGGACAAACTATTAAATGCATAAATTATTATATATCGTTAAATTATGCGGCCGAATTTTACTTATGTTAGGTCTTTTAATATTCCATACTCTAAGCTATTTTCCTTTCTCAAAATTAGATTTCCGAATACATCTTGTTTAACAGATACGCAAAGCTTGTATGGGAAAATAAAATATTTTTGTATTATTTTCTGTGCAATTTAAAGAAATTAAACAGCTCTTAAACCGTCCTTGGACGTCTACAAATAATTTGAAACCAAAATTAGCAAAATTGGCCAGACTGTTCTCGAGTTTTAGCAAGACTAACAAGTGACTTTTTACTGCGTTTTCATCTATTTAAAGGCAGTATGTGGTGGTGGTGCTTAACGCTGCAGCTTATCTTACCAGACTATCGAAATCAGAGCAAATATTATATGTACAAGTCCACATGGGGGAAAATGAGTGTAGAGGGACAGTAATTAATGACCTAAAAATTTCGTAAATTTCAAATGCCAAAAATTCCAATTTTTTTATTAGGGTCGTTTCGATAATGTCAGGTTTAATGACCCCAAAAATCATTTTATGTATATAGTAATAACAATTCTTGTGTAAAATTAGATTTGTACACGGAAACCGAAACTGAACAAACCATAACTACTGTATAATATTCGTACATCAATGATTCAGATCATCAATATATTTTCACAGTTTAAGAAATTATAAATGTATGTGTAACTAGCGACCCGCTCGCGGCGTTGCCTGCGTAAACTACACGACTGTAAGTATTTTGGTCTTTTGCCCGTCCGCGTTCTCACTGAAATCACAAACTTTGCTGAAATTTATAATGTAAACGGTTGTCATTTTTTTATTTATGAACCGATTGAAATGAAATAAACACTAAATGTTAAAGGAAGGTTACCACAATACAATAGTTAAAACTAGAATAAAAAATAAATCGGCTAAACCGCGTTTGAGATTACTCAGCTTAGCGTGCACTAACAAACATAAAAGAAAAAAAAAATTTTGTGTTCTATTACATTGACAAATTCGCCTTATAATATATTTTTTCATATATCTTCCTTGTACGGACAGCGATATATTATTATTGAAAAAAAAAATCGTGAGAGTCACTTCTAAGAATATAAAACAACATGCTCCAAAATGTTTAACAATTAATACTTTAGCTTAAGTAAGCGACAAGGCTATAACTACAGGATGTACTGATTTGTTAATACCACGTGTAGCGTCTACGATCGATGGGCTTAGGCCAAGGTGATGCACTTGTGTATTATCTCGTAACATTGACTTGACCACCTAATTGCCTTGTAAGGACATAACACAATTTGCATGCTTCGACTGCACTAAAATTATACCCGCTAATATTTAAACCCTGCTACCCTACCTGCCCACACACTACCTGCGCTTTTCCAAGTGACGCTATGTCGATATTAGCGCTCTTGTACATTATCATGTTTATTTAATTACTAGCGACCCTAGCGTTTCGTATTTTTAGCGGCCTTTACATAAAGCAACGAAATTCTTACAAAAACAAAAAAAGACAGAAAAAGATATGCCTATATACATACTAAGACCTTCAAGTATCTATATTACATTTCATCACAATCGGTTTAGCATTTTGTCCGTGATCACGTCACAGGCAGGCAGAAAGAAGAGAGGGTTACTTTTGCATTTATAATATTAATATGGATTTGGCATGAAACTGATAAAATTGGAGTTTTTTACCAAATTTTATAGTCAGTATTTTATTTTTAGACTGTTCATAATCGCGTTTCGCTTATTTAGAGAATCCCACTATTTATTGCTTAGTAACAAGATGAAAATTTGCGTGGGAGATTTATAATTCTCTTAGTTGTTTAAAGTTACTGACTTAAAACGTTCATACATTTTGAGATTGAAAGTTTAATATTTTGAAAAGTGGATCGCTTGACGACTGTAACATTGTTAAGAAAAATCGCCCATTAATTTAAATCACATAGTTTTTAAGCTTTTACCAATTTATTTCGTACAAGATGCTGAATCCATTATAATTTATACCACATCGAATCAAACGCCATCGTGGCACAGTGCGCTATTATCTAATTGTACACGCGCTGGATGTAGGGTCATTCCCCACTTGATTATATTTACACACAAGTTATATTTAATTTATATTTTTTTACTCTTTAATCACTTTAAAACTGACGGAATGTGAAGAACAGAGTGTCGTAACACTCCACTATTTATTTCATATTAGACAACTAGCTGCGCGCGCGACTTCTTCGTCAAACATTTAGAAAACAGCGGTTATTTTAATATTACAAACAGACACTCCAATTTTATTTATTTGTATAGATGACGATTATATCATACTTAATTATGGATTACTTTTAAAAACTTGTTTATGAAATCTCACTCAATATGGTAAAAACATAAGCATTTACAAAGAAAATTTATATAAATTAAAATTAAATGTATGACATACATTTATGGACGAGTAGCTTTTATTATTCAGGAAAACGTATCGAATATGTAAAAACAGCTCTGGGGAAACGCTGTCAGATGGAGCATTTATTTATGCAATGGCCAGCAAATACATGTAAAACGATGAAATACAAGCTTTTGTTTATTTTTCTGTAAATGCTATTCTTTTGAGTTAAAAACTCAAGTTAATGTTCCTTTTATTGTAGGGAACTTGGATGGTATTGTTAATATTGCAATAAAAATAACCACTTTCTTTTGGAATCGCAATTAATGAATGGGAAAATTACAAGAGTTTCGATACTAACTAATAATATATAATAGATATTGCATCTCTTTTATTTGAAATGCAATACCGTGCAACGGATATGCGCTGGCTTGGTTTTGCGAACGTAAGCCCCTTTGTTGCGAAAAATATATTTTACTTATAGCATACACAAACAAGCTAGCTTTTACGCTTGATCTAAATATATTACAAAATATTTGTTTATGTTGTATAAACAAATATATAAATAGATAAATAAATTCTCTTTTATGTATGAGTTGAGTATGAGTGAGTGAGAGACATTATTAAAAATAGTATTGATATTTGTACCATTGGTGAGGTATAGTGAGGTACTTAAGACGAGATTACGCAAAGGGACTAGAGAAAAGACGAATGGTGATTTAATAACAATAAAAAAATCCTAAATGTATTTTTAATATCTACAATAAAACGAATTATCTTTTTTCATTTATGATGTGATAAAAATTTGGACTATTCATTTTACGTTTAGGTATGTAAGTACGTGGAAATCGAACCAAAACTACCTTTCACAAATACTCACCAAGCTGCCGGAAAGTATGCCGGATCGCTCGAAACGCGCACATGGCCTCTATCACATATTCGGCTTTGCTTTACAGTACCGTAAAGTAGTAGTCGATAACGTGAGCGACGTAGAACAGAAGGCACGTCGCGATGTACATCATGATGAGGATTTGCACAAGCATGGTAGCGGCGACTGACTGACTGACTGAGGGGCCAGATGCGGTAGAAGCCCTACAGGTGCCAAGGTGAATGTTAGGTTACGCAAGTATGACGCGTCTAAGTTACACTACTAAGGACTCTTGGAGAGTTGATCTCGTAAACACCTGTCTTCGTGGATTTAGTGGTATATCGAGTATTGATTTTATATTGTTGGTGGGTTATTATTATATTTTACGTATTATATGGATACGGCTTAAACTGTATAGAGCTGAAGTAAAATTAAAATAAATTTCTAAATCGGATAAAATATTTTAGGTGTTTGTGAAGTTCCACAAAAGGTCCAAGAACCTATCAAAATATCCCTCTGTTCTGCACTCTTTGCTCATTTCATTTTTGAATTAACTTATTACAATACATGATTTTTGAAATGGAACTATTTTTAACCGGACTATTGTAAAGGGTTCTAAACGTCGGGTTTCTAAAATGTATTTTTATTCTGTGGATTCTTAAATGTATTTTCGAGTACCAATGATAAATGAATTAAAAATAGTTTCATTTCAAAATGTGTAGTAATTGTGAAAATCAAAGATCTTATCACATGATTTTTATTTTAAATTGTCGTTTTATTTAAAATACGTTAATAAAGTACTCGTATATATGTGATAGGTACTGTTTATAGTAAACTCTCTATTCACCTTTTACGCGTTCTATATCTACGGCGCACAGGTCAGAGGATTCTAAGGTTAAGCCTCTGTCGTCCCTTTTGAAACTCGTCTTTAACAAAGCGACAATTTTGAACAATAATATGTATTATGTACCCACAATCTTAACCTGAATATATGTAATATCAATATATAGATATTATTATAAGTTTATACGGATAATTTTATGGAGCACCAATTTCTCTGCTTTAGTACCAAAAGACTCCACTCAACATGAAATGTTTCGAATTTGAGCGCAAAGTGGAGAACGTCGTGTCTTGACACTAGGTGCTCTCTGATTACCAAAAAGAGTGAATCTGTAGCTTAATTATGGACAATATATTTAAATAACCACAGAACGGAATTACTTGTATAAGTTGACAATTTCACTGGTTATTTTTTGTTTCTTTATTTTATATTCAAAATCTAAAATATATTCTTTTCGTTGAAAAGAGATAGATGAATTACAAAAATAATGCCAATTTGAAAACGCTTCTTACAAATCAATTATAAGACACAGGTAGCTAAGTTGTTTGACGTATGAAAACGAAAAGAGCCTTTCTTTTTTTTCTTTTCTTATCCTATAGTTTCTGGATTAGCAGGAAGTATTAATTTGTTGATGACATTACGAATTCTCTATATATTCATCGCCATAACTCTCATAAGCCTTCCCCGGGGGGGCAATTTATCCTCGTTAAGGTTGTCTTGCGTTTCGAGTACATGGAAATCAATAGTAATCTACTTATTATTAACCTTTTCATAGTCCCATTAATATCAATCAACAATCAAAATTACAACAATCGACAACATTAACAATAATAATCAACATTAACGAGGCCATCGCTGCTCTGTGGGACAGCGTCCGATTTTTAAAGCGGTTGGTAGTGGATTCAGTCTTCACTGAGAAGGATATTTATATTCAAAATCGATTCGAAAGTACTTGTTATAGCCTATTTGAATAAAGAATATTTTGATTTGATTTTTTTTGATTGAGCCCAAAAGTATTGCAGGTATCAGTAACATTTTTCTTGCTGTAATTTATTACATACTAAAACATTAATTTGATAAGAAAGAATGTCATAATTACTATCATTACTGATTAAGATAAGAATTTATGATAGAGTCTCAACATGAATCATGATATTATTTGCTTTCCGAGGAAATGTCTAAAGCATTTGAAAATTACTAAAATTATTACATTATAATAAGAGAATAGTGAAATACATTAATTATCGTTTATCTGGCATTAAATCTGAATGAACAGGTACATTTTATAACTTTAATGTTACTTAAGAGCTAAGCATCCTCTATGAGTGCGGTTATCCATATCATTTGTTTCCGGATTAGTTACGTTTAACCAGCTTATTGGGTTATTTTCGAACTATGGTTCTATTCATTATTATATTAGTACATTTTGGACCCCTTTTTTACGAAAATTATGCGGACGGATGAGTATGAAGTTTGGAACACTTAAAGTTTGAGAAGAAATATGGAGAAGAAGTGCAGAAAGCCAATATAATCCTAATCTACTAGAAACAATGTACATATGGTATTGTGTGTAGCATTTATTTTATAAATAGATAAAATAAATGCTAAAAACACTACCATATGTACAATTAGGTATGTGATGATCAAAGAGAGAAAGAGATTACTAGACTCAATTACAGTCCAAGCCCATTCGGTACAGCTATTAATGGGTATAAATATGTAGGATAAGAAATTTAAAATATATTTTCTAAAATTGTTTTTCTTATACTAAAAATGTGTGAATAACATTTTGAACATTAAAAATAATCATCAGTGTTTCAAAATATTGTACAATATACTCACGACTCCTGGCTCCGTCTAGCACAGTAGTAGCAGGCACTGGGAGGTCCTGCGCGCCGTCCACGCGGTGCAGAGGTAGCTCCACCTCCGATCCCCCCGGCCACGCCATCGCACATCACCAATATGTATGTCGTAGATACGATTCCACTTAAACTGTGGTATGTACGCCTATGTTGATATGTTGGATTGAACACTTAATAGCACCGTTTTTAAGTATAGAGTTAAATCGATATACCTTGAAATAATTGATAATTTTATAATTGCTGTACTTAGTATTTATTTTATTGTATTTACCTTGTTGAATAAACAGGACGAAATTAATATTAAAAATGATGAGTGTGATTTCAACGTTAAACCTGCAGGTAGATTTTTTTTATTTGTTTAATAAATATTTAGTTTCGTTTTTTTTTTATTTCTAATCTGTTTTAAACAAAAGGTTTATTTATATTAGAAGGCTGATTTTTATTACTTTCAACAGAAATTTTTTACCGCGGAAACAATCCTAAATTTCTCAATTACTTAGTAGTAAAATCAACTATTATATATACAAATAATTATATTATGTAATTTTTTTATAGAAATTGCATGGAATTCCAAGATACTCCGTTCTACATTTTCCGTCCGAGTGTGAGTCATTGCTTGTTAAGTGGCGGAATCCACGCCGCGCTATGTCTGAGGTACCGGAGAAATTAAAATATTTTATATATAATCATTACCCCGAGTGGAAATCGAACCCACAACCACTGCGCCACAATGGCCTCTTTCTAAATGAGCAACTTAATATTCAGTCGATCGTAAATAATTGTACTGTTAAATTCAATTCATATCTTATAATATTTCATACAATTCTCGTATGGCAGCTTAAAAAAATCTTACATAAAGACGCGAACAGCTAGCGAACTAACGTCAAGTGAAGCCTCTTTTGTACGATAAATCGCCTATTTTGCACTTTTATAGAACGTCCTCAGCCTTTGGCTTCCTTTACAAGTATGCCATAAAATTTAACCATCGTTCAGGCACATTGGCAATACATATTTTAAATTGTAGTGTATGTTAAGAAATATATTAATGATATTACCAAATTTCGTGATATTAACATAACAAATAGATAAGCTTACCGTGTCTAGAACTCCAGTGCATTAAGTTTATAATATTATTGTACAATAATGTCTTAGAAAACGTCCGTTCTATTTAACAAAATAGAACCTTTTAACAAAAATTGTCAAAAGACATTTGTAAAGGTTACCTCACTAATGGTTTTGTAATTGACGCCCTGGGAATTAAGTGTTTGCTTCTGTCTATTTCAAAGATATTATTGTCACAAATAAATAATTATAAATACTGACGATTTTTGCGCCGGTTTTGCTCAGGTTTAAGGCATTAACCTTTGTGCACCTTTACAACCGGATTGGCTTTATTTTTTATTTTGAATAAAATTATTTGACTTTACTTTGAAATTCGCAACAGGTCTCTAATACCTTCATAATATACAAATTAAATATTACCTAAAAAGGAAGATAAACTAATTTTATACTAAGTCCATTAGTTATACAATATTGCTCTTTTTCTTTAAACCTGTACTAATTATTTATGGATCGATATCTAACCACTGTCTGCATTCCAGTTGACGTTATTAGACGTCACGTTCATCATTAGTCGATTAATTGAGTAAAGTTTATTAATACAAGTTCTTTTTTAATTATGATTCGTAATCGTCTGATTGTAAACTCGATGGTTATGGGTTGGGGATCAAATTTCCTTACACTCAGCTGATCACACTTGGGGGAATGATTGTTTCCTGCTCTGGTAATATAAATCACGGTTCTGACATTTAATATCTTAAATTTAAGCGAAAATAGAGACCGTGTCTTGAAATTAGGTTACGCTTGGTGCTTATGTGGGAAATAGACTGACGCTTCCGTTATATATGGAAAACCTAATAATGCAAGTGTTAGGTTTTTGTATATTGTATAATATTATAATTGCTTTCGTTCTTGAATATTCCACAAAATATAACGAAATCAGTACTGTCTTACGCAGGTGTCATTTCAATAAGAATCGGTTGATAACTATTGGCATAAAACTACTTCTATCAGTATAATGTTATTATACAATTTGTATCTCTAAGCTTTCTCAAGGTTTCTCTGCTGAAAGTCTTAAGATGAAAGGAAGCTTACTCCACCTGCACGCTGAACTTTAAGTAACTTACGAATTTGGTGGTAAGTATTAACTTGGAGCGAGTGTAAATGGGAATAACATTTATGTAACTATTCAATACAATATACATTTATGTAGCTTCCGAACTAAGCGAACTAAGCGAACTTAGTGTCATGACACTTAGTGCTCTACTTTTCGCTTTAAATCAAGGCATTGCGTATTGAGTAGAGGAACTCAACGCTGCGCTCACCTACATCCAATCCATTAAAGTTAGACGCTGGTGCACTTCACATGTCTTTTGTCGAACTAGACAGACGAAACTTCGAATTGGCAGTAAATGGTGCATATTTAGGTACAATTTAATTGTAATAGAAAATAATTGTAAAGTAATTAAATGTTTATGGCGCAATACAACAGAATCTGACGCTATCCTACACATACTGAGAGAAGTAAGTGGGTTACTCTAGTCTCTGGTTTCTCTATAGAATATATTTAACAATGAAAAGACTTTAAAAGTTCTAAGATCTCTAAGACTCCGTCTCTACATTAACTTAAAACGAAATCGTAGTGACGAGGCACTATGTTAAATATGTGCGTTTCTTTCCAAAATGTCAAAGATATGTGAAGATAAACAAAATATATATAAAATGGGACACCTTTTTTAGGGCACGTCTAGACGGTTTTATATGGTATTACTGTGTTACGGCTAGATATACAAGTGAGATCCGTCACCCAACACACAACAACCCACTCTACAGACTCTATCTACAGTGGATTTTTAGGTAACATATTTACACAAGAAGTTTCGAGTAATCAGGTAATTAATGTTTTTAATTCTTTTAAAATTGTTTGCAACATCTCTATTTGTCTAACACAGTAAACATTTACATATTATTTATTTCGCAACGTTTAAAAATACACATTTTTTACATTTAATTTACAACAAAATCCATTAAACAATTCAAACACAGTATACGAGTACTTATTACGAAATATGTATCTATCAATTTTTTTAATTTTCAACGATCGCGCCAACAAAAAAGTCGGTCAGTTGCACACACGCGTCGGTATCAACTAAAGAAGTTCCCATACAGATAGCGACTGAAATTGATAAGATAAGTTATTTAACACACATTGCGCCTACATTTTTCCAGAGGGCAAGAGCACTTGTCAACGGTGGGCAGTGCTAGAGTGATAGAAGTTAGTATCGTTCGCTTTAGTTAAGGTTATTCTAGTGTAGTAAAGTATTATTCAGGTCAATATAGCACAGTGGGGCAGGTCCTAGATCAGACTCAGTATCACGACGATAGTGGATTCGACCCCGACCTCGAAAGAATACACAGAATACGCATACCCAAAGTTATTATCATTTTCTAGCTTTGATATGACAAAGCGTGACGTTCAAAACGCACTGTATCGAATTTCAGCGGAAGGTAGAGGCGATATATTTAGATGAAGACGTTAAAGAAAGGAGTCCTCTTTTTGGTCTCTTTGGTAAAGAATAAATTCTCCATTCCTGCTATTTGTTTAGTAAGATAAAATAATCAAAAATATTGAAAATAAACACTCTAAGGGTATACAAATAAATGTGAGCTCAAAAGTTTCACGATGGCAAAATCTATATATTTTGACTTATTTAACTAGCATTTTGTGAACGCAGGAATATGATAAATAATAAGTACTTACAGCCAAAAAAAATTTATAATTACACATATATGTAAAACAAATGAATGTTATAAATATAAGACACTGTCACGCATTCAACATACACTTTGTATAAAAGGCATTCGAGCCCACTAGAATAAACTATTAAGTAACGGCTTACTCAAATCACATTGCTTTTCTAAGTAAAGGTGTGGTGTACACGAAGGTGGTGATGTGTGATGTCATAGCACAACTTGCTATAATGATAGTAGTCGCGTTGTCCGTTACCGATTTATATGGCCAAGACCCGTGGCCAAGTCAATATGTATTATATTTAATTTGGGAAACATTGTGATAATTCCATTTGCATACTTTCGATTATTCATTTTAAATAGATAAAGTAGTAACAATTATTTAAAAAGCTCAAAAAGAAGAAGAAAAAGAACTTTATTTTGAAATGAAATCTTGAAGATGTCGAAGTCAAATTATGTGCAACATCAAATTAATTTCATTTTTTTATTAACCCTATAAGACGTGTTAGATATTTATACATTTTCCATATTATGTAGAGAAAGTTATAAAAATGTACTTTATGTAACTAAATTATACAAGTATACAGTATAAAATTGAAATATATCAAACAGTCAACAAGAAATAAACAATTCAAATTACAAATACCAGTTACGTTATTGTTCGAAGCTCCTCACCAGGCCAGGCCAAGCCTAGTAACAAAAAAAGCTGAGAAAGACAAATGAAAATGTTGATTAAAAGTTGAAACAATGGTCTATTCATGGCGATCCATATATCACGCCACTCCTGGCTAACCTGTGCCGGGTGAAGGTTACAGTATCCCCGACCACTCCCTTATATTGCAGTGCTTGAAGTCACTGTGTCAGGCAATGCGGATAGGAGTTAGGTAGTTTTAACACGTTCTTATTAGCTTAACCTGTTTATATATATATATAAACAGGTTAAGCTAATATATATATATATATATATAAATATATATATGAAACGCGGCGTTGAGTTCCGCCACTCAACACGCAATGTTGCTACTAGGTTCTCTCTATTTTCCCTGCTATGCGGGATAACAACGTGATGCACAAAATAAATACTTATGGGAGAAAAATTTGCGCCGCAATGTTTACTCACTTTCCACCATCTACTTTACTGGGAAATTGCACATGTGTTCGGATTGGAATGGGGTAGATACGGGTTCGAATTTCAATCGGGTGAAAAAAAGACTTTCGACAAAGGAATGAATGAAGCGGATTGATATGATTCTAAATGACAGCAATATTATAACCAAACTAGTCATATTACAATTTTTTATTTAAATAAGTACTATTTGGTTTAATCTTAATGCTGGCTGAATTTTAAAATTAAATTGTCACTTTTTAAATATAGAAGGTTTCCTGATTTGATTAGATAAAACGCCGCGTTGTCGCGTTACTCCATTAGGTTCTCTTTGTCTATTCCACAAATGCGGTTGATATATCTCAATTAAAAAATGTATTGAGCTTTGACAAATGGATATTGATGGCTCTACACAATACAGCTTTCAATTTTAATAGCTATGGCTTATGACAATATATTTTACGTACAACATTATAATATATAGATGTTTAAATCATGAAAGCCACATTTGATTCAGCCTTAATACTAAAAATGTAATAAACCATTAAACCTTACTCTATATTTTTTGATTTTTATTTAAATATATTGCATTAGCGAATGGCCAATACATTGTCTGACATAAAGGAATAGATTCCAAGTGTACGTGTACACTTGGAATCTGACGCTACAACACTCGTATCCAGTCAATCGCATCTTAGCTGCGTCTAATAAAGTTGCAGCTCGAAATTAACTGCTCAATAGCAGTTCTAGCATTAAATATGAAACTGAAAAACTCTATTTGTTTATACAAAACTCGCCATAATGACATGTTAAGTTAACATAATGACGGGTCATATTTCGTTATAATCTATTCAAGCTCCTGCTTATTCTGTCACTTTGACAAGACAATACTTGTGCGACACATCACTTTGACATTGACAGACTTTTGACAGCTTTTTGTGTAACTTGGCTTTAATAGAATTAAGTTAAATAACTTATGTACAAGTGGACGCTTAAATGCCACAATCAAAATCAATCGATATTGTACTGATTATTTGATTATATTAAAGTTACTTAATCTGGATTTCGCTGGTACAACACAATTTTATGAAAAAAGAAGAAAAGTTCAATACAAATGGTGTATTATGATAGTAAATTAATATGTATTTTTTTTGTATTATTATAAATGGCCGTATACACTTTTCATTTTATTGATTAAAGAAGATAAAATAAAACATAAATGCACTACAAAAATATAAAAAAAAAAACAACTATATAATATTAAACTATATTGCTGAAGGAAATCTCAAGAAAATTGTTTTAAAACGACATCCTCTTAGCTTTGATAGTAAACATTAAAATTAATTACAATACGAGTCCACGGAAAGCTCTTCGAAGCTCGAAGATAAAAATAAATAACGGGCGCACCGCGGGCCGCATTCAACGCTACCCGGGTTCTCTACCAGTACCGACTCTTATTACTTTCACTTAATATATTTATAAGCTTTGTTATAACAATTATTAAAAAAAGCGTAAATTTTTTTTTTTATTTGTCCATGGCTTTCAAGATAACGACGCTAGAAATGGTTTTTTTGTTAATATATTATCAATAAGATTTAAGATTAAATGCGTGTACTTTGTAACTATATTTTAATTGCTTAGAAGCACTGTATGGTCGGTTGCGGAACTCAACGCTGCCCTTAATCTAAGCAAATCAGCGTCTAAGCCTTGTCTTTTATATTTTTTTTGCAACTTTAACTATAGTCATAGAGCCTAATTAGTAGAATAATTTACTTATTAATAGGATAGCCGTTATCCGCCTTTTATCAGTAAATTACTTTTGGCTACTTACCACACAATGTATTCAGATGCAATATGACCGCTAAACTGATCCAGCTGAAAATGCGGAAATTGAGTCTAAAGTATTGGATGTTTTTCTACGATAACTAGTACTTACAATGTAAAGAAAAATCTGTATGATAATATTATTGTATACACAGCTGTGTATACAAAAATCATATAGGTAATTTTGCATAGAATTTTAATTTTCTTTTAGATTTTCTTGCGATAGAAAATTATTTTATGACCGAATTTTCAACCTAATTTCATAATAAAATAGAGGCTCGTTCTTAATAAAATAGTGGATATAAGCGATTGGATCCAATTAATTGCAGCTACACAGAAACGTAGGTAGAGAGTCGTTAGTCGCGACGCAGCGCTCGCTGGATGATCGGGTTCAATTGAGCTTAACGAAACCGGAAAATTAGTTCTATTTAAGGGTGCGCGATATACAAGGCGTTCTAGGAGCTTTAATTTATTAACATATTGTGTAGCTATACATTCTAAATATCTATGTATTCATTCTAAATGAAACTATTGTATTTTGAAATGAAACTATTTTAACCGAATTAATCGCGCATAATATTGGCATTGGAAAATACATTTTAGAACCGGACGTTTCGAACACTTTACAGTAGTCCGTGGTCAGAGGTAGACACTATTGTAACCGGATTTATTGCGTATATTTTGGTATTTAAAAATACAGCTTAAAAACCAGAAAATTCCAATACTTTACAATAGTTCGTGGTCACAGGTAGACTAGGTAATTTGGTAACAATAGTTTAATATAAAATGTGCAAGAATCGTGAAAATTATAGGTTTTTTTATCTATGTATCCATTTTAAATAAGTATTTGGTATTTAAATAATAAAAAAAAAACAGAAAGCTTCACGCTTTATTCCACATAGCAGAACCTAGTGTCAGGACTCTCCGTCTTCCACTTGCAATACATATTCTTTGTGTGTATTTGAACGAGAAGTAGTGTAACAATAGGACGACTCCACTGTGGCAATGTGATCTGTGTCACTTACCTGTGTGTTACCGCACGGTAATTGCAGGTTCGCTCTTCACTGATTGATCATGAATGATTATGCTTAAAAAATACCATGTCTATTTAACTCGCAGTATTTCTAAAAAAGGAAGAAAAGTGGATAACGGAGTATTTTAACACTAGGTTTTCTCTGCCTATAGCGCCATTCAACAGCAACGAAAATAAATATGTTTTTACTTTGCAAACCGAAAACCAAGCTAGAACAAATCAGATTTATCTTATGTTAAACGAAAAAGGCTCAAAATAGCTTCAAGATACACGCTGTTTATTTTACAACGTGCGTAAAGAATTTAGTGCTGGCGCGACACTGACACGCGCGCAATTGCTCTATTTATACTGGAAAGCTTGTTGCCTACTAGCGTGGCCTTTATAGGTTGTTAGTGTTAGTAATAATGCTTTATTCGCTTTATTCATATATGAGTATATACGAATAACATTCTAGTATCCGTGTGTAACTCCCAAAAATTCATTTAATGTATTAAAAACTTAACATTTTGTTTTATAAACCAACATTTGCTTTTAGTATGCTGAGATATTTTGAGTTAAGGTCAATTAAACGATAATTGTCTTCAAGTGCGGTCTAATGTAGCACGTGATTGATATGTAAAAAGGTTTTTTGGAATAAAGTAAAAAATAGACAGTCCATATTATTATTATTATATTAGCTATATTTTAACGATTTATTTGGTTTGTTAGACCCTAGTAAGTTGACTTCCAATTCCGTTTGTAGAAACATGTTTCTTGTGAAATATACAAGCTTTACAACGACAGCATATTTTTTAAGCTAAAAGATTAAATTTTTATGGAAGCTTTGTACATTTTCAAGAGAAAACTATAAACGTCATCATCGTTTGTTTATTACGTGTTTCTTCAATCTATTAAGACAAAAATTCAATTAATTTCATTACCAAAAACCGAAAATACATTTATGTAAAAGTTTATAAAAATATGAGATTAATATTTCAAACTACGTTTATATTTACACCATCGTTACGCAGTCAGGATCTTCTGTACTCGCAATGACTGTGGGTTCAGTGTCCAAACGATAATAAATATTTGAAGTATAGCGTTCACTGTGCAGTGTGCACTGGAGCTTAACATATATTAGCTATTGGGCGCGTCCCAAAGGCTGGGAAGAGTAAAAGTTGCGGATACTGACGTGTTCAGTGAAACACGCTTTGAATTATGTATACTAGCGTTTAGGGCTGCAGCTTACCGGTGCTATAAGCGCATAATGCATATGTAATATGTAATGATAAGATTTGATAAGCTTTGTCCTGGAATTCACTTAATAGAACATTCAAGAAATCTATTTTATAGATATTTTTTTATTATTAATGAAATATATCAAATTAATTAGAATTCAATATACAGTTTTATGTACGTTTGTCTGAAATATGTAAATGCATTTTAATATGTTCACTGCGGTTCACTTTTAAGATCTCCACGCTGAACTACCCCGTGTGGCGTACGAGACCTAATCAGTCTCCTAAAACAACAATTTTGAACATAATTTATATCTTCCTAAAAACCATAGATATATTTATATAGATCTTATGGGTTATATTTGGCCTATTGCTTTACCTTTTGATAGGTTCACTATAAAAAGTAAACTACAAACACAGGAAAAAAATAGGTACCGATTGTACCGCGTACCGCAACTATAGTATGAGAATAAAATAGAATTTCAATTGACGATGAAAATAGTTTTATTTAAAAAAGTGGTTAATCTAAATGTGAAAAGTGTTTTTCATTAACAACGTTAATTATTTTTTAAGCGTTTTTTGAAGCTGTGATGTTTAATATGAATTGTAATTTGCCATAAAACTGACACAACTTCTTTTTTTGTTGCTACGTTTTTTATAAGAGTCCGGTTCTGTGAATATATTAAAAAAAAATTGGGGCATATTTGCAAATTTTCAAAATTTTTTTTGATTTTTAGATTTTTTTAATAGAACTCGTTTACCAACACACTTCAAAATACTAAATCCGCATCGCATCGGAGTGGCTGTGAGGGTCGATACTAATCATCACTAAAAGCTTCCGCGCCACTCCCTTACGACACCCTGACGACAACTCTACGAGATGGTACGATTCACGAGTACCAACACATCTCCTAACGCAAGGAATGAAAAATGTTATACTACAGTGCCCCGTTCAATCCGATTTTAAGAAAGAAGCATGTATGTACAATGTTTAGAAGTTAAGGCATCCAGCAAGCAGCGAGAAAACAAGGTTTTAGTCGTCTTACAGTACAAAAATCCTGTGAGAGATCTAATAAGTCTCCTAATGCACCGAACGAGTTAAACTTATATTCGGTAATATATATATAATATATCGATATTTTATTATTATCATATCGTATGCTTGTTTAACACATCTCAGTCGGAGTCGGAGTAGAGAAGATAACATATAAATATTTACTTTTTCTTTTTTAAGCCTTAATATCCTTATCATTTAATATATACTTTGCTTATCAAATTGGCATAAGAACATTGAACCTACACCACAAAGATCACGATTTTATTAAAAACTAGCGACCTGTTCGCGGCTTCGCCTGCGTAAACTAAACGATTAAGCTTTTTAGTTTTTTTTACCCACCTGCGTTCTTATCTGAATCACAAATCTTGCTATAATCGAGCACAAACGCACAGAAAAACAGAAAAAAAAATAAAAATATTTTTTTAACATTTTTGTTAGTTGTAATAAGAGTATAAGAATTTCAACGTAGCTGGATGTAGAATGCATGGCTTAGCGGTCAGAGCGCTTGAACGGTTTTCTAAAGGCACCGATTCAAATCCCGCTGCGTCCAACGTTTTCTAAATAGTATGTCTTTTTAAAAATCATTGTTTTGGGTTCTAATGCATTGATTAATATCCGAAATAAAAAAAATTTATTTCGGATATTTCAGATATCTTCCATGTACAGACAGCGATTAGTTATATTTTTATCATATGTACGTATAGACTAATTGCTATACGTAATTAAGTTTATGTGGACTGTAAAGGTGAGTGCTATAATATTTCCAGTCCGTTAAAACGTAAAATTTCAGTAAATTCCCAGTGTCCCCGAGATGTTTGTAAATATTCCCTTAGTGGTCCTTTACTCTCTCCAAGGACAAATTTGCCAAATTTCTTCTTTCTATGCTGACATAACGGACGAGTTTTATATATTTATTTATATATCTAAATTTTATAACAGGCGGTTGTGGCGCAGCATGACACCGTCAGACTTTATACGCGATGATTGTGAATTCGATTCCCATTCCGCACCCTATAAAACATATAATACTATTTATTAAAATAATAGCTTTTAGTGAAATCAGAAACAAATTATCTGAAATCGTTCAATCGTAGCATGTTACGAGCAAATAGTTGACATATTTAAGCTCCTAGCTACAGGTGTGTGTAATAAATAAAACCACAATTATATATCAAATTTGAATAAAACGAAAAATTATTGCATTTGAATTTACAGGATTATTTGCGTTTTAGTATTATAAATACAGGGTTTAAACTTTCCCTTCTTGGGTACGAATCACTAAAGTCTAAAACTTGTACTAGAAATTTTACTAATAAAGTAAATCTTGAATGACTTACATTTGCTATAATAAAAGAAAATTTGTAGTAGTTGTTAACACAACTAGAAGGCGTAGTAAAACAAATGTTTATGTGAAAACAGTTTTAACTTATAGCAGTTGTAACAGCTATAGTATGGTCTTCAGTACTTCCACGAGTGTAACTTTTTATATGATTTTTTTTAATATATAAGGCGTATATTAGACATAAATATGCGATCTACATTTTCTACAATTAATAGTGGCTCAGTGGGCCAGCGTCTGACTGTAAACGCGATTATATTTAAATTCCGCCACTCAATACGAAATGCCTCGAAATTAGGAGGAAAGTGGAGAACGGAGCCTTTCTACCTACTGTACTATACGGAGAAAATTATGAATCTAAAAATATAACTATTAATAACTGGACGTAAATACGTTATACTTTCTTTGTTAAGTAAGCGTAATTGAATTTACATATACCCAGTAAAACTGCTGAGTGAGCGCCAGGCGAATGCTAGTGGATAGAGCGAGCTTAGTAGCTTAGTAATTGCGAACACAAATATTGTCTGTTTTTATATTCTAGAAACAAATGTTAAAATAGTTTACTGTTTGCTTCAGACAAGGTTATTTAATGAATGAATATCTTAGCTTCTTACATGATAGATAAAACAATATCTAAAAGCGGATAAACAATTTTTGTTTTTTTTTTATTCAATAACATGTCATAAAAAACGAAATTTTGTTTTTATTGTAATGTAAAAAAATCTATTTAAATAATAGTTTTTTTATAATAATATAATGCGTAGTATAGTATTTAATTTATTGCTTTGAAACCTTCAATTATATAAATCATACCAAATTTTATATAAACTTTTGTTTAAATGCTATCTACAGCTACTGATCTCTACATCCAATACTTTACTGTCTGAAGCCTTTGCCAATTCTTTGTTGATTCTTGTACAATTTAAATTATTTTATCAACGAATTCTGTTGATTAATGTACATTTTTCTTACAGTGTTTATACCTACTATTTTATAGTATACAGCTTAAAGTATACTAGTTTAAAGTCTACATAAATAATAAGTCAGTTTTATTCTTGGATATCAGAGTGATTAGATTCCTATGGAGTACTCTACAAAAGAAGAATAAAAATTAAGATGATATTTAAAAAAAAGTCCCATCAGTAACTTTCACTTAGACCTTACCTTACCTTAGAGGCTACTTACTTACTTTAGTTATAATTAAAGCTATATTTTATAACTCAGTTATAACTTTTTTTCTATATAAAGGGAATAAAATGTAAGCATGACTAAACTCACAATAAGAAAACTTGACGCATATTCGTTCAATTATGAAAATATCTAATTTAAAAGTAAAATAAATTTACACTTTAATTATAAAGAAGAACTAGTAATATTCTTTAGTTATTATATGAAAAACTAACTAAACACGTACAAATGACGAGTGTATGAAAGTTTTCGCGGTGGCCGGAAGTGCGACGACGCGTGGGTCTCGGTCGCGCCGCGCGCTACGACTGCCCTACGAAAGCTCACCTGACCATTGGCCCGTAAGCACTTCCTGTGTCGCGTGTAAATTCACATTATATATGTATGTTATTTTTAAAGCTTTTGCTGATTTTTTTGGAATATAAATACCTGTACCTACATGTTGTATTGAGTTATTAAAATTTTATACGACGATAATCCGTGTACAACATTTTAAATATGATGACTTTTGCACACCGCGAGATAAAGTTTAAGTGGACTTTTATAAAGTAACCTAAGAAGATATTTTTTATGTTTATTTAATTTTTTTCCTTATTAATCTATATTATGAGTATTTACATTAGAATGAGCAAAGTTTACTTAAACAAACTCTAAACACAGTAAGAACTTCAGCACTCAGACTAATTAAAAATCAGGTGTCCAGTTTAACTTGCGGCGAATGGCTACAGTAAAAATTGCTTGCTTTACTTAAGTTTTCTGTAAACAGATTTTCTTGGGGCTTTATCTTTGCAAATGCCCTGCATTTATCAGTAGCAAATGAGAAATGTTGGACTATCCACATTACACGCATAAGACCTATATAACTAAGATAACATTGTCATTTTATGTATTTTATTTAAGATTTATTAGAGAAATGGCTTGCACTGTGAAAGTGATATTTCCCTTTCGTTATTCTATAGGGGTATAAGTTTTCATTTCTTTAAAACGTATAGTATTTATTGAAATGTTTGCGTTTATTACTTTTTAAGCCGTTTGCTTTGTAGCGAGTCACGTTAGCGTCGCCCTATAAATAGGTGTTCCCTTCGTGCCTCCGCTAGTCCATAGAGGATAAACGGATAATGCATAGTTGATTGCAACTTATTTGTTTGATTTCCTTTTTATAAGCAAGAAAAAGATTTTTAGTGAAAATCTAAAGGTTCCCAATTTTTGGCACTTCCAGTCATAATATGATTTGCATGATTGGCAACTCTATTTTGATTATTGACCTACTACTTGACATCTAATTTGTGTGAAAGTTTGCACACATATCCGGATCCGATAGCAATACAGTATTGGCATAGTAATTTCAGAGAATAACTCAAATCGAAGATGTTAAATGTTTTTACCTGTTTTTACGACCTTATTTCTAGGAAAAATCCACTAGGCCATGATAACCTGGTAGTATATCCACAATTCTTCATTTACGAGGTGCATCGAGAAGTAATAAGTGTGATGAAACCCGGCTCACCCGTTTATCACATTTCAAAGAGAGCCCGGTGGAATCTACCTATAAATCGCTTTTTCGTCTCAATCCGCTCAAGAACTAAATTAAGCGTACATACTACCTCACCAGGATAATATAAATATATATATATAATATTATTTGAACATATAAAACAATATAAAAGTATCTCACATTTAATGCTCACCAAAAATGCCTTGTAGTTATTTGTAAAATTATATATATACACGACGTAATCGGCCGCCAATCAAGCGTAGCCCGCACCGATACCGCGATCAAATCTCGCTGCGCTGTAACGAACCGAAACGTGCCTTTAAATTTAATATTTTACTGTACAAATTCTCTGGTTCCGATAAGCTTGCGGTTACAGCTGATAACGTGAACGCATATCATTTCATTTTTACACATTTTTTTTATCTCTCATTATTACAGTAAAGCAGCATCACAGAGAACCTTGTTTCAAGACACTCCGTTCTCTGGTTTCCGCCCAAAATCTATACATTGAGTGCCGAGTGGCGGAACTAAGTGCCGCACTTTGCCTTAAAGAAAATATAATCAACACCCGAGTGCAAAGGGAACCCACAACAAATCGTGTTTACAGTCAGACTATGTTTTGTATATTTTTATAGCCTTCTTATGAAAATTCTACGGATTGACGAGTATCGAATTTGACATAGTGAGTGTTAAAAACTAACTAGAGTGCAGAAATCAAATATTTTTATTATCGATATATTAATCGATATTAGACGCACTAACGTGTGAGTTCTTATACATTTTTGTATAAAGTGACGTACACGTCGATTTTATATATTTTTAAGTACGACAATTGCTTCGCTTGGATATTGACCAGACAACTATCGCGTGTGTTATTCTGGTAAATTCTTCCTGCCTAATTATCAAAACAAATGAATTTTCAATGAATATTATGAACTGAATCTAAACAATGTATAGAGTTTCTACTGTATTTTCAATATATTAACATAACTTATGTATTATCTTTGTTCATCATGAAACCTTGTACTATGACAGCTTATCTTTTATAGACATCGGTTGAACAATTTACTCGAAATATGGCTAGAACATTGTTCTTATTACACCCAACTGGTCTTGATTTTTGATTTAGTAACATTACATTTCAATTATTTTTATAACTTTACAAAATTTGAAAGCACTTAGAATTTGATCGTTTCAAACGAACTTCAAAAAAATCCTTGTTAGCTTATAAAAATTACACGGATTCTTTGCCTTATTTACTAAGTAATGGTACATACGGACAGCTTGTATACACTAATCGGATACAATATTATATTTATTATATAATAGTATTCTCCACCTGATTACAGCGTTTGTACATTTACATATGCAAATAAGTAAGGCTTGGCATTAAATAATCTAACTGTTATGTGTAGTGCAATTAATTAATTAAATATAATATTCTCATTCTAGCTGAACGAAGTTACGAAAACGCAAGTGATGCATTATTTTGAAATTAAACTATTTTAACCGGATTAATCGCGTATAATTTTGGTATTCGAAAATACATTTTTGAACCTGACGTTTCGAACACTTTACAGTAGTCCGTGGTCACAGGTAGACTGAGGTGGCACTTGTCTGTCATTAGATACAATTATTATCTCAAACTACCGCCAACGATTTCTTAGTTGCCTCGCGTACAGGCTTTATTTACCAAAATTATACGCGATTAATCCGGTTAAAATGGTTTCATTTCAAAATGTGTAATAATTCGGAAAATCAAAGAATTTATGATGCATTATTACTTAATTTTTATAGTGTTTATGTAGGTATAGCTTATATATTATAAAGATCATGCAAATTGCTCCAATAATGATTAGTTATTCTAAAAATTATTTCAGCTGTAAAATTATTGAGTTTAGGTTAAGACTTCAATATACCCAACAAAATTCTGCTTTACTTAATTTTACTAAGTTTTGCTTAACAAATACCGTATATATATATTTTTAACATTTTTTAAAGTGTTATTTCCACACTAAGGAAATTGAAAAAGACATATTTATATTAGAGGCGCGGGTTCAAATCCCGCTGCGTTCAAATTTTTATACGTTTTCTAAATATGTCTTTTTCAAATACCATATACTCGAGACAGCGTCTGACTGTAAACATACGCGACTATAAATGTACATGTTCATATAAAACTCTTGCTATCATACAATAATTAAAAAAATGTTTAAAGGCGGCGTCCTTATCACCAGTACAAAGCGAGCGCATCAGCCGGTGCGAGTGAGAGACACAACAATTTTGTTTTGTGTTTGTTTGCTTGTATTTGTTTCCTCTGCTTCTATCTCATGATTCTAATAAAGGGGGGGGGGGGAGTGAGTAGACGTATATTGTTAAAGTTGTTTGAATGATTCTCATGACAGGGTAGCTACGTAGATTGTTACTCATGTGCGTAAGGACTCTAATTAATTATATTCGTAATATATGTACAATGCACATATATAAAGAGTGTATTTTGTAACTGTTTATTAGAATTGAATAATTAAAAAAGTACTCAAGACGCAATCCGGTAAAACGGTGAGTGGAGAAAGGAATAATCCCTCTCAGCCCTTGAAAATATTGAAAAGCATATTTAGTAAACGTATAACAATTTAAACGCAGTGAGATTCGAACCGGCTTAGATTGATTAACAGTTTAAAAAATGTAAGAGCAACCTTGATAATATACCCTTGGAAATAAACGTTTAAACATAAAAAAAATCTTTATTGAAATATTACCATTGTTTAACATATTATTCCAATAATAAATGTTTTAATAAAGTTATTACAAACAGTTTGTAACATTATAACAACTTGTCGGTGTTAATTGAATGCCACCGGCGTGCGGCGGTCAGTGCAGCGCTTTATGGGTACTTACACTCAAGTGACAGAGTAATTTACTTGTAACACCCATATTATACACTATATTAGTTATCTAAGTATAATTATTATTAATGGAATGTATTCGAAAATACATTTTAGAACCCGACGTTTCGACCCCTTTACAGTAGTGAAAACTGTGAAGTCTCAATTGCAATACTGAAAACTTTGAAGTCTCAATCCGATCACACCAGAGAGCAAGATACAGGCAGCTCATTCCGCAAGAATCCAGGGCAGTACGTGAGGCAACTAAGAAATCGTGGGCGGTAGTTTGATATAATAATTGTATCAACTGACAGATGAATACCACCTCGGTCTTCCTGAGACCACGTACTACTGTAAAGTGTTTGAAACGTGGGGTTTCTAAAATGTATTTTCGAATACCAATATTATACACGATTAATCCGGTTAAAACTAGTTTCATTTTAAAATGTGTAATAATTGTGAAAATCAAAGAACTTATTATACTTACTTAAAAATTCTATAAAAAGAATTAAGAGCCAAAATAAAATTAAAAAAATATTTTTCTTTTATTGTAATTTCAATATATTATTAAGGAGCTCTCACTTTTATCGGTATGACAGGGTATTCCTCCGAGTGGTGATCGAACCCACAACCAATCGCGTTTGCAGTTAGACGCTGTGCCACTGCGCCGCAATGGCTTCAATTATTATTGAGGAAGACATATTAAAGTATTATTGCAATTCTTTTAGCCATTCATTATAGAATTTCGTATTGAGTAGCGATTTCGTACATTTAGTTTATTCAAGCATACAAATAAACATCAGGACAAACCCTTTTTTTTTGTATAAGGGAACTGTGCCAAAATAGCTTTGCAAGATATACTTATGGAGATTTACTGGAAGACAATCTAAAACCAAGCTAATAAAAGCGTGATAATGGTGTGACCTGTGATACATCAATCAAATTTTAATAAATCCTACACAGAACTTATACTAATAAAACACTGGTTAATTTCCTCACATTAGTGTCAACCACGTCTAAATATAGTCTCCACGAGCTGCCTTCATCATTTTTATGTTATTTATTTTCTTTCTGACCCGTTCATAGTCTAGTTTATTTGTTACAGTTTTAAAACCTAATTAGCGCTGAATAATACAACAGCAATATGATAAGAACTTATTACAAATTTATTACAAATACAATCTACTTCAAAATATACACTACTTATTAAATTTTAAGAAGATTTAAAAAAGCTTTTACCTAGCCACATACATTGATTCGTATCTACTTTATAAGGCACGTCCGTTAAAATGATAAAAACTAGAGAACAACTTGCAAGTTATTAACTTTTTATTAACGCTTTAAGTGATTTTTTTTCAATTACAATAGGAGACAATCACATCGAGAACGGAAGTCGAAAATAAACAAATGGAGCCAAGGCGCTACACAATTACTAATTCTGTAGAAGGGGACAAAGCTACGTCAGTCGTCAGTTGCGTTCAGGTGGCCTTCAGAACTAATCAATACGAAAACGTACAACAAATGGTTTTGTATAATGTCTATATATAAAAATATATTATATTTTAAATAATTCATCTTGATTATAAGTCTATAATAGTTTTCTATTTATATATGTATTCAGAGTCCCATAGATTAGTAATAGAGTGTTGTATGTTGGGTACGAACTCGTCAACACACTTTGTTCAGCCACTGGTAAGACGAAATTATCCTAAGTGATCGAAAAAACGAACTCTATTGCATTAAAGTGCTGCTGTATAATAATGACCGTAAACTAAAAAATATTTTCCTATAACTAAATATCATTTATTTAAACTGAAATAAATACAAGCACAGCTCGAACATTCAAAGAATGTAATTTGGAACATATTGCTTAACATTTTCTATCTTTTTAAATGTTGTACATTTGTATGTATGAAAGAATCTCTCCATAATATTAGAATACAAAACAAAATTTAAAACTAATACTGGATTCTTATATATATGAAATTTACTGATAATACTCTATGCAGTTTTTAAGAGAGCTAGTATTTTTAGAAATACTATAGAAATAAAAAAAATATTTATAAACAGGTAATATCTTAATCAAAATTACACTACTTATAGAAATTATGTATGAAAATTAAACTTAATAGTATCTAGCATCTATATCCGTGGTTTATGAAAACCATCCAAGCTCGATTATTTAACCAATCAATGAAAAATATAGGTACAGCTTACATTACTTAGATTTAATACAACCAAAATTCTAGGCTGACCTAAAAACAAAGCGTGTTTTCATTAAGGGTTTAAAGTATAAAAGTATAAATCACACGAGTGACGTCAGTAGCGTGGTCGCGGGCGAGACCGGAAATGGGTGCGGGCTACCTATTTCCGGCAGAGATCATAAGGGTAAACTGCTATTATGACGTAATTCGTTTATGTTTGGCATAAATGTAAATCTACTTAAATGTTATTTAGTTGTAGGCAAAGCTCTGTGATATAAATGCTGAAAATTAAATTCAGCATTATCAGAGATAATCAAGTGATTAATGATTCCGTATTCCATGCTCCATGTAATGTACAATTTTTTTTAACTTCACGCTTCACTTTTTTGAGAACGGAACGACCAATGCTACGGTACCTGCATTCTTCTTTCACCTCCTCCACTGTCCTCAACCTCTTCATACATGAAATTTACTATATAATAATATAATAATAATAATAATTTGCTATGAAAAAATAATATTGTTAGAAATAGACAGATATAACAACAAATATATTAGCGACAAGCGCGTTCACAGCTTTTATACGAATAAAAATTTCACAATGTTCGGCGCAGCTATAGGGCTTACATCCTATATTTCTTAAATGTCAGTAAATACCAAGGTTTGTAGCGCCCAACGCGCGGTCGACATTTTCGTAAGGCATTGCTAAATGTCAGTGCATCAAATAAACTTTTTATATGCTGCTTGGTGAAATGGTTTTATATTCTTTTACTAATTTCAGTTATCAAAGTTGTTCCCATAAACATTATATGGGAAATAATAAATTACTTTTATTACAAATAAGCATTTTTAGAAAACCAGTAAAGCCTCCTCTTGGAAACCGTCCAAGCCCTCTGACCGCTAAGCCATGCGTTCTACATCCAGCTGGAAACTGTCCGTATCTTAAGTGGGTGAATAACTTTTAAACAAACGTTTAAAAATTTATTATAAATGAAACTTTCCATGATGTTGATGTGTCCGACTTACAAGTGATACTCGGACAACATTTATTTATTTAATTCTTATTAAAATAGAGAAAATATTACATATTATGCTGTTTTTAATATTAATCCAACTTTAACAACTTTACTAAAAGTGTTATCATAAATTATAAAGTAAGAAAACACTTTAATGTTCGTTACTAACCCACGCTTAAGTTCAAGCAAAGGTATGGCCTACGACGTAGACTTGCTACGATATAGTAAAAGTTACCATCAGGCATATAATGTAAAAAAGATAACGTTTTTTTAAAACAAAGCGCGGCGTTGACTTCCACTACTCAACATGGTGGTGTACTCTACGATTGGTGATGGGTTCGATTTCCACTCGGTGGAATTATCATTATTTTCATTTATTCGCTCCGGTGAACAAAATAAAGCACGGCGTTTAGCTTTTAGCTCTGCCACTAATCACGCAATGTCCGAATTCAGGGCGAAAGTGGAGAAAGGAGAGTCCTGACACTCGATTCTTTCTGACCGAAAAATTGTGAAACAATTTTTAAAAGTGGAACTATTAAGGTTTTTAAAAGTTATTATTAACCACGTTTCGAAAAACCAGGCCGGCAGGAGACACAACAATTTCAAATATAAAGTGCGCTTTGAACCCACAACCATCGCAGCAATATCAGTCAATACTACTATACTATTTTATTATTATAAAGCTTTTCATTATTAGTTTTTACTACATAACACAAAGTAAATGATGTAACTCGGTCGGTGTCCTCGCGTGTCGGCGGAGGACACCGCCACTGAATCTGATGGAAGATTTATAATTATGAGTTATGACTGTTGACCGCACGAACGAAATTTGCTATGTCAGGTGGTACTCTACATTTTTAATAATCAAAATAGATAAAATATACATATATAACAAACGTAGGTAAATTTTTTATTAATTTTGCCAAATAGCTTGGTATTTATTTGATACAGTATTTATATTGTATTTTAATAGTATTTTTTGATATACCTATTTTAATGATTTATCCTAAGATTTATCAAAATCAGATTTACAAATCTTAGTAGTATATCAGTTTAATTACTGTGAGAGGAAATGAAAATTCTGAAATTATTAGATATTTGATATCATTATATCATATATAGTATCATGATTATTTAAAGTGCAATTTAATATAATTATAACATCTAATTTGCATGTGTGGCTTCACACGATGTCTGTGGGCTCCAACCATTCAGGAAAATATCTACAACTGAAATATTTTGTGTTTTGATTTTTCTTATTTTTTTATTTAAAATAGAAGGCAAACAAGCAGAAGGACCACCTGAAGGTAAGTGGTTACCTTCGCCCATTGACATCTACAATAACAGAGGAGGTGTAAATGTATTGCCGGCTTTGAGGGTGAATGAGTCAGTACATTCGAAGCTAGAAAGCCCCCAAATCGTAGCGTTCAGGAAAATACGCAGGAGGAAAATTAGACCTACAATTTGGCTTAGCTGTCCCAATGACCCCGAAACTGGACCTCATTCTAAATATCGACCCAGAATTTCCGTATTCTTCCGTAATTCTTCTTAATACAAAGCGAAATACGAAATGTAGTCTCCGCGAGAGAGATATTATTTAGCCCAGCCAATATAAATCTATTAATAAAGTATCGCCCGTGATATCATCTGCATAGCAATTAACGTTGCTGGAATGCAACAAATCATTGATATCCAGAAAGAACAGTGTGAGGGATTGCATTGAAACTTAAGGTACTCCAGTATTAATGGACTTGATATCCGAGCAAATACTGTCAACAACAACTTTTATACTCCGTCCATCAAGAAAACTGGTTACCCAATTGCATAATCTCCGAATATTAGATTAAAAGAGCTTTATGGTAAACCCGATCAAAGACCTTTGCGATATCAAGCCTGACTGTCATAGCTTCTCTCAATAGCGGCAATAGTTAGGTATACTAAAAGTTCGCCAGCACTGCCACTAAGACAAAAAGCGTTTTTTCAAGATATCCAAGGAGCTGGGTGTTTATCATGCGCTCCATTACCTTAGACAGTACGGAGGTAATTGCAAGGGGTCTATAATTAGATGAATCTGAGCTGTCACCTTTATTTATTTATTTATTGACACCTAATTATACACCACAAAAGTTAGAAAAACACAAACAAAAAGATAATTAAAAATGTGAAGCACAAACTACGGTCTTATCGCTAATTAGCGATTTCTTCCAGACAACATTTGGGTTAGGAGTTGGGAGAAAAAATATCACATAATCGACATCTTGGAGATTCGAGCACTATGTCCAATGAAGATGTCTCTCGGACAATACGCCATTAATAGTCAACATAGACAAAGGGGGCCAATAATATACGTTATATCCTAATATATACATATATAATGTTATTTATAATAAACAAAGTAAATATAATATTATGAGCTTAAGATTCTGTACTTGAGGAGAATAAGTTCTTCAGGATAGGATGAATTGTAGTTACTTTCCACGAAGATAAAACCATTCCAGCGGTGTTCGAAATTAAGTGTAAGGGCCGAGTGTTTGAAACGACGTTAATTCGGGAGCACGTGTCTTCACTAGGTTTCCGGCAAAAAGGATTTGACAAAATAGTTTTACTTACTCATTGGGCTCCATGAGCGCGTGTAGAGTAATAACCGTCGCCAAAGAGAACGTGAAGAAAGAACGCAAGTTTCAACCATCCTTGTATACCTTGTATAAAAGGGTGGAGTGTTCCGTTCAGTATCTGTGAAATTAAATATTTTATTATATTTCAATATAAGACATTGAAAAGCGTCAACGTTTAACATTTGTTCTACATATATTAGGTTCAAGAGAGCTTAATTTGTAACCAATCTTTTAAACCGATTCTGGAAACTGTGTCTGCGTGTATTAAATATTTTTTATTTTAAAAATAAAAATATAAAAAAGGAGAACTGACTTTTGACATTAAATATTCACATATCTTTTTTATGTCGTGATTGTTACAATATTTGAAAACACCATAATTACGAATAGGCTGTTAATTGAAATAGAACACGTCAATGTGGGTTTCGTTTCAAACAACCTCTGACATTTATAATACTCGTTTAAATAGTAAAGCTCTCAAATAGAATACACTAGCACTTAAATTAATTAAAAGTTTAAAATTATTTCATACAAAACTAAATCTTTCAAAGGTCAGTTCTGTCAGTTTAATGAGAAGCCCCTCTATTAAATGTTAAAAGTGCGGTGAAATAATACAACTGAAATGTTAACAAGCTTCGTAGAATGCTTTATGTATGGTATTTTTTTGTATTTTATTACTCTTCAGGTCGATATTTCAGATATTTCAAATATGTAGTTACACAAATTGAATTGATTGAGGCTTCACGCTTTTCCCACATAGCAAGGTAGCCGAAGAGAAACCAGGCGTCAAGACACTGTTCTCCAATTTCCGCCCCAAAATTTAGCATTACGTGCTGAGTAGTGGAACTTATCGCCGCACTCTTTTACTAGACCGGAGAAATCAATATGGAATCGGACTCACAACGTGTATACGGTCAGACTCAGTCCCTCTGAGCCATGATGGCCTCAAAAGATATAGAGTTGATTATAACTCCCAAGACGATACTCCAATGTGTTAAATGTTGACGACTGCCAAATGAAACGTGGCAGTTAGTTCTATAGCGCTAACACCTTTTGTATTGAATGATTTACTAAAGCACTTTGTATTGCATGCACATGGCACTTCCAATACATTGCCAAATCTTCAGCGAAGACTGAAATAATGGAAGCCGTGGAAAGTTCTGCCTTTGAGGTGTAACTGATTTAATGGCAGGTGCAAAATTGAGTACGAGGAGAAGACAATATTTGCGTCGATATTTTCATTGTCTTAACAGTTTAAGTTGAACTCGATATTGAGTAGATTATTTTAAGATAATAACACTATTACATACATAAATCGCTTTGCTTAAAAATTTTCTTCAAAGGTCTAGGTAATAGATTTTAATAGGTTTCCCCGGCTTCTACCCCACTGATATCAGGCTGTCTTACAGCTAAGTTCGTCAAATTTGGACTGTTATTTTGAGCTATCGCAGATGCACTGCTTAGACTGAGATTTATCGGCAGACCACACGATTGGCTCCAGGTACTATATAGTAGTATTTGAGTTAAAATTGACTGGCTTTAAACTTAATATTTTGTACTTTTAATTTTGTTGAAATGGGAATAAAAAGGAGTGGAATACGAGAAGAGGGATGAGAACATTCCCAATTATCTTACAGACAGACTTCTATATAAGTCGCATAGAATTATAGAAATTTAAAATCTCTTCAATATTATCTCTTAATGTTGTAGTAATGTGTGTAAATGAATCACGCGTTATCAGTGTTAACATATTAAATTATGTGATAACTTTAGCTGGACGATAGCGTCCGGCTGATTGAAAAGGTTGCAAACATATTTAATTTCATATTAATCCTTATATGTATTTAAAGGTAATTGCTTAAATATTTTTTTTAATACCTTAGGTTTTGGACTTATATTTTCTTGTTACCAAAGTTGCATATTTACTTTATTAGGTTGCCAAAAAGATTAGACATATTATCCAAGAGAACACAGGTTCAAATACGGATAGATCCTACATACACCTATTATGAGCATATTAACTGAATGAAAATTAAAAAAAAACTATTATAACAAAATATAAGCTACAATGTCTCATGCCCGCTGTTGTGAAACGACCCTAACATCCAATACAGAATAATGAACACACCGATAACGGGATTAATTAAAAAATACAGTGGTTTATACAATTTATCAATATTTACCTCGTCCCAGATCCTCATAATTGCTTCTATGCAAATTTCTCAAAGAAATCGCAGTCATTTCCACACTTTTCTACACAAAACACACACAAAAGTTCCCGCAAACGGTCGTGTTGTTAACATTTTGCGATGGCCGCTACTACTGATAGCAATTGTTTATACAAGTCACAACCGATATTGATATATGGCAAGGGCACGCTCAAGATGGCCACTGCTACTGGACTGTAGGGCTTGTAGTAATTCTTGTGTAATGTGTATCATGGGGTGTTAAGGCATTATAAGAGATTAAACAATTGTTAATAATACACTCACTATTAAATGTAAGAGAAATAATAAGTAACAAACTTATTATTTAATAAGTGTGACAGCGTCTGACTGTAAGCGTGAACGGTTGTGGGTTCTTGAAATGACTTTCACTTCTGTCCTAGCGACTAGTCTAGCGACAAAGGGCTGCGTATAGTTCCGCCACTCACCGTATTAGATAAATAAGTTTCCATCATGGTATTATTATCATCAGCAGTTGGAGCATTTACGATAAAGTATATGATTAAAAATATCACCTACTAATATGTGTCAGCACTGAGATAACTTAGTGCAAAAACATTAAAATCCTTTAAACAAAGAAAATATATGATTTACATTCAATTTTGAAGCCGGTAAGTTACATCAGCCATTGTCAAATATTTTCATTACCCCGCTCCAGCAAAACAGCAGGGCGTTGGGTTTCGCCACTCCAAACCCGCACCCAACCCAACGTCCCCAAATTGAACGAATAGTGGTGAGGTGTTAAATAAAAGTCATTCATTGAATTTAAGAGTATATATTAAGCACTGTCTGTACAAGTTGTTTAGTATGCTAATTTTAGCCGTTGTCATTTCTAACATTTAAGTAAATAACCAAGCGCTCTGCACTGATTGAAATTATTTTAAAAGACAAACAAGAGTTCTGTCGTTGGATTATTGTTTGATAACTTTGTTTATTAAATATTGTCACTAAAACTCTGTATGTGCTTAATGTTAAAGTAAATTCTGGCAAAATGCGTAATAAATATTAATAAGCACATGTCTTAAAAATACTATATAATTACATATTATATTGTTGAAAAGTATAAGAAGCTCAGATGGAATTTGATAATTTAATTTTAAATATTCTAAATTATTTTTTAAACTAAACATGCTATTTTCATTGTCAGATACATATACATATATTTAAACCAATAACCGAATAAATAACACATAAAAAAACAAAATTCATTAACCATTTTGGTTATAACAAAACAATAAGCCAGCCAAATTGTGAAACCAACAAACCATTTTAACAACTTTTGTTGACAAAAACTACATTTACATATAATCAATATCCAATAAAATGTCTTAACACTTTATCTCTTTGCATATTATTCAAATGAAACGGAATTGCAAATATAATTTTACTCCGATTTTCGAATTTAATTTTGTCTGTTTACTACACTTTGTCTAATTATGAAAATAGTACAAAGCTAGCCTGTATATACAAATTCGCAAATGTTAAATAAGTATTTCATTTATGCAATTAAACAGAAGCATTTATGAGGGTATTAAGATGTTAACAGTTGCTTTTATTGAACTAAAAAATATAATATATTACAGTATATAAGTTTTAAACTAAATATAATTAAAAATGTAACACAATTTCATTTGTAGTTTGCTTTCCTTAAATATAATTAAGTAATACTGTTGTTGTTCAAAAGTGGCGCGAAATCCTCACTCTCAGACTTGTCACTGTCAGTTAGCACTGGAATAGAAACATGTATGTTAAAAATAGAATATATCGTCCAGATATTTTTTATTAAAAAGTTAACAAACCAAACAAGTATTTTAGCTTGAAACAAAAAGCATTTCTCTTAAAAAAAAATTATGAAGCATAAAAAAGCACAAAGCGGTTCAAATAACATTTATATATATTAACATAATATAGAACAACAAATTGTTATTTACTTTTAATAGTAAAATTGTATACCACGGATAAACATTTTTTAAAGTGTTATTCGCACACTTTGATCAAGCGGTTCTTGAACGGTTTTCAAGAGGCGCGGGTTCAAATCCCGCTGCGTTCAAATTTTTATACGTTTTCTCAATGTGTTTTTTATGATAAACTAATTTACTAATAAAAATGACTATTGTCAGAACTATGTAATATTATGACTGTACAAAATTAAATAATAAACTTAAATAAAAAAAGCAAATCAGTTTAATTTTGCCTAAACATACACAAAAACAAAATGTTTACACCTGAATAAAAAACATATAACAATAAAAATATTAGTACTAGTTTTTACAATTATTACAAGAATAAATAAATAAATAACCCAATACAAAGTAATTACATTAAGAGTCCTGACAAAAGTAACAATAAAATAATAAGAAATATATGTATTTATAACTAATTTCAAATATTATTTGTAAACTTTGTAAGTTTCAATAATCCTTACTTTGAGAATTAATGTAGAATCTCACAATAGGTCAGTTCTTAATATAATTGACAGTGTTTTGGGAAATACAAAATATTTCTGTAGCTTCATGTATTTCTCATTGTAACAGTACCAGAGTTAGTCAGAGAGAATAAAAACATTAAATGTTAACGGACAGAACCCAACACCACACTTTATCTAAGATGCATATACTTTCTTAATGAATGACGTCCACCTTACTTACAATTTATTTACCGGAAGTAGAAGGTGGCCATCTAACATCGGTACAGATTATAAATTATTAAATATAATCACATATATACAAACAAGACGAAATAATTTTGTCAGACCTCTTAACAAATAAAAACAATATAAAGATATACCATATAACAAGAAGCGCAGACAAGCACTAACCTGAGCGTCCTTACTGTAGCTTATACTAACTAAGATATATCTGAAACTCAAAATGTATTTAAACTTTGACAATTGATCAAATCATAGTTGTAGAATACACATTAAACAAAATTAACATTATATTAACAAGCAATTACATATTAATTAAAATAAAAAATGTACAACAGCTCAAAATATTATCATTAAAAATAATACAAAAATAACATTATTAATATGAACATTATAATTGCAATATATTTTGCAAGGACAATTAATTATTCTACAACTATAATTTAAACCAAATCAATAATTATTATATATGTTTGTATGTATATTTCTAAATAAAACGCGTGTAGAAAATGTACATTAGCTTATATTTGACATAAAATACACGACAGTATCATACAGCACTGACTATAAACATCTATTTACATACAAAACTACACATTTTCAACAAACACTAACCAAAATTTATGCATTTTTGATAGGTTATTGTAGATATTGACATTTGCTAGTGATGTCCTATTAATTGTACATATACATAATTTGTAATCGATTTCAGATTGGGTATAAAAGATATCGATTTTTGTAAGAGAAATATTTTTTATAAGAAAGTTTTAACAGGACGACAATCAAATAACGTTTTTTTTTTGGATTTTATATAAATTAGAACTTTACAACAACAACTAAATCAAAATGCATAAAAAATTAACACCTTATTTTATAACCTGTAACAACTTTGCATTGGTCGCAAAACTTTATTTAACATGTTCAATTAAATGTATTTTCTTTCGGAGCTCGCCATTTTGAAACTCTTTAAATATTTCCTTTACTAAAATATGCCCAATTTCATTTAAGCATGATAGAGTTAATACTTTACATACATAAACAATACATAGCAGATACAATAGCTTAGTGACCCAACCACCTGAGCAGTCAAATTTGTACCCGATTTACATACAAATAGAGTTGCAAACTAAAAAGCATTAAATCTATAGAAAAGGCTTCGAGAATACAACTATGTAGATTGTGAACAAAGATAACCCGCTTTTTTAATAAATTGTTATTTATAGAAATAATTCTTAAGTTATAGAAGTATTAATATTGAAGCTGTAAAGTCACTTAAACCGATAATGGTAGGTCGAAATGTTGTTTTTTAAATAGCCACAAATTACACATTCACGAGCATTCATATTAGCATTTATTAGGAAAAATCTAGTTTTTGTTGAAAAAAAATATATATAGTGAAGCAAGTGCCATGTTCTACATATTCAAAAAACATTTTTAACACTCCATTTTTACATAAAAATATGTATTTCTAATCTGGCGACAAACCAAAACTTACTTGTCAATGTGAATTTAAATATTATATTGTGTAACAATTATATCCCCAGATGTGATCTAAAATTTTGAAAAAAATATATATATAAATCGAAAAAATAAAAAGAACTAACTTTTTTAATTAAATAAAATAATTCAAAAGGGCCAGCCTTTTTAAATACCTTATCAACCGTTTTCTTAATTTTAACAGTTCAGTTTAGTTCTAGTAAATTAATAACATATAACTAGAGTCTGAGGCAAGTTGTTAAATAAAGAAACAAAAAGAATGTGACATGTTTACTTAACTATTTTTTTTATTTATTAACCTATCAATGTACAAACACAACTTCAACTTTCTGTTTATTACAGTCACATAAGGTGAATTTTTAAATAAATTATTATAAACTTGGCTGTGAGGTGTCAAATATTTACATAAAATGTCAAACCCTATAAAGAAGAGGGTGTGAGTTTGATTTCAGAGAGCATTCTTATGCGCTATGTTAGGTCAACGATGGACAGCGGAAGAAAGCTCTCCGCAAGCAACAGCTTAGGCCCCTTAGGCCCTCTTAGGCCTGGGAGGCCGCCGGTTCGTACCGTTGCGCTCGGCGTGCTTGGGCGAGGGCGGGGGCGGGGGCGGGCGCGGGGCGGCGGGCGCGGGGGGCGGGGGCGGGCGGGCGATGCGGAACAGCCGGATGCGCAGGTGCTGGCAGATCTCGAAGCAGATCTGCCCGCAGTAGCGCACTAAGTCCGCGCACACCCACACCTGCGAGTTCCAATTGCACATTGTACAGAAGCAGTCAAGTGTACGTTGTCTTGGCGATATTGATTTGTGGATTCAAATTTTACATACGTAAACATTTATATGAAATATATTTCAGTCTCCACGATGTGAATTGGTAAAATGCAGCGAACCAACCAACTTCGAACCTAATCGTTATTTAATAAAAAACATCTCACTCTGGACACAAAGTGAAATATTGAAAAATAATATAGAAAGTATATAGTAGTATATTTTTTTAGCTATAGCTGTAGTTTTGTTTCCGACTCTCGAAATGAATATATTGAAAATATTTTCATTTCCCCGCTCAGATAAGCCAATGCGCGGCATTAAATTCCGCCCCTTAACATACAATATATCAAACCATGGCGGAAAGCGTAGAACGAAGTGCCTGGACACTACACTCTCCCCGCCATATGGGCAAAGGCAATAATAATACAGACACTCACCGTACAGAGCCACAACACGTAATACTCGGGTATAGCGTTGTTGAAGTACTGATTGAGGAAAAGCATCGCCGGTCCCAGAAGCGACCAGTCGTAATACTCCATTTCACTTTTGGTCATGTGAGCCACCTTTTAAAATAATCATATCATAAGAATTTAAGTAATATTATAAGTGTCAATCAATTATTTATTATATTTTACAAAGTATTTGAGTACATTCTATTTTAATAGCGATGCTACTAATACATTTGCCTAAAAAATGGCAAGCAATGGAAGCAGCGCAACGTCTGACTGTAAACGCGATCGGTTGTGGGTTCGTTTCCAACTCGGGGCAATGATTATATTTATAACTGGTACCTAAAACAAAGCGCGGCATTGAGATCCACCACTCAACAAGCAAGGTCTCGATTTCGAGCGGAATGTGGTCAACGAATTCTTGACACTAGGTTCTCTCTGACTACACCAGCTATGCGGGAAAAAGCATACATTAAAATTTTAAAGTTTATTATTAAACACATCTCAACAAAACACAAACCAAAACAAAACACGATATCCTATTTGATAAGTATAACAAAATTTAACTTTTAACAGTTTAAAATCCATAGTTAATTTTAAAGTGTATTTTTGTCGCCTTTCAAAGTAAAAGTAACCTCGTCTATTATATAACGAACGGAATCATGAAAACGTGAAGATCGTCCACAGGTAGTCAATTAGATGACAGTTTTCGGTAAAATTGTCATATAAATCATAAATTTATTTAACATTTTTTTTATTGTTATTCAACATTCATACACTTAAAAAAATAAAAAAGACATATTTAGAAAACGTATAAAAATTTAAACGCAACGAGATTTGAACTTGCGCCTCTTGAAAACCTAACCTTCTCTAAATATGTCTTTTTCAAATCATAAATTGTTCAATTTTAAGGTGTTAATTTCACAGGCCCTCGCGGCGCAGTGGGACAACATCCTACTGTAATCGAGATGGTGGTGGGTTCGATCCCCACTTTGGAAATGTTTATATTTAAATAATTTTCATTAGCCCGCTCCGGAAGGACAAAGCGCAACAATGAGTTAAACCTGCAATGTCGCGAATTTGCGAGGAAAGCAGCGAACGAAGTGTCTTGACACTAGGTTTTATGTATTAAACATGGTACTCTTAAATAAAGAATGATATTGAGAGTCAAAAATATATAAATTTTAAAATGTCATTAACATCGTGTGGATTTTTCATTTATTATGTTTTAAGAGTAAACAAAAAATTCTTTGCACAGGATATGAACAGTATGGGACGTAAATACACGGGGCGGTATGCGGGTCGATGTTATACGTTACAAAAAATATTTGTTTTAGATTTAAAATATTAATATTTAGTATTATGATATACCTATATTTTATGTAATACAAATAAGGTATACGGAACGCTTTTCTTCTTTTTACATTTTTCAACGTGTTTTTGACACACTAAGGATATGCAAAACATATAAAATATTGAACGAAGAGGGATTCTAGAATTAACAACAAGAATAAGTTGTATTAAACGTATAAGAATTTCGATGTAGCCGGATGTAGAACGATTCTTAGCGGTCAAAGCAGTTGGCTTCCGAGAGGCGCGGGTTCGAATCGTTTTGCGTTCAAAGATTTACATGTTTGCTAAAAATATGTTATTCAATTTGCAATGTATGATTTTTAATTGCATTGTCATGGTATTTTATTTCAATGCGGTTTTAAAAATTAACTAAATTTAAGACTATTTCAGTGTAGACGTCAAAATAAACGTGTTGGTTGACATAATGGAAAGAAAATGCTAGTTACTTGCGAAATAAAATAATAACTAAAATAAATAATTCACTTTCGTACTTACCACGAGTCTATTCGTAACTTTAGCGGCGACCATTCCGAACGCGAGTATGTAGAGAGCTGGGTGGTTCTCATACACATGAGACTCGCTTTTTTGGAAAATAATGAAAGCCGGAACCACGACGAGCGAGAACGGGATCACCGGCGATAGTATGCTCGTACCCTAAGAAACAACACGCTGTAGCTTGCTCATGGACGAATAATCCGCAAAAGTATTGCCCATTTTGAAATTTTCAACATATTAAGATGTATTCAAAGAAAACTTATTTGATTTTTAGAAATTAGTGGTCTTTTAATTCATTGTATTTTCAATTTTCTTATCAGTATTGTTTTAATATCTTAAAAATCTTCCGAAACAGACAATTTCATTGAACAGCTACAAAGCCATGCACAACCAAAGAGCTAAAGCTAACCATACGCTACATGCCATTAGTAAAGAAAGGAAAATTAGAACAAAAAACAAATGGAATAGATTGACGCAATTTGTGAATCCTCAGTGAATGGAGTGAGTGGATAGAATGGGTAATGCCAATGTAACGAATTATGTCAACATATTCCAGTTATAGAAAACGAAAACAGCGCCAGCTACAACACAGCACTCGGACAAAAAACGACAAAAGACAATACGAGCATCGGTTTCATGCCATAGCGGTTTTTTAGGAACACGTGAAAATGGCGTCATGTGGTCGTGGTCGCAACTCCGAACCGGCCACGTGTCGACGGCACAATTAAGTCTAAATTCTTACTGCAACCGTTGAGCCGTTTTTCCCCACGCCGCCCTTCGTAATGACCTGAACGTAGCCGAAGACTACGGTGGCTGTCATTACTACCACTGCGTAATTGGACACCAAGTTCAAACTGATGTTGATTTGCGGGAGCTGTTAATGCGGGACGAACGCGCGGGCGACGGCCATTATTGAAAAGAAAATCAATAAATAAAATACATGCTATTAATATAAAAAATGTGAACGACGAAACGGAATTAATGTGATATCTTCACTCATTCCACATTTCTATGAATAAAGACGATAGTACTGTTTACTTTGTAAATAACAGTTAAATGACGGGCCGCTCTCTATTTGCGTCCGATAACTAATAATTATGAATGTTTCAAGGAACATCCGTTCATTTGTGTATAAAGTAAAGGCAATTAAATAAGAAAACGTATAAAGGACAGGAGAAAGCGTGCTTCAAACTAAGAAGTAAAACAATGTTAGCACAAATATATACATATAATATTTGTGGCAGGTTCCGCATGCACATATGCATTAAGGGTTAAAAAAGTATATTATTTATAAAATAAAAGCAAACCCATATTAAAACGGCATGGAAATTAATGTATTACTTTAATAAAATAAAAAAGTTCTACGACATTATAACAATAGTCCAAATCGACGGCCAAAATTACTTATTTCAAAAAAAAAAATTAGGCTAAAATTATAATTATAAAACACAAATGGATATTTGTGGCAAAATTTTACACTGCGGGAAAACATATTATTACCAAACAATATTAGTGGTTAAACAAAGTGTGGCATTGGGTCACCAAGCAACCGATACTAAATCTCCGAGGAGTTAGGAAGTTCAGCGAGGCTAAGTGTATTTCTCTAGGGTTCAAAGGACAAGGGACAATATTCACCCGCGCGGTAATTATAATTTATAATTATAAATGATATAACATAACAAGTTTTGACGATTCAAAAAGAATGTGCACTGTAGTCCGATTTCTCATCGAACTCTTATCATAACTGGCCATGAAGTGACAAAACATTACATATAGTTAATAAATATGAATGCCTATGCATTATTAAGTAGCCTTCAAACGCCGCTACGAGCATTGTATAAAGCTTAAAACTCGTATAGAACTTTTAAAAGGCTTTAGTAAGTAAATTTAATACTTTAATTCCCACGCCATTCAACCAATACCGGCACATATTGCATGTCTTACGGCAACTGTGGATCCATTTTTCCCGCATCCCCTATCTCGAAACGTACTCGCGAAGTTGAAGACAAAATATATAGCGCCAGCAAACGGTACGGACGTGGCGTGAAGGCTGCAGGGTATACCGAGCATCTGATGTACGAACGCACAATATCATAGTTTGACTCTTTGGTGGGTCTTTGGCTATTTATTGCTTCATTATTCATCTTGTGACAAGTGTTTCAGGGAAAGAATAGGATCGATGGTGAGTGAAATATAAAAAAAGCTTTCTAATCCTTCATTTATCAAAGAAAAAATATGAGTAATATTTAATTGTATTTGTACAGAAAGTTTCGGTATGTATGCATTTGAGTAATGAGTGAAGACCCACACGATAACAAGAATAATCATAATTAAAGACAACACAATTCCATATAAATTACTTAATCTAAGACAATATGGATAACGAGTAAATTACCAATACATTGAATATATAAACAAAATATAGATAATGCTCAATATTACAAAATGTAATTAAAACTATATAACAGAGAGCAAAGTCTACATCTCAAATAAAGTACATGCTATTAAAAAAACCCACATGATACAAGCGATGATTTTTAAAGTATCAATTCAAATATTAATTTATTATATTATCTAATAATCTATCCCTAATTGTACTATTTAGAGAAAGATACAAAATATTCATATCACTGAAATAATATTAATAAAAACTTAAGCGAATTGTGAGTAGAAAATAAATATACAAATATATATATGAGGCCAATCAAAGCTACAGTTTTAGTAAATGAACATATATCTAAAAAAGAATACGATAGATAGAAGCCCAGAAAAATCAATGAAAGTGGAATTGGAGTTCGATTATGTAGCACGATTGTCAGCTGAATCTGGACTCATAATCGATCTCCCTTCCCCCGCAGGTGCCGGAGCCTCACAGCGACGGTGGAGCCGTTCTTGCCCACGCCGCCGGCCGCGATGGCGGCGGCGAGCGACGCCAGCGTCAACACCACGCCCGCCACAGCAACCACCCCCAGCGAGTAACGCACTTCCAACGTGCCCTAGAGCCATTCGCCTTGGTAAACCTTGCGTTCATTCGGACTTCGTATCGGTGAAAAAAACATTCGAAGCGTTTTCAATTTACATTTTTAACATATTTTTAGTTAGATTGCCAATGTCACATTCAATTCTACAGTTCACTTTACGAGAAATACTTTACTAATAGAAAATGTTAGTGTGCGCTAAACTAAGCGTGAGCTTCGTAAGGGTCGTACGCAATAGGAAGTAATGTGTAAAGTAACATATACGGTTAGCATATATTCATCGTGCAATATTAACCACTGTCTGTGTAATTCCTAAATGTGTACATCGTCGTTGTCCTCAATATGTAATGGACATTCCAATTTAATATCCAACTCATTAAACGAGTACTAGATTTCAATTCATGCCGAGATGCCAATACAGCACAGATTCGATACTTATATATTAACACTTATTACATTATAATTCATGTGGGTATTTTTAAGAAAATAAATATATATATATAATAACACAGAATAAATATATATTATGGCTTCCGAACCATTTCGACAAATACCTGAAGAAATAGATAATATAAAATCATTTTGTGTCAAATTAAAGTCCAATTTGTGTCATCACTAAATAAAATTATAGTGCCAAATATGAAAAAGAAAAGAATCTAAGCCTAAAATCCTAAAGATTACATTACCTGAGTAGTCCACGCCTCGGGGCCAAGTATCGCGGACACTAGATGTATCCCGATGATGGCGTACTGTGCTTCGGTCACGTCAATCCGGCCCATTTTGAGTGTGCCTGTGACGTACGCCTGCCAATGAGCACAGTAGAATAGTGTCATTGCGCAAAAACACTGGAAAATGTTATTATAAATTATATTAAGGTATTTCTATAAAAATATAAATAAAAAAAAGTAAAAGTAAACGTGCTGAAGCATTTTACAATCTTAACAATTGAAAAAGATATATTTAGGAAACGTATTTTTTTTTTTTTTTTTTTTTTTTTTTTTTTTTTTTTTTTTTTTTTTTTTTTTTTTTTTTTTTTTTTTTTTTTTTTTTTTTTTTTTTTTTTTTTTTTTTTTTTTTTTTTTTTTTTTTTTTTTTTTTTTTTTTTTTTTTTTTTTTTTTTTTTTTTTTTTTTTTTTTTTTTTTTTTTTTTTTTTTTTTTTTTTTTTTTTTTTTTTTTTTTTTTTTTTTTTTTTTTTTTTTTTTTTTTTTTTTTTTTTTTTTTTTTTTTTTTTTTTTTTTTTTTTTTTTTTTTTTTTTTTTTTTTTTTTTTTTTTTTTTTTTTTTTTTTTTTTTTTTTTTTTTTTTTTTTTTTTTTTTTTTTTTTTTTTTTTTTTTTTTTTTTTTTTTTTTTTTTTTTTTTTTTTTTTTTTTTTTTTTTTTTTTTTTTTTTTTTTTTTTTTTTTTTTTTTTTTTTTTTTTTTTTTTTTTTTTTTTTTTTTTTTTTTTTTTTTTTTTTTTTTTTTTTTTTTTTTTTTTTTTTTTTTTTTTTTTTTTTTTTTTTTTTTTTTTTTTTTTTTTTTTTTTTTTTTTTTTTTTTTTTTTTTTTTTTTTTTTTTTTTTTTTTTTTTTTTTTTTTTTTTTTTTTTTTTTTTTTTTTTTTTTTTTTTTTTTTTTTTTTTTTTTTTTTTTTTTTTTTTTTTTTTTTTTTTTTTTTTTTTTTTTTTTTTTTTTTTTTTTTTTTTTTTTTTTTTTTTTTTTTTTTTTTTTTTTTTTTTTTTTTTTTTTTTTTTTTTTTTTTTTTTTTTTTTTTTTTTTTTTTTTTTTTTTTTTTTTTTTTTTTTTTTTTTTTTTTTTTTTTTTTTTTTTTTTTTTTTTTTTTTTTTTTTTTTTTTTTTTTTTTTTTTTTTTTTTTTTTTTTTTTTTTTTTTTTTTTTTTTTTTTTTTTTTTTTTTTTTTTTTTTTTTTTTTTTTTTTTTTTTTTTTTTTTTTTTTTTTTTTTTTTTTTTTTTTTTTTTTTTTTTTTTTTTTTTTTTTTTTTTTTTTTTTTTTTTTTTTTTTTTTTTTTTTTTTTTTTTTTTTTTTTTTTTTTTTTTTTTTTTTTTTTTTTTTTTTTTTTTTTTTTTTTTTTTTTTTTTTTTTTTTTTTTTTTTTTTTTTTTTTTTTTTTTTTTTTTTTTTTTTTTTTTTTTTTTTTTTTTTTTTTTTTTTTTTTTTTTTTTTTTTTTTTTTTTTTTTTTTTTTTTTTTTTTTTTTTTTTTTTTTTTTTTTTTTTTTTTTTTTTTTTTTTTTTTTTTTTTTTTTTTTTTTTTTTTTTTTTTTTTTTTTTTTTTTTTTTTTTTTTTTTTTTTTTTTTTTTTTTTTTTTTTTTTTTTTTTTTTTTTTTTTTTTTTTTTTTTTTTTTTTTTTTTTTTTTTTTTTTTTTTTTTTTTTTTTTTTTTTTTTTTTTTTTTTTTTTTTTTTTTTTTTTTTTTTTTTTTTTTTTTTTTTTTTTTTTTTTTTTTTTTTTTTTTTTTTTTTTTTTTTTTTTTTTTTTTTTTTTTTTTTTTTTTTTTTTTTTTTTTTTTTTTTTTTTTTTTTTTTTTTTTTTTTTTTTTTTTTTTTTTTTTTTTTTTTTTTTTTTTTTTTTTTTTTTTTTTTTTTTTTTTTTTTTTTTTTTTTTTTTTTTTTTTTTTTTTTTTTTTTTTTTTTTTTTTTTTTTTTTTTTTTTTTTTTTTTTTTTTTTTTTTTTTTTTTTTTTTTTTTTTTTTTTTTTTTTTTTTTTTTTTTTTTTTTTTTTTTTTTTTTTTTTTTTTTTTTTTTTTTTTTTTTTTTTTTTTTTTTTTTTTTTTTTTTTTTTTTTTTTTTTTTTTTTTTTTTTTTTTTTTTTTTTTTTTTTTTTTTTTTTTTTTTTTTTTTTTTTTTTTTTTTTTTTTTTTTTTTTTTTTTTTTTTTTTTTTTTTTTTTTTTTTTTTTTTTTTTTTTTTTTTTTTTTTTTTTTTTTTTTTTTTTTTTTTTTTTTTTTTTTTTTTTTTTTTTTTTTTTTTTTTTTTTTTTTTTTTTTTTTTTTTTTTTTTTTTTTTTTTTTTTTTTTTTTTTTTTTTTTTTTTTTTTTTTTTTTTTTTTTTTTTTTTTTTTTTTTTTTTTTTTTTTTTTTTTTTTTTTTTTTTTTTTTTTTTTTTTTTTTTTTTTTTTTTTTTTTTTTTTTTTTTTTTTTTTTTTTTTTTTTTTTTTTTTTTTTTTTTTTTTTTTTTTTTTTTTTTTTTTTTTTTTTTTTTTTTTTTTTTTTTTTTTTTTTTTTTTTTTTTTTTTTTTTTTTTTTTTTTTTTTTTTTTTTTTTTTTTTTTTTTTTTTTTTTTTTTTTTTTTTTTTTTTTTTTTTTTTTTTTTTTTTTTTTTTTTTTTTTTTTTTTTTTTTTTTTTTTTTTTTTTTTTTTTTTTTTTTTTTTTTTTTTTTTTTTTTTTTTTTTTTTTTTTTTTTTTTTTTTTTTTTTTTTTTTTTTTTTTTTTTTTTTTTTTTTTTTTTTTTTTTTTTTTTTTTTTTTTTTTTTTTTTTTTTTTTTTTTTTTTTTTTTTTTTTTTTTTTTTTTTTTTTTTTTTTTTTTTTTTTTTTTTTTTTTTTTTTTTTTTTTTTTTTTTTTTTTTTTTTTTTTTTTTTTTTTTTTTTTTTTTTTTTTTTTTTTTTTTTTTTTTTTTTTTTTTTTTTTTTTTTTTTTTTTTTTTTTTTTTTTTTTTTTTTTTTTTTTTTTTTTTTTTTTTTTTTTTTTTTTTTTTTTTTTTTTTTTTTTTTTTTTTTTTTTTTTTTTTTTTTTTTTTTTTTTTTTTTTTTTTTTTTTTTTTTTTTTTTTTTTTTTTTTTTTTTTTTTTTTTTTTTTTTTTTTTTTTTTTTTTTTTTTTTTTTTTTTTTTTTTTTTTTTTTTTTTTTTTTTTTTTTTTTTTTTTTTTTTTTTTTTTTTTTTTTTTTTTTTTTTTTTTTTTTTTTTTTTTTTTTTTTTTTTTTTTTTTTTTTTTTTTTTTTTTTTTTTTTTTTTTTTTTTTTTTTTTTTTTTTTTTTTTTTTTGCTAACTTTTCACAAAAATGTCAAGGCTAATAAAAAATCATTCATAATCATACACTTTCATTCTATTTGATTTGAAAAAAAAAAACAACGAAATGCAACACAATTAAAGTCTAGACCAAAAGTAAGTTTCATAATCCGAATTAGGAAGAATACATCCGTCGTAGTTGGCTTGTAGCCAGTATGAGCTAAGACGAGATCCCGCTGCCAAGTCCCCGGGCAATTCTCTAGGCAACCACAGTACACTACTCAAGGTCTTTGGTATTGATTATACGCATTATTGAGACAAACTATACCAATATAGGAAAGTATATTTTTCTGTAACATTTTATCGCTTGCACCGTGCACGTGATAGTTGTGGGTTCGATTCTGGTCTAGAGAAATAAATCTGTTGTGACTTCATCACGGCCAAACCACTTAGCCAATTGTGATGAAATTTTATTTAGAGATACTTGAGGATCTTGGGACTACTTTTTGAGGCTATTTTTTTCTCCCTTTTTTTTACAAAAAGGCCCCCGAAAATAGTTCAGTTAGTTTATAAATAATTCTCAATTCTCCGTTATGGTTAAGCAAAGCGCGGAGTTCAGTTCCGGGACTCAACACGCAATGTCTTGTAATTGGGCGGGACGTAGAAATAAATGTTTCTATAATAAAGAGTTTCGCATTGTTTTTACATAAAATTAAATTTTAACAATCAATTCTTATCTTCACACTTTAGCCCCATAGTGTACACTTGCTGTGAGAGCAACTTTCTCCTCCTAGCTTGTGTATCGTCTTTTTCACTTATTTTTAAATATTTTGCGAGTTTACATCGTGTTGGATGACGAAACCTAAAGCTGCACTGTCCGGCCATGTTTTCTTGTGATTTCAAGTCACCACCTGGCGTTTTTTATCGTACTCAAACTAATTTCGCCATCCAATCACTAAAATAGGTCGCAATTTAAAAAGAACAATAATAAATATTTTGTTAACATTTTTTAAAGTAAACATTATCATTTTTCCCACACTAAGGAAATTGAAAAAGACATATTTAGAAAACGTATAAAAAAATTGAACGCAGCAGGATTTGAACCCGCGCCTCTTGAAAACTTTTCTAAATGACATATTTCTAAATATGTCTTTTAGAACAATAATAAGTTATAACCCGGTTATCTCCGCCCACTTCACACGATGCGGGTGAAGTGGGCAGGGAAAAAGTATGCAAATCATTAAAATTTCTACTATATAAAACAGTTGTACACAGCTTTCAAAGCGTACCAGCTACTTAACCTTGCATTGCATTTCAAAAGAAATACGAGTAAATTGCATGCACAAGACTAGACGTAACAACCCTAACGTACATGACGTGTGAAGGTTATGTCAAAAATGGCGTCAAAAAATAGGCGCATTTTGTGACAAATTCTAATTCTAGTGATAAATTATTCCTTTCTCTATTTTCATGCCATTTCGACACGCTACATTGAGTAAGTGTACCTAACGCCGCGCCGGTAAAAAAAAAAAACAACACCATTATACAATAGTAGAACAATTGGGAAGTGCCTAACTTCCCAATTGTTCTACGATAGCATAGAACTTCGAAAATATTTTCTCACTGGGCCATATTTAAATTCATGACGTCACACATAAATCGATCACCTGCACCCAATATAGTTATTTATAAATAAGTATTGATTTATACTACGCGCGTAAACTGTTATGGTGAAAATAATATCATAATAACTTATAATGAGAAAAACATCGTCCTGGTGTAGTAGTTGCGTGACCATGCAGTGGTTGTAGATTACAATACTACTCTGGGTTGATATTTAATATAAAGTTAATAAAAACTTTTACTCAATTTCACTATGTTACCCGAATATGACTTCTTAAAAAAACACATCAATTGCGTTTTTTTGAAGTGAAAACAGATTTAAAGAGCAGTGCTGGACTTTGTGACACCTGCTTGTAAACTACGCGCTTCACGTTTTCTTCCCAATAAATTAGTTTTATAATTTTCTAATATATATTTTTATTTTGACGATATCATAAATACAATTATATTATACAAGCAAATAATAAGTTATAAAATAAATTACTATAAACAAATATATATAAAAAAATTAAACATAACTTTAAAGCTGAAATAATCATCTAGGAAATCCCCCCTCAATTAGAACATCAATTCAACCTCAACCATACGAAAAACAAAATAACCTATATCCTATATAGCAATACCAACCTGGAAAAACATCCAAGTGGGGTATTCCCCCAACTTCACCGCTATACATGCTCCCAGAGCTATGAACACTGTAGATATGCTGTCACAACCGTGGTCGAACAGTTCTCCTAAAGGGGACTGGCTGCCCGTCCTGCGGGCTTGCTTCCCGTCTATAGCGTCTAAACTTTGATATATGAAGACACCTAATGCACACAATGCACATGCCCATCTCGGTGGCTCTTGTCTTGCATCTGGGCTATACCTGTAACATATATTTCTTTAATTTTATACTAGCTTTAATTAATTAGTATCTGTGCTATATTTCTACTTTAAACCCAATTTAAAAATTGTTGTATGTGACTATTTTAAAGGGGATATAAAAAAAGGCTGTAAATGTACCGTTTAGAATGTCTTATAGGTAAAAACCTAGCTGGTTAAATATGAAAACATTAAAACATGCTTGTGCTTAGTCACAGTCACATAACATTAATAAAAAAATTAACTTGACAGGACCATACAGCTTTTTGCGCATTTACTACAGTAAAAACATTTTTAGAACACGTATAAAAATTTGAATGTAGCTGGATTTGATACTTAACAGAATGCTAACATCAAAAATAAGTTGTACAAAGCATATAAAAGCAAGTGTTTGGACAGTTTCCAAGAGGTGTGGGTTCCAAACCCGCTGAGCTTACATTTTTATGTTATCTAAAAATGTTTTTCAATTTGAATTTTCTGTGCAACACTTTGAAATGTTAAAAATGAGTGTTTCACTGTACTTTAATAGTGTAATAAAATAAAATAACTAATCATTTACCACTTAAGTTATTCTATTGTTTACAATAGATATAATAAAAAAATTGCAATAATTTTCAAATAAGAATAGAAATATATGAGTTTTTTATTTTTAGTCAGTAAAACAAAGCACAATGTTGAGTTTTGTGGCTCAACACTCAGTGTGAGCTCTCCTAACTACCCTGATATGAGGCTTAAAGTCTGATTTATTGTATAAAATTTATTTAATGTGAGTATTAATTAGTATAAAACAACATACCTGAATTTTATTATCCTTAACAATTAAATACATCATATTACAATATTTAAAAAATAGTACTGCATGTAAAATGTGACAAGGTAATAAGTATAGTGTAGTAATTGCAGTCAGTAATAACCAGACTCTAATTATAAACTTTCTCAGAAACACTTTTCTGTTTACTAGAACTAGCTTTTCTATATGTACACTTCATATCATTTTCTTTAAAAATAATAATAATGAATAAATAGAATCAATATTTTGCTGAAAATTCATTTTGAAAAGTTATTTCCCTTTGCACTTTAACACTTTATTCCGAATAGCAGGTTAGACATTAGAGTAGAAACTCTACTTCGAATTCTACTCTTTTTGCCAGAATCAAGACTGCATATTGAGTGGAGGAACTCAACACCTCTCATCTCTTAACCCTCTTCATACCAGAGCAGTGAAATCTAAATAATTTACATATAATCAGTAATCACTCCCCCACGTGGCTCTACAATGACCTTGGCTATGAAATATTCGTTATTACTAGCAGTAGTATGAAATATTAAATATAATAAAAATATATACAAACTATGAAATTTTCTAGAAATATGTTGTAAAATCCAAATATGTTCAAATACATATTGGAGGTATTTTTAAATTAAATCATGTTGAGTTTAACCACTCAACATACAATGTCTTATGTCTCAGTATGGAGCAGTGTCTTGACACTAGGTTCTCTCTAAGTACCTATGCCCTGTATGAAGCTGCTCATTTAAATGAAAGTATATATAAACTCTTTTATATCTAAATTTATTGCAAACCATTTATATTATTTTTATGCCATCCATTTGTTTAAAAATAATTTGATGAAAAAAAAGAGTTGATAATTATCATGTCATTACTAAATGTAATGTAAAGTACATAATCATCAAACTTCATTATGAATTAACACATAAGCCATCCTGTTATTAATACTTTAATTTTTAAACATACATTAAAAAAGCCTTTAAATTAAAAGAACATCTTTAATTACCATTGCTATTTTCATTAACATATTATTTGTAAGTGTCATAGAGATATGAATAGCCAAAAAAATTGATTTAATACTAAAATCTGTGCAAGTCACTCAGGTTCAATGGCCTCGTAAATTTGTTATCTAATTATATTTAACAGTTTCTTAATTGATACTATAAAATTTGAAGTGATTTCAAAACTGTTGCCAAATCCTACTCTCACAATATTACATATTGGCAACTGTATCAATTATTGATATATTAATGTACATATATATAACACTTAGTATATTAAGATATTTATATGCAAAATTATTTTTATTAAATTATTTTAATTTCTTGTAACATAATTAACAATAATATTGTATAAAATGCAATTATGAAAAATATAGAAATAAAACACGTTAAATAATAATTATTGTTTCTATATTTTATAGCTAAAGTAATAATACCATATATTATGTTGTGTACTTATTGTTATAAGGAAAAATATTTGTAATTTTATTCAATATTTTTTCTTACTGCTGTCATATAAAATAACAGTCTTATTATATATGACGATAAAACATATTATAATTATTATTCGCGAATGATATAATAATAATTTATTCTTTTCGTATCTTATCAGACGGTGGCGCGACTCGCTCTGCCAATCGCACGACAGATTCCCGCATAACGGAAAAGATTGTCCAAATAATGAAAAATCTCAGAGAAGGTTGCTACAGATTACAGAACAGTTATAAAAAATAAATATGTAGGTTAAAAGAAAGTAGGAGCTTTACTGGCAAAAATGAAAGTCGTTCCGCAGCTATTCAGTATGACACAATTTTCGCAATAATTAATAAAGCAAGTGGCAATAAAAATACTCACCAAACTAATATGAGTGTGGTAACAATATTGACTATTAAACCTAAAATTGTAATGAGATTCGGCGCGAGCCATAGCGGCGTCTTAGAGACGAGCCAGCACCACCAGGGCTGAAGCCAAGCATCCAATATACTAGCACTTGTACACGAATATTTGTGTTCACTAAGTCTTTTTAACTGAGCAGCATTAAGAATCCTTTCTTTATAGAACTGCATTTTTAGTCACTGTCACGACATTTAAGAAAATAAACACTACACTTCACTATATTATAAACGATGTGAAAAATTCCCTCTTTCTATCAAATACATCACTCCACCATGTGGACCAGAAGCAATTTGACATTTTTGCAATTGAAATTTATGGTGTGGATGGTAAGTGTTAATGCGACAGCCATAGACAATAAACATTTGACACATTTTTAATGTTGGCAACACTAGCAATTGTAGCAATTTTTTTTATCACAAATATTCACAATTTTTTTGAAAACACTACATCTACGTACTTTTAAAAACTATTATCTGTAAATAAATGCTGTGTGCAGAGTATTACGTACAACTTCAATATTTTCCATTTCGAGTGTCATTGCAGAAGGGATTTGTTTTTAACTAGCACGTTCAAAAGCCATAAATTACAGATTCTGTCTTATTATAAAGAAAAATATAACAATTTATTATAGATAAGCCCGCCGGTTAACCCTCCATCATTTATACCTTCAAGCATTATGAAATAAGAAAAGTTGTTATTACGCTAATCACGTTTTTGCCTGATATATTCATGGATGTGTATGTTATATTCATATGCTCGTAAAAATCCACAGCAGATTCTAGATTATTTATATTGGAACTTAAAAAAATTACACGAGAAATAAAGTTAGTGGATGCATACTATAATTCAAAGCTAAGATAATTAGATAAGATTATTATGTCACATAACAGAGACATTTTTGTCAAATTCCAATGGGTTCCGTCACACCTTGGACTTAAGGGAAATGAGGAAGCGGACAAACTAGCAAAGCGGGCATTAGTGGAAGGTAAAAATTTAAAGATATTACCTGACTTTTTTGAAATTTTAATCAAGTACAAAAAGGAAGTCAGAAAAATTTGGAAAGAGTATTTTGGATGAGAAATCAAAATTAAAAGGAATATGGTATAAAGTTATTCAGAATAAGCTTCCTCAGATCCCATGGTTTGGTGAAAAAAAAATGACACGTGAACAAATTGTTACTGCTCTTAGGTTGCGTGCTGGGTATATTCTGTTAAAGAAATTCAGTTTTCTCATGAAGAAAGTAAATTCTCCTAACTGTGAATTGTGCGGAGTGGAGGATGATATTCACCATTTCTTAGTGGAATGTGTCCGTAATGCCGGGGCCCGTCAAGACTTAATTCGTCGATATAATTTAAATTTAAGAGATGTAGGTGTTTTCCAATGTTTATTGTCTGAACCTTGTTCTGTGGTAACTAAGATGTTGTATAAATTTAAGTATAAATAGTGTTCTTAGAAGATTAAGGAAATGCTATAATTGTGTGTTTGAAGATTGTTTTAGGGAACGATGGGGCTGACATTTTTGTATTATTACATAAAAAGACCCTAAATAAAAATAGATATGATTATAGACATATGTATTTTTGTTGACTTAAAAATGTTAAAATTTATGCATTTGATAAACCACAACTTTACGGGGGCATATGCCATTTTCTAAATTGTTAGCTAGAGTATCATGGTTCTTCATCAGGTGTTCCGTATCTTGAATTTTTATATGTTAACATCTAATGCGCATCACGCTGCACAATTTTTACTAGGGTGACATTTTGATATTTTTTATACTTTAGCTAGGCTTGCATGGTTCATGGTATAATAAAAATTATAAATCGGTGATTTTAATTTTATTTTAATTTTTATTACTAGAGAACATTTTGTTTTTTATAAAACTGCCTACAGGTTGTTTAAAGGAAGAAAAAAACACGATGATAAAATACAAAACTTTATTTCAACAATAATTACACAATTACATAATACTTTAAGACGACACACAAGTCACCATTACACTGACGACGCAAATTAATATAATATAGATATTTTCTTAAATCTTAAAATATCTACATAAAAAAATAATGATAAAAGTTTGTAAAAATTCAAAAATCATGCCAATATAGAGTATAAAAATATGTAATTTTTTTTTAAATACAATAAGGCTATGACAGAGCTTTTATATACATTATTATAGTAATATTTGTGCAAAAGCTTATGTTATTTAAGGCTTACATACTAAAATATATTTATTGTGCATTTTTATTGTCTACAGTTTTTTCTTTGTAGTATTATATTTTTCTTCCTAAGAATTGCATATTATTTATGTTATATTTTAATAAATCTATTTTTTTTATTTATTTGGAATACAATTACACATTATCAATATTTTAAATCTGTAATTGCGAAATATCTTATTATTTCATACTAAATCATAATCGTTTTACTTTCCTTTATAATATTATAACATCTGTGCTATAAAAGATTATATTATACATTTAAAAAAAATTAAACACCAGATAAAACATATTGTTAGCCATTTACACACAAGTCAAGACACAGATAATTTAGAAAAAATAAATTAAATAGGAAAATTAGCTTAAAAATACCAACCATTAAACATATTTCACTGCTACCTGCCCTTGGCCTGGTTTTTCCTGGATTCAATTCTCTTTTGCAAAGTAGTCAACAAGCCCGCTAGTACATTGTGTCCGGGCAGGCGTTTGCCAAAAAGAAGTCTTTTGACGGAGTCGTCGTACGTAAGTAGAGCGACCATGTTCTGTAGAAGAAATCCTTGGCAGTATTCTAATAGTTGTGTAGCCCCATATACCTGACAAGTAATAGTTTATAAATAAATAATTTCACTTTGATAGTTTCATTAAAAAAAAGGACAGTAATTACATATTATCCTTAACTGCCTTATTAACCAAAACTGTATTTTACAATAGAAATTTCTCAAATTTTCTACGTATTTTGAAAAAATACCTAAAATAATAAGTTTCAGTTACTTTAATCAATCTATGACTTTCACACCGCCAAGTATAGTATAGCCGTTTGATAATTTTCAAGTTTTGAATTTTCTATCAGATATATTATTAATTTGGAAATTTAAAATTGTTAATGGCTAAATTATAATTCAAATAACATAAGATAGCAACCTTAGCGTGAATATAAACAGACACAAGGTTGTGCAGGTCCACGGTCTTGGCGGCCCGCGCCTCGCAATGCCGCTGCAGCGGCAGCAGCTGGAAGAAGGAGGCGGCCGCCAGCACCTCCAGCACGTCGCCCGCCGGCAGCTCCAGAGACGAGCACCCGCCGGAGTACAGGTACTTCATTACTTGCTGTGGATGTATGTATGTTACTTTATTTTGTTTAGGATCTCTTTTGTAACTTACAATTTAATTAGATAACTTTTTCATTTTAACCGACAACTTTTAATCGTAAATTCCATATAATATGATGAACGATAGACGAACTGATTTGTGCTCAACTGGCACGCTTAAAGCGTTTGACCTAAAAACTAATCCATTGCAGTCAGGCTTACAGTATAAACTACAGTAATAAACAGGAGGACATCCTGGTGTGAGGAGAGAGGACGTATGCAGGTGCAGTAGAATTGTGCACTCTACTCTCCCTGACACCCCGCTATTAGAAAAGCGTAAAGGTAAAAAAATAACCTCAAATATATGATATCGTATATCGTTGATCTGCACGAGGGGCGGCGCGGGCGAGTGCGGGGGCGCGGGAGCGGCGGGGGCGGGGGCGGCGGGCGGCGCCAGCATGGCGCGCAGGCGGGGGGACTCCGACACCAGCACGATCTTGTGGCCGTAGAAGAGGCGGCCTTCCACCCTAATATACAAATGAGTAAAGTGTAAATAAATAATAAACTGCCATACAAAGAAGCAGATTGTAGCAATTTCATTAAACTTAAACAGAGATATTTTTTCTGTATGCAAATTGTATAACAACGTGCTTGAACAAAGTTTAATTACAAATGATGTAAAAAACCAAATCAACCATTTTTTTTAAAAACAATGAATATTATTATATTAACCTGAAAGTAACGTCAGCCAGCGAGGGGTTGTTGACGTAGGAGGGGTCGACGCGCGGGGGCGCGGGCGCGGGAGCGGCGGGCGGCGGCTCGCGCACTCCCGGCACCGCCTCCCAGCCGTAGCACGCGCACAGGATGTCCGCCAGCAGCAGCACCGTGCCCTCCTTCTGCGTACAGAGACCGTGCCCTCTCTTAGTGCTTTTAAAATAGCCGCTTTTTATGTATAAACGAAACATATACCAAAATAACATGTTTGACAAATATTGTTTATCGGTCTGTCTGTTTATTCTGCCTAATCTCTGGAACGTCTAAACCGATTTTGACGGGACTTTCAATGGCAGATAGCTGATGCAATAAGTCACGGGCGCAACTAGTATAGACGCGCTAGGCGCAACTATATAGATTTATATATTTACTTGCATAGGCTATTACTGCGATCGTCAAATAAAATAAAATGTCACTATTGACTCGAAAGACAGTTCTGCTGAGAAGAACCGGCGAGAAACTCAACTGGTTTCATAGTATTTTAGTTAGGAAACCCCAAAAATGTCATTAACTGAATGTGGTTCTTTTTATGTGTTCATTTAATAGTTTAATTCTTACAAGGAAAATATGTTTGTCATTAATAGTGCAATTTTATTATTCACTAGAAATAATAATAAAGATACCTGCAGGATTAAGCAAAAATAGCTTCACAATTTATATAAGACTCATATACTTTTTCTCATATATGTTATCATTTTAACGACTCTTCGAACCGACTGTTAGAACCAAAAAAAGGTTTACATAAACATATTTTATTTGAAATTAAAATTGCGATATGAAAAATGTAAAACTATACCTTGCTATAACGTAATATATTGAAAAGCAGAGGGAGGCACTCGTAGATGAACTGCTTGCTGTAGTGACTGTCGTCTGACGGACACACCTGGAATTGTATTAATTAAATAATAAGAACACTAACTGAAATCCAAAAAATACGCTTTTATAGGTAATCAAAGTAAAAAAATGTTCTTAGTGTAGGTGAAAAATAAAGTGACTGATTTCAAATCGTGCGGAGCATTATACAAAAATTTTAAATATTTCTGTATTTGGGAATGAAATAAGTAAAAAATATACACTTTATACCCACACTTTTATGAAAGTAGCAATAATTCTCGTCAATCGCTTTACTCTTAGTAGTTGGGTGTGTCAACTTTTATCTTTTCCGTATTTTTCTTCACAAAGCAACAATGATTGAAATCGAAATGTAAATGCACTCATTTATAATACGAATAGAGCAAAGTGTCCTGTAAAGGTACCTGCAAGAAATCCTGGAGCAGCTGGTCGATGACGTGGTCGAGCGAGGCGTCGGCGGCGGCGGCCAGCGACAGCGTCCACGCGTGCAGCGACCACGGCACGCCCAGCGCGCGCAGCTCCAGCGTTATGTCTGGGGTACGGAATGCAGGTAGCTTAAGCAAGCCTTATAAGGACAATATCATCTTCATGATTTTAAGAAATAGAAAGAATAGAAAGGTAGGCAGAGACAACCTAAAGCTAAGACACTCTGTTCTTCAATTACCTTGACTTACTTGTCACTTGTCACCAGAGCGGGGGAAGGAACGAAAATAATTTGAATATAATCATTCCCCCAAGTACTAATAAAACCCACACCCATCTTGTATAGAGTCACACTGTCAAACTCCACTACGATGGCGTCGATCCATAGACCTCATAGATGTAATCGAATTAAACCTTATAGTTGTACAAATGTATTAATTTAAATAGCTTTTTATTAATTCAAAATTATTAACATATATGAAATATCTCCTTAAAGTCTTATTTAGAAAATAAGACCATTTCTAAAACTCCCTTCATACCTAAATGGTCAGTCTCAGCAGCATAATACATAGCGTCCTGCAACGCCCTCTGCTGTTGCTTGGTGAACGGTGGTGGTCTCCCCGAAGACGGAGGAGCTCCCTCCGCCAGGACTTCCTCCAAGGAGAGGATGGCTCCTCCTCCAGCTCCTCGAGCTCCTCCTCGTACTGCTGCTCGGAGACAAGCGCGGCGGCCGTGAGTGCAACAAACTGCCACTGCACTATAAGTAGTATGAAAATGACTTCATTGTAGATATTTTGTAATTCTGAACATTATAGTTTTTTTATAGTGAATTATATGTTGTATAAGATATTTTGGGTAGTGTTATTATGTAAATTATGTAATTATGTATTAATCAGAATTTCCTTGTACAAAAATTGAAAATTGAAATGAAACCATTTACTATAGGTTGGTCACCCAATCTATGAATAAGTAAATGTGCTAGACGTTACACCTAGACGTGCCAACCGACTTGTCATTGTTACACACATTTTATTAAACTAGTAGTCGCCTGCAACTTCATTTGCGTAAACCTTATGGCCCTTGCAATTTTATCTTCGATATTGTCAACCGTAATATGTAAAATATATTTTTACTATTATCGTAGGATTATTGCGATCTACTTTCTTAGTGCTTTAAACACTCCACAACGAAGCCACTTGCCAGAATTCAGCTCTCTACGACAGTAATTTCGGCTGTGTAATGTCAGTCACTACTCAACCGAAAAGTTTCATCATGTTGATACAATTTATTGATTGTCTTAAAACACACCCATACACGCGCAATTAATATAACAAAAAATATTAAATAGCAAAATATTATAATAAGTATAACATAAAATTACCTATAACAGCCATATTGCGCGGCCGCGGAATAACAGAGAGCGTCGTTCAGTTGCGTGGAAAGAAACGGGTCCGCGCCGTGAGACAACAGCAGCTGGACCATTTCCAAGTTGCCGACGCCACACGCCATCTGAATTAACGTAATATTTACGTAATTATTATTTATTCATAGTGCCATCGCGATATACACCGTGGCTCAATTGAACTGTACCTGATAGTATATTTACAGTTAGCCACTATCCCTGTCCTGATGGCTGTAAGTGCGATCTTGACTTGGTGGAATGAAATGAAAATATTTAAATTATTTTCGTTTACTCGCACTCTTTCTATGGGAAAATTCTACACTGTCAATCCTATGGATTGTTTTAGTGACTCCAAATTATCATGGTGTTCAGAACTAGCCTTACTCTCTAAAACTGACCATAAATCATAATCCTGTGGATTAAGATCAGAACTAGGCGACGGCCAGATTTTACCACTGAGGAAGTCCAGGACACTAGTTTCAAACCAAAATTGGGCGGATCGGGCTTTATGACCCGGCGTTGAGTCTTGCTGAAAGCACCATTCTTGGTTATTGGACATGGTGTTCTTAAGGGGCTTGACTACCTTCTCAAGAATGATATCTTGATATACTTGTGCCACAACTAGTTCTATTATAGTGTTACTCCAGTTCGGTACCTGCAAAGGCGTGAGCGTGCAGACGTCGTCGCCGCGCGCCGGAGCGCCGTCCACGCGCGCGCCCGCCGCTATGAGCCGCCGCACCACCTCCACGCTGCCACCGCCGCTGCACGCGTACACCAGCGCCGTCCACCCTGTATACATTGTATGCATTTTGAATTTGTATGACACCAACATGTGATTTTTGTGATGCGTTCAAATTTATATATGTCTTTTTCCATTTCCTAGGTGTATCGCACACCGAACCGAAATAAAGAGAATAAAGAGCTTTGATTGTATACCATTCATATTTTCATATCTAACTGCATACATAGACATAATACAGGCTTGTTGATCTCAAAACTTCAACAACTTCGAACTTCGTACCAACAGTAGGCGGCGTGTATGTAGGCGCTGAGGCAGAAGAGGCAACAGAGGTGGGAGAGGCGGAGGCAGGAGAGTTCGGAGAGCGCGGTGAGAGCAGTGCGTTGTGCTGTGTCGCTGCGCCCGCAGTCTCTATGTTGGGATCTGCACCTGCTTCTAGCAGCATCTGCAAACAAAGAAGTTTTTTTTTTTAATTTTAAAATTTTTAATAGACCTTTAATTATATTATTGTTACAAATGCGATATATATATATCTTTATTAAATAATAGTAACTACTCAGTCAGTGCACTTTTCATAATATTTATTTTACTATTAATTAATTAATATTATCTATAATTATTATTAATTATTTAATCAAAGTGACGATAAAAATCAAACATAGAAACTCCTATAGGGGATGTCTCATGAAAATATTTTTATTTACCAAAATTATTGGCAAAAATTGTTATTTACCGAAATTCTTGGATTTATTATGCATTCTGATAAAGTAGGGACGTAGGTACTTATCATGAAATTATTTTCACCTCGCTAGGTTGTTCGTATTTCTCTAAATAAAGACAAAAAACGCTAGAAACTAACATAAATGAACCAAGACTACTCACAGCAACGACCTGCTCATCGCCAGACAGAGCGGCCTTCATGAGGGCGGTGAGTCCGCCAGCGTCGGCGGCGTCGAGCCCGGCGGGCGGCAGCAGCGCGCGCACGCCCGCCATCTCGCGGCCGCTCAGCAGCGCGCGCTGCGCCACGCTCAGTGCCGCGCGCGACACCTCGTCCGAAGCACGCGTGCCGCGGGACCACGACGGCTCTATTGCTTCTTCTAGGCTGTAACATGCATATGGAGATCTTATAAATACACATACTATTACTTTAATGCTTGGAATCTCAGATGAAGCGTTTGTTACCTCTGTAAAATCATAAATTTTCATTCTTTTTAATATTTAGTTTTTTACATTAGTATAGTTTATTGCATCTACTACGCTGTAGCAAATTAGTTGTTGATAAATTGCAGGTCTTTAAAAATTATGATATTTATAAAAATTTAAAATTATAATTCTGATCATTTTTAACATTTGTTATATTTTTAAAGTTATGTTATATATCTTCGGGAGGGGAGAATAGACAAGGAACAAGCAAACGTGGCACCGGCGCGCAGGCCGGGTACGAACTACTCCTTCCCCACAAGATCCCCCACAGGATACACAAATCAAGTTATTATATAAAATAAACTCGTTGTAATGACGTCAACAGGATGCACCCCACCTAACAGGCCTCGGCGGGCAGTCGGCGTGCGGCAGAAGCAGGCGCGCGGCCTGTAGCACGTCGTCGGCGTCGGGCACGGCGGGCGGCGGGCGCAGCGCGGCGTGCGCGCGCGCCACGCGCACCCACTCGCCCAGCGGCGGCAGCGCCGCGCCGCGCTCGCCCCACAGTCCCGAGCCGCAGCCCGCGCCCCCCACGCCCACGCCCACGCCCGCATTCGCTGATGTGTGCTCCAGCTGCAAATGAAAGAAAACTTAGAAAAACTACATAAATAATAAATTTAAAACAAAAATAAAACACAGTAGTTAGTCTTGCCATAAATATTGTTACAAAGAAAACCAACATTTTATATTGTACGTAACATTTATTACATTGTTTACATTATATTTTAATACATTAATATAAAACCATTAACGATATATAAAGCTTATTCGAAGTGTTCTCAATTAGCTGCAATACAGTCCTTTAAACGTTGAGGCCAGTTATCAATTACTCACGTACGCTTCCTAAACATTCTTCAATGCCAATCGTATGAATCGTTTTAAGGACTTCAAATTATCATTGTGTATAGAGTTTTTAACCAAGACTGGGTGGATCGAGAATTATGACGCGGATATCGAGTCTAAAATTTTTTTTAATTATCAGTTACAATTGACGAATATATCTCTTACAGGCTGCAAGTCCTTAGTCATCTTTTAATATACGCGACATGGTTCTAGGTGTTATCTTCATCTCGCGAGATAAACATAAAATACTACACGGATGACCAGACCTTTTTTTGTCACAACTAGAGGACATTGTACATATCAATCAAAACCGCTACACAAATATTTGATTAATATCAAGCGTATGGAGGTACATCCTTTATATTTAACATGCTTTAATTTATTTAAAAATAAACTTGTTAATAAGCTTCGTACCATTTCTACAAAGTTATCATTTAACTTGACTAATAAAAATGTGAAATACCTGTGAACATCTCATAAAGTAGTACAATGCGCGCTCCGCGCCCGGCGACATCGGCGGGTGGCGCGGCTGCACTTGCCGCAACACCGCCCTCAGCTCCGCCGCCGACCCCGCGCACGTCGTCAGTAGCACTGACGTGCCTGAACCCCCTGAACCCCCTGAACCCCCTGAACCTCCACTATTGTTTGTTCCAGCTGACGCTGCTGATCCACCTGGTGTGTGGTACATTTTAGAACGCTTCGGGACTTGAAGAGTGCTAGTTGAATGACTCTAAGTGTGCTAGTCTGTTTGTCTGTCTCTAATTTATTTTTTGCTGAGGATATGTTTAAATATTGTAGCGTATAATATGTAAAGTGTGTCAAATACACGTGGCAATTGGGATGGTATCACAAAACCAAATATAATGATTATTATATATTTGTAAAGTTAATTTTAATTTTTAGTTTATGCTCCTATTTTATTATACTAAAGAAACCTTAGATCACACGTCACACTTTATTCAGACTGGAGCAAACGCTTATATTTTAAGTAAAAACATTGCCTAAACTTTCCTTGTAAATTCCATATAGTCCAACACGTCTAAGTGCACAACAACTTCTTACACAAAAAAAAAAGACTTATTTACCAGATCCATTAGTAGTAATGCCAGAGTCATGGCTCATGCCCAGCTGGCGCTGCTCAGTGCGAGGACCACCGGTTGAGGAACCGGAACCCAAGGAACTCATGGACTCCCATCTCGACAGTGATAGAGCTCCTGTACATACGATTTATACTCAGAAAATGGTATTGCAATTTTAATTTGTTTTTGAGGTCGTACGAGTAAAAACATATAAAAAGTTTATGATCAATAATTATGAATTAATAATATTTAACATAAAAAATATTTTTATCACAATTTTATATATATTTATATATATATATATATATATACATAATAATAAACAGCCTGTCTAGGAAGTATTCCAAAGACGGCATTAGTAGGATATTTTCCGCATTAGTTAGATGTAAAGTGGAGCTCGGACAGTGGAGGTGAGTGTTAATGAGTATTTTAAAGGGCTCTTTCAAAACCTTCAGTCACTTGCAGTCTTGTCGTCGTCTCTTTGCAACGCGATGGAATGCTAAGGAATTTATTCTCGCCTATTTTTTATTTATGCACAAGTGAAATTCTAGGGACCACTCGGGTTGAGGTGGCTGCACCTGCAGTCGCATAAAGTTTATAGCTAAATCTAATAGATATTTGTATATTCCCACTAACCAGAAGCTACCCTCCCTGCATTCAAATGGCTGTACGGCTGCAGCAGTCCCCAGAGGTCGGCGCAGTTCGCGACGGCGCGGTCGATGGCGGCGGGCGTGACGCATGCGCCTGCGCCGCCCGCAACCAGCGCTGTCTCCTCCAGCAGGGTCTCCATGCCCGCGCACAGATAGATCGCTGCGTATCTTTTAAGGATATGAATGATCACAAAACTGCTTCTATTCTGCTTAGTTCCGCGCTAGTGTCAAAACACTTCGTTTGTCACTTTGAATGGCTGAACTTAACGTCGCGCTTTGTCTAATCAGAGATAAATTTGAGTATAATAATTCCTCCGAGTGGATATTGAACCCACGACTAGTCGCGTTGTCAGTCAGACACTGTACTACTGCGCCATGATACACGGATTCAACGCACATTTCTTATTACTGGTGAAAGTGATGCCACCGTGGTGCAGTTCAGAAAGTCTGAGTGTACACGTGATTGTTGTTAGTTCGATTTTTATTTATCTGCTATCGTAAAACACTTGGCTGTGGGTTCGGCCACTCGATGCGTAAATGTGAAGTTCATAAAAGAATATCTTGACACTTAGGTACACAAGGTATATTTATATAAAAAGTTTTACGTGAAAAATAAATGAAATGAAATTGTTTAGTACGAACATTTAGTATTTAAACCAGGAGACATAAACTCACTCATGCACAAAAGGAGCGACGCGAACATCCAGCATCCACCGCTGGAAGCGTCCGGGCGCAAGGGAAGTGCGTGCACGCGCCGCCGAGCCCAGCCGCCGCGCCGCACTGCCCGACGTTGCGTACATTGTTGCCGCACGTTGGCAACCCTGGCGATAGAAAAATAATCATATTCACACATAAAACATATTGTTATTGTTCTTTTTGGCCATTCTCTGCATAATGCCTTTCCTTTTACTTGGTAATAATCCCGGCATAGCCAGGGTCTGCCTTCGTACTCAAACTTCTCCACTTTGCACGATCTTTGACATCCTCAGTGGTTAGGTTACTTTGGAGCTTGTCCTCTACGTCACAGACGTATACGGTCAGCCCACATTACGCCACACATCCATCTCAGCATCTTCATTTCCGTGATGTGAAGCTCCTGAGCGTGCTGAGACAGTACTCTCCAGCATTCGGTGCCATATAAGAGAACCGATGGGATTATGCTCTTGTATATTAGTCCCTTGAGTATCACTACTGACGTGGCATCGTTCGGTGTTCAAGATTAAAAAGGTCAGTAGCAAGCATGAGGCACTTTTTGCCACTAGGTACTCTAATAAGTCTTCAGGAGGGTTGGATTGCTGCCACTCCTTAAAGGCAGCCTGCTTTTCACGAATCAGTCAAAATTTGTCTTTCATTAGTGACCACTTAACAACGAACTGACAGGATTATTCTAAATATATATGGTCTCCACGAATGAAATATCCATAACTACAGGATTGTGTAGTAATCGTGTATTTTATTTGATAAAATAATATATTTGAGGTGTAAAAAAAAAATATTTATCATCATCACTCATAACACTTATTTACCAGAGTAACTAGCCACTATACTGTCGGATCAATCATTTAATGTAAAATACCTTAATACAGGAATCAGCGAGTTGCGTACTGAGTACGATGCGGAAGGCGCCCGCGACCTCGTGCTTGGAGCAGAAGCCGAAGTTCTGAGACAGCCGCTGCGCCTCGCGTGCTATGCGGACTAGCGCTCTGTATGTTTATAATATTTGTTTATCGAATTACAGTTAAACTATTCAAGCATTAAACTATTTATAAGGTTTAAGGTTTTTATAGTAATGTATAAAATAAAATTAATTGTTTTAAGGCCAGCAAAGAAAAAAATATTTGGTAAATTGAATTATTCAATTAAAATATAAAAAAAATGTATTTCAACTTAAATGAGTGAGTGCATGAAATCATTGAAAATGAAATTAAAAAAAAGTTTGAGTGTAAACTAATAATTAGAATATAAAACAAAAATAGTTATACTCTTAGTAACAACTTGGCAATTTACGAAATGCGACTAAATTGTGTGTGGCTTTAAAATAATTAAATTGGCCATTAAAACATACAAATTAACTGTACACAATTATTATAACCGCTTCACGCTTTTCCCACTGCGTTTCCACTCTTCGCTCGAGATTCGAGACATTGCGTGTTGAGTGGCAGAACTCAAACTCAACTGTCCCACTGCGCCACGATGGTATCTTTACAAAATTTAGAAAGTAAAATAATAATAATAATATAACTTTAAACAAAACAGGTCAGTTATCACAAACCTTTGAAGTAAGTAAGCAAGTCGCGGTGGCGCGTCTGGCGCCATCCTTGCGGCGAGGTCGCGACAACGCCCCGCCTGCAGCACGCGACTCACCTCGCTCGGGGTCCAAGGGACACATCTCAGCTCCACCAGCCTGGCACATAAACGAGTTAGAAAAGCCTTTGTCTGCCTGCCTGATAGATATACCACCATTTATACCATAGGATCGACTCTTGAAATCTTATCTTCTTATCTTAGAAATTATTATAATAATTAACTTAGGGTACACTTCTGTAATTTAATTTATTCAATTCAAGTTTCATATTTATAATACGCGTTTCTCACTCATGGAAAGTATTACCCTAGAGACGGAACTTCCTTAGTGGCTAACGGTATCTAGAGTATGTCTAGATTCTATACGTGACTCAGATTGACTTCTAATTAAAGTTATGCTCCTGTGTATAACAATAACTGTTTATTTGTAACTTTCCTTATACATATGTTTTTCAATATTTAAGGATTTTATCAAACGAAGCGTGATCATTGGCCATTCAAATTCCATAAACTAAAGAGGAGAATCGAGCGCAGCTTTGAGCTTTGGGTAGTTCTTCAAGTTTATTTGTTTTATTAAAAACATTACACTAAATATATTCTTAAAACTTTGACTAAATATTTATTTACCTATTATGTGAATCCACCCACACAAATTCATCAGCACTAGTGACGTTAGTGCAAACGGTGTCGAGGGACGGTTGCCGCACAAGCGGCGCGCGTCTCCGCCGCGCCTCTGCAGCGCTACCGCTCTCTGCAATACATATTTATGAAGAAATTTTATAATATTTTAAAATGCTAATCCCACCAAATAAATTACATATATTTTTTTAATATCATCACGCAAGTAACTTGGAATACATATAGAACCTAGTGTCCACGCACACCGTTCTCCGCTTTCAGTTTGATTGGAACTTGCGTGTTGAACGTTGGTTGGCAGAACTCAATTCCACGCTTTGTCTTACTAGATAAAATACAAAGTTTATAAGAAGCACGTCAAAATTTCACCGCTACGTGTTTTTAAAAGGAAACTATTTGAAATGTTCTTACAATTGGAACCAATCACAAAACCAGTCTAAACAAATTCACCATTCACCAGTGAGCTAAATTGATACGTACGTACATGTTTCTGGATACAGACACCACAAATACAGACTAATTAATTAACGTATTTATTAGTTCTTCATGCCTAAAGGCAAGACGAAGTTTGAAAAGTATATAATAAAATAAGACAAAAACCGGATGTTGCTCATCATACCTGGTGCCCCATTATTACTACCACCACCAGCACTAGACGCGCCGGACGTGGCGGTGCTGCTACTGTCTCTCGATCGGAGTGTGAGCTGCTTGATAGCTGACCTGATGTCCTCCAGACCACCTCCACCCGGCCAGGGGGACTGTAACTGAAATATAATTAGTAGGTATCACTTATATTATACTATGGGATGCGGTAAAAAATGCGGACCTGACTGCTGGCTTTCACTTGTTGAAACTATATATATATATTTATATAATTTTTTTTTATTTATTGTTTCCTGGTTTTTGCAGTTGCAATTTATTCAAAATCGACATATTTTAGCAAATAAATAGGTATTTTCATATTTTGAGCCGCAACGTCTCATTTACCATAAGGGAAATTATGAGATTGTCCCGATAGATGTAGATCTAAAATATAAATGAACGTCGTTATTTACCTAGTAATTAACTTTTGTTAGACAAAAAAAACCCTATACAATAAATTCTCAATATTTCAAAAGTATGGACGTAAATTGGTTCTTTAAGAACATTTTTTTTACTATACTGCAAGATAACAAGTTCGTATTTTTATACCTTATTATGCGGTCGATGTTTTGTCCTAGCGTGGGGCAGCTGCCGACTCCGTCTGGGCTCATCACGCCCCGCGTCTCCGCCTCCACTGTCCGACATGGACGCGTGACCAGACGACCTATTCTCGTCTGAGCTACTGTTGCACTCTCGTACACCATTCTGTAAATGTGTATGAATATTGTTATGGTAACGTAAAAAGGAGGAATATGAAATTAATTATTGTGCTTTGTTTGTTGGAGAATTTGTGCTTTCTTTTATAAATATTATATGCGTTAGAAACACATTAAAGTCATATTTAGAAAACGTATAAAAATTTGATTGCAGCGGGATTTGAACCCGCGCCTCTGAAAAACCGTTCAAGCGCTCTGACCGCTAAGCCATGCGGTCTACGTCCAGCTACGTTGAAATTCTTATACGCTTATTACAACTTATATTTGTTGTTAGCATCTCCGATCTTTACATCTAGATTTTTACAAATTTCTGCTACCCAAAGCGTATAAGAATGCCCGCTGCGTTCAATTTTTTATACGTTTTCTAAATATGTCTTTTTCAATTTCCTAAGTGTGCGATTAACACTTTAGAAAATGTAAAAAAATATTTACAAATAGCTTTTCTCTCTCGCCAAACGATTGTTCGCAGAATAATCTTTGGGTAGCAGAAATTTGTAAAAATCTCTCTACAGAGATCCAACAAAACAAACAACAAAAATAAGTTGTAACGAGCGTATAAGAATTTAGACTTGGCCGGATGTAGAACGTATGGCTTAGCGGTCAGAGCGCTTGGACAGTTTTCAAAAGGCGCGGGTTCAAATCCCGCTGCGTTCAAATTTTTATACCTTTTCTAAATAAGTCTTTTTCAATTTCCTAAGTGTGTGATTAACACTTTAAAAAATGTAAAAAAAATAGATTAAAGTTTTAAAATAAATATTACACCCTCTACCATTTGTTGGAGATGCACCCTTATATAAAGTGACATACACGTTGCTAAGGCAAAATAGTATTTTACGCGTCTACAGCAGGTAATGTATTATTAAAAAAAAGTTTCCCCGGTATGGTAACGAAAAGCGCAGTGTTAATAAGGCTTCGTTATTCATTACGCAATGTCTAGAAAGAGGGGCCTCTAGACTAGATTTCCACTGCCTTCTTTGCCCTATGCAGAAGATACCTACGTGAAAGTAAAAAAATAATCACTAACTTGAATGGGACTCGAACCCACAATGAATCGCAGTTTACAAGCCAGACGCCACAACGGCCACAATGTAAAAATTACAGTTATCACAAAATATGAAAGATGCTTAAGAATTCATAGATCGAAATCTATAAATTATTATTGCCTAGAGATTTCTGAGAAAACTTCGGTATCCTACATTCTTTGAATAGCTTTTGGGTATATTTTAACGGCATGTTAAAATTTCTACGAATGCACGTATTCATCGTTATTTATTAATTCATTATTATTTAATATCTGGCAAAATATCTACTTAATCTATATATACTCGTATATATATAAAAATAAAATCTCGCTAAAAGTCGAGAACGGCTAAGCCGATTTGGCTAATTTTGGTTTCAAAATATTTATTGAAGTCCAAGGAAGGTTTAAAAGGTCAGAAAACCCATTCAAAACGCATTCAATACATCAAGGCCGGTCATTTAGGTAAATATTCATTTCAATTCCAGGAGCCCCGCAATAAATATTTGACACCAAATATGCCATTCATATTCAACAAATCTTCGACGATTCGGAAAATGAGACCTGATCCCGGGATAGTTCTTACAACTATCAGTTATAAGCCAGGACGACGTGAATCAGCTGTCCCACAGAGTTTTTGAATTCAGTGGGAATCCTGGCCTTCAACTCACAATTTGCAATTAAAAGTAATATCAGTTATCATCATGCTGCGTAACGTTAATCAACTTTTATTGATTACCTTCCCCTTCTCGAAAATGTCTCGATATAGACGGTATACCGATGATTCCAACGGATTTACCATTTGCTTTTAAGTGTCTACAATTTCCTCTGCATTTGTAATAACGATAATAAAAACGCAAGGTCGATCGTTCAAAGTCCCAAACTGTCCTGTCCCATCTAATCACCCGTGAAAATTATATATTTAATATATAAGAATATCCTAGCGTATTTTTTATTTTCGGTTTTCTGTTAATTTTTATTGAATGGTGGTGGTTGTAACATTTTGTTACAGTCTTTATAGTTTTTTAAACAGTTTTTAAAGTGTTAATCGCACACTTAGGAAATTGAAAAAGACATATTTAGAAAACGTATAAAAATTTCACCACGTAGAGCGCATGGCTTAGAGGTCAGAGCGCTTGAACGGTTTTCAAGAGGCGCGGGTTCAAATCCCGCTGCGTTTAAATTTTTATACATTTTATAAATATGTCTTATTATTTAAGTCTTTATAGATTAAGGTAATAATAGTGCTAAAATATGGCGTCAGGTAAAATATGTATAAGAGGTAGGTCTATAAACATATTACAAGTTCAAATGTTGTAATTCGAGATTCATCGCGGATGATTTTTAATACGACACTTGGAAGAAAACTTAGATTCTTTCCCGAAATAACTTAAAATTACCTGTAAAAATTTTAATTAGCTCAAATAACATTATAATAGATCCAACTAGCTTTCAATTTACATCAATGACTCTTATTATTTTTGAACGAATTCATTTATTATTTTTTCAACACTTATTATTATTTGTTATATTGTAATTTTTTTTATATTTTAAGGAATAGTTTAAGGTAAAACAGTACGTTTTCTTTATAATCTACTAAATGGCCTGACAGGAACTCTCATCAATTATTTTCTAGCACGTATTTCGAAGGCGACATGAGCAGGATCTTAAACTTTGGTTTGGCAGAGAGAGTAGCTCATAGCTTGCAGCTAATAGAGGTAAACGTTAATGCGCATTTTTAAGGGTCTCCTTAAGTCTACACTTGTGTCGCAAGCCCCAGGCACTGCCCCGAGCTAATCTCCCGCACGGTGAATCCAGGGAATGCTAAGAAGCTTCTTCTCTGTAAGTAGCAGCCCTAACGATCACGATCCTTTAAACAAGAACCAACTGCGCTTGAATTAAATATTTATATATGTAGGACGTAGATATATCTATCATCTGAATGCTTCGAGCTTATCTAAGCAAATATATTTAGTACTATAGTATCTGAATTTGAAGACGCTTCCTGCACTAATGACGAGCAGCTTGTTTGTTCATACCAACTATGATAGATCTATGTGGAAATATATATTGACATGGAAAACTAAGACTGCCAATTGAAAAAGATAACATTTTAATTAATAAGCTCTAATATAAATTTGAAATATATCTTGTTTATTTTTTTATTATCTATATGTTCTTTGACATGAGATTTTGAATATTAAATATGTTTTTGAAACCCCTATCACGGGTGTGGTCAGCATTTGTCTCAGCAACGACTACAATCTATTTAGTATGTTAATATTTTCGCAAAACTTGGCTTTAAATTATAACATAGTCTTCATTATCATAGTCATTTCATTGTCATAGTCTAACATTAAGTTTGACTACCCACTGCTCAGTCAGTCAGTAGCTAGGTCAGTCAGTCAGTCAGCTAAGTCAGCCAGCTAGGGTCAGTGACCCTGCTATGAGAGATAAGCGTGAAGCTGCTTTTTAATATTTTCTTCGTATTTAATTTATTTAATTCCTACCAAACTAAATTACTGCCAGTTTACGTGTTATGTTTCGCACTTTGAGTTGTTCTTAAGAGTTAATCATCACTATTTTTTCTGGGCTTTTATTTTTTCACAATCCATCATTACTGACATGAATTTTCTTTGTCTCTGTCTGTTTCCTATACTCAATATTATTGCCAAATTTTTTTGAGACGTTAATTTTGTAGGGCCTTATTCCATCATTTCATATCGTTGCAATCAAAGCCGGGTAATAAAAACCACACTAACTATACGCGAACTAAATCGAGTCATCAATAACAAAATGTTGAAAAATTTATAACTGGATTTGTTATCGTCCCAAGTCCCCCTTTCATCGTCAACTTCCCACCCATTACGCTTTTCCCTATCAAGAGATCGTGGGATTCCGTTAAAAAAACAATGCGTATATATTTTTTAGATAACACTTTCGCTATTACGCTCGTGTAATTATTGTAATCGCGGTGCGTTCACTAATTAATCAGATGCGAACGAACTTGATGAATTTAAAAAAAAATGTATATCTGTTAGTTGTAGAATAAAGTTTAAATACAACTTTTTATCATATATTTTTAGTAACAGTGCCACAGCTTCACGCTTTTTGGCGCATAGCGGTGTAGTCAGAGAGAACCTAGTCCCATGACACCCCGTTATTTAAGGCATTGCATGCTTAACTTAACTTCAAGCTTAGTCTTAACAGAGCGCAGGGTTGAAAATAATTTAAATGTAATCACTCCCACGAGTAGGAATCGAATTCACAACCAATCGTTTTACAGTCAGACGCTGTCCACAGCGCTACTAAGGCCTCATCTAAAACAACCAAAAGCCATTAAGAAGGGAAAAAATTACAAACTATGTATTTCATCGATATTTATGATCGTCTCGCGTCTGTATTATGAAGAAAAGCTTATATTACAATATATTTAATAATTTCTTATTATGTATAGTACAGTTCACTTCTTGAGACAAGATAGCAAATTGGCGTTTGTTATAGTAATAATAGATCATTGATTCAGTTACAAAAGGCTCCCTTTGCGTCGATCCAATCTACTATAATTTGAATAAACGCTAGTCGTAACTGTTATTGGACGTATGGAGGTCGATATTATTAGATGGCTCATGTAACGTGAAATAGTTGTATAAGTACATTGTACATACATATGTCTGTTTATATATAGAAAATTTTAATAAATTTGTGAGTGAAAGCAATTTATAATTCGGACGGAAAGTGGAGAACGGAGGGTATTGGCACCGAATTTTCTCTGCCTGTCCTGCTATGTGTGGAAGAACGTAAAGCAGTTTTTTTTAAATATAATTGTATTTGAAATAAACGAGGCTAACTGCATACAGTGTTTTAACGACACCTGTAGATATATTAATTGCATATACATATACTTTTAATACTAAAATTTCTAAGCTTTTCAAGTAACTATTTCAATTAAGCAATTATTTCAAGGAGAAAATATAGTCGTTTACGTAAACTATTATAATTCGTCTATGTAGCCTTTAAAAGTTTCAACTCTAAAGAAATAGCTTGCGTGTTGAGTGGCGGAGTTCAACGCCGCTTTTTGTCAAACCAGACCGGGGCAAAGCAAAGATCATAAGTTATAATGACTATGAATACGTCCCAAGAGGGGCTCGAACCCTTACTCACTGTATGCATTCAAGTAAACTATAATTTCACCATTTTACTTAACTCAACTAAATCTTACGGTATCACTTAATTTGATTCGTTTATGCGGTATTTAGTAACAAATACACATACATACAAACACGCACATATTTTAACTTATGGTTTTAGCTGGGTTTTGTACTCGTGGAGCGTGGCAAATAAAATTTAATACATTTCCAGCACGATATCGAACGCAATCAGTCCCGTAACAGTGGCGTGCGCCGGCGCAGTTCGCGGTACGAATGGAATCGATAATACTAATTTATTGAAATACCTTAATTTATTACCTTGATTTAATTGTTATTAGTTTTATAAAGACTAGTTTTTCTAGTCTAATTTGACTTGGGTTGAACAATAAAGGACAAAGTAACTTGTAAAGAGGCTCTGTGTACTACAAAAATACAGCGCAGCATAAAAACAAAATTATCATAATGTTGCCAGAAAACAAGCGAGTGTTGTGAGAATCGGGGAATTAATTAATGCGTATGAAACACTAAAATCATGTTTATATAAAAATAAAAAAATATGTTATTATAAATATATTAGATCAGATGTTCACATCTGTACTCCGTACTTCAGTACGGAGTGCCAGGGCATTAGGTTCCCTCTGACTACCCAGCTATGCAGGAAGAAGCGTGAAGGTGTAAGGCTCAAGATCAAAGAAAGTTCAAATCATAGACAATTTAGTGTCAAGGCACTCTGATCCCCACTCTCCGCCCGATATCGAGACTGTGTGTTGAGTGGTGCAACATGGCTGACTGCTACTATAAGTTTGACATGTGAATAAAGATTTATTGTAATAATATTTATTTCACTGAATAAATTACAACCCCCCTGTAGTTTAAATAACGAATTAATGCAACCCATTTAAACGATTACACACAGATTTCAATCAGCTATTCGCTACAAAGTAGCTCAGCTCGTAATTTGCAAATCGAGCCTTATATTGTATCGTAAACTATTAGCATGTAATTAACATCTTGTTTTTTACAAGTTTATTTTTAGTCTTAACATAAATCCCGAGATAACTCTACAGAAGAATAATAAAGAAATATTCCAGTGACATGTGTAGACATGTTCTGTACATTCAACTTTTTAACTTGCGATGGTAAATAAAACCCATTTATCGTGTATGTATATTGTGTTGTGTGGCGTATAATTCAGATATAACATGGCATATTATGATAAAAAACATTGCTATAAATTAAATGTCAATTTCCATATTCGCAGGTATTAATAGTAGAGTATTATTGATATACTCGTATAGAGAATATTAGAGACATTATCCTTTCTCAATCAACTCCTATGATGCACAACTAAGCATCAAACCCACGACTACATTTACCAGTTAGGATAATCAGTAAATTAAATCCCAGCTTACCTGTACAGGTTCAGTTTCTACAGGACGGTGTTCGTGTTTGGTCCTCCTCTCCAAAGCGTAACTGCTTTGGACGGGAGCGCTCCTCACTGGTGAACTGGCTACCGTTATCTGTGAGACCGCTGATACTGCCTTCAGTTGCGCCCCAGTTGGAGCTTCAGGGGTGGTTGCGGGCTGTTCTTCTGTATTTGCTGCAAATATAATGTAATCTCGCTTTATCGATTGAATAAGATCAACTAACGAACGACAGCATCTTTCTCCATTGTAGGTGACGTCACATTTTAATAAATCTGACTAATAAAATGGATAATTTAAGAATATTTGTGCGATTTTTCATTAATTTCTCCGAATTTGAATCTACAATCAACGCGTTCTGTTATGTACTTCTCGACTTTGCCACTATGATGTTAAAAATAGTAGATTTCATGAAGCAATTATTTGAAAGTTACTGTAGTATGTTTTTAAGGAGGGTCTTGCCATAAGGCAGATAAATGCAAATCAAACGTTTATGGTCTTTATATTTCTTTTATGGACTAGTGACAACGCTAAGAATGATAGGTTCCTTGCATCAAAAGTTTCTTAATAATTCTGGGAGATGGGTACAAGACGGTCGCTGAGGGGTTCCAGTGTCAAAGTCAAGCATTGTCCCATTTTAAAGATTGATCAAACAAGAAATATAAATTGCGTGTTTTAGGTAATAAATAAATCAAATATATTCGTAAACTGGAATATGGAATTAAATAGGATTTTTTTTAACAATTTTTGAAGTGTTATTTCCTAAGTTATACACTAAGGAAATTGAAAAAGACATACTTAGAAAACCGCTATGCGCTATGACTCTGAACCATGCGTTCGTAGCGGTCGGAGCGCTTCAACGGTTGTCAAGAGGCGCGGTTTCGATTCCCGCTACGTTCAAATTTTTATACGTTTTCTAAATATGTATTTTTTAATTAAATAGGAATTTTGATAAATGATATGATTATGCTCCCCAAAGAATCTTTATGCCAAATTTCAGTTTTCAAAGCACATTACTTTCTTAGTAACGGAATAGTATTACACATATAATACAGAAAAGATTTTGTCTAATTAATATGGTTTTTTCATTGAGTAGCAACTTACAACATGTTATTAGTAATGACGTAACAGTTTTGGTTCAAGTGAAAGTATACACTTCCGGCCCTTATATTATATGACTTTGTATATATATAATTTGCATAACGCACTATTAATTTGCACGTATGTGTTATTAAATTTTAGTTGTTCACTGTATCTATTTCGAGACCAGAGTCGAAGGAGTATGAAAATAATGTACAAAAATATATTCAATGAATAAAATATATGTGCAACTACAGTGTGTTTGATGTTTGCTTAATGTAACAACCGTTGCTAAGGCAACGCGTCAACGAACCTTCTCATTAATACAACGATTTTCTCTCTCAAGCAATAAATACAATCATAATTTTCTTTATTTCGTTCGTTCTCTTAAAGAAAAACCTAACTACAACTCAGTAATAGCAATAAATAATTTCATATACTAAAGCCATAAAGCAGCTAACTCTTTTATACATTATATATAATTTATATATATATAAAATTGTTGATATATAGATCTGTCACGTGTAAGTTATTGCGACAAGGTACAAGCCGTATATGGGACCATTTAGTATCCGACTTGTTATACGTACATACAGACACATAATTAAAATTTTTACTAAATCAACTTGGAAATGGCTATCATACATTTATGGTTTTTTATACATAACACACAAGTGTTATTATGTTCTTACTAACTTTATGTGCAACACACACATTTCGTTCGTATTAGTTTTGCTAATTATCTGTTTTGTTCATGGTCTGTTTGTTCACCTCGAAAATTTATTAATATTAATGATAATCGTGTAAATTAATTTCGGTCGTTTTAAGCTGCATATTTATTACTGGAATTTGGTCCTTATGGCAGTACGTTAATAGGACACTCATAATAAGTTCTTTGATTTTCGCGATTATTACACATTTTGAAATGAAACTATTTTAAACGTCAATTTAACGTCAAATGAATTAAGTCTTACTACCAGCTAAAAAATTAAACATTACAATAAAACTGTTATTTTTTAAAAAAAGAGAAAAGTCCTTTTGTATATTTTATATTATAATAAGCAAAAAAGAACGAAATCAAATCGGTTTTGGCAGTAGAGTTTAAAAATTGAGAAGCCCTAAATGCGGCAACAAGACTTTGACTGACATTTTGTTAATTGTATATTATTAAGTCAGTCAACTCAACAAAGCTCCTAAAATACTTACATGAAAAAATGTAAATCTTATTTTAAATTATAATGGCATCGAGGCCGTACTTGAGACGGTACGGTTGTGGGTTTCACCAATCCAGAAGGACCAAGCTCCACTCAGTACACAATTTCGCATATTGAAAATCAGCGAAAGCTGGACAACGGAGGGTTGAACATTAAGTTCTCTTTGCCAAACCCGCTAAAGGTTAAAAAAGGTTAAAAGGAGATGCGTGAAAGTAAAAAAAACATTAGTACTTATAATAATATTACTTTCGATTACATATAAAGCCATCAGTTTCCCACGCGACTTTGCAAAGATTGCATTTATAGCTAGAGTTCACTTTTCCTATAAAAACTACGAGATTTTCCCCGAGATCGAAAGCGTCGATAGCTGTTCATTTGCTGATAGATTCAGCTTGAGAAATTTACATTTTTATGCACAGTTCTTAAAGCGTTTATAAAAACCGATAGGTAATTGGGTAACTGTATTGTTCAAATAAATCAATATTTTATTAAATATCTAAAAAAACCATTTCATTTAAAAATATTTAATTCTAAATTATAAATGATACAGGTATTATACGAATAAGTCACGGCGACGAGAACACAATAAATAATTATATTTTCCGCTTCGTAGGCAAAATTTATGCATAGCTTAGTTAGCGTTAGGATGTAATCCCCAAAAAGTGGGGGGTATCAATTGAAAATTGTACCTCAATTAGTTCTTTTCAATGAACGCACAATTAATATGCGTAAAAAGCAATTTAATATCCAATGAAAGAATAAACACAACTGATTTCTGCAATCTGCAGAAAGGGTCCTCTTAATTTTTTTAAGCTTTATGCTTATTACTCGCATGGCAGGGTCAAGGCATCGCAGAGAGAAAAATAATGTTAAAAGACTCGTTCTCCACTTTCCGCCCGAATCCGAGATACGACGTGCAACACATGTGTGTTAAAAATAAAAATTAAATTGTTGAAATGAATGATTAGAGTACTATACAGATAGATACACAATTTATCAAATAAGTATAAAAAACCTGCACAATGTATTTTAGCTCTATTTATGATATACATGAAACTTGAAGATTTCATCTAACGATAGCCTGTTATGGTCTAATTCCTGAGATGTCGACGAAATACTTGATTTCCGACAGACCGTTGTTCGTGGAACATGTGTAATCATTATTGGTGAATGGAATTTGTATTTGCATAGTTTTCATAAATGTACTTTAATTTAGAAAGTTTTATCTTTTTAGCTGTCATACATAGCTTTTAGCGGTCATACATACAGCTATGCACTGTCTATTCTAGTAAACAAGTCATATTATAGAAAAATATTTTGTGTACTTTTGTGCCTAGATTGGACTGGATATAATCTCTTAAATGAGATTTGACGCATCAACGTTCAATATTTTTTAAATCAACCATAATCGAGCAAAGTTACATAATACAATTTGTTAAATAATTTCTAACAAAGGCGCTGAATCTGAATGTTATCACGATTGGTTGTGGGTTCGAGTCCCACTCGATGGAATCATCATAATTAAATTATTTTCATTTTCTTCGCTCTGGTGAACAAGAAAAAGTACAGCATTGAATTCTGCCACTGACTGACTGCCGCAATGTCTCGAATTCAGACGGAAAGTGGAGAACGGACTGTCTTGACACTAGGTTTTTTCAGACTGCCCTGTACATATATAAAGCGTGAAGCTGAAAAAGTTATAACCTTATATAATAAATATTTAGATTTGTATGTCAACAAACAGATAATATCGTTGTTATGAAGTTCTTGGGTTTCGCAGAACACCTTCGGTAATGCGCATACTTGCCTATTTACTTAGTGACCTAGAACGTGTTAAGTTACAGCTGTGTTTCTTACAGAATTTTACTATTAATTTGCATATTTGTCCCGTAAAGTACAATGTTGTTTAAATAACTTTAAAATCTATATATAATGTATTTTGGTATTCATAAATACATTTTAGAACAGATGACGTTTCGAACACTTTACAATAATGTGTGGTCATAGAAAGATTGATAAAGTATGCATAAAAGTAATAACGTAGAATGATGTCCTACTAATATTTTGCTTTTGTAAAAGGAGCTGTAGCTGTTGCTAAAACAATGTATACAAAATCTTAGAATATCGTACTTTTAAATCATAGGTACTTACGTACATACGTGGCACCACTTTTATTTCTTTATGCAATACTTATAGGATAAAATTGCACCCGGGGAAATAATTAAAAAAAATATATTTGAAAAATCTAATTTGTTTCGACAAATTGTGGTTATCAGCTTAACTAACTATCAAACAATATTAAAAAAATTCAAATTTAGAGACAGTGCGAATGTATATAATTCAAAATATCATTATATTTGTAAGCGTATATCTTTATAATTTGCAAGAAATGTGTAAAGCAACCTTTCACAAAACAAATATTAAAAACAAACATACGTTTAACTAGTGGTTCCGTAGGCAGTGGTGGGGTGGTCGCTCGATGCGCGTGTGGTGGTGGCGATAAACGCCGCGCGTGCGCCGCTGCGGCCCCCGCCACGCGCACCCGCAGCGCCCGCGCACCGGACACACTGGCGCACCAAGTGTCCTCTGGCCGGCAGCCACTTGATGGCCTGTAAAGAAATTTATTATAAAAATATTTAGTTAACTTTATGACACTTACCATTCTACTATTATACTATTTCAAGTTCCACTAGATCCGACTTTAAAATGTGAAAATCCTTTGTTTTTCGTTTTCGACATACTAAATTTCATCTTTCATTTGCATTGTGTGTAAATATTATCACAATATAAAATTTCATCTCAGTCACTCAGTAAGATCTCAGTTTATAAATGTTAATCCTATCGTTATCTAATTTCCGCCCAAATTCAAAACATCTGATCATCACATATTCTTCGCCAGAACGGAGGAATGTGAGAAACAGATAAATTAAGATCGTTAGCGTCGATCATGGAAGGTCGTGAGCGAAGACAAAGTAAGAATCGAATTCGTTGTAAGTTCGATCCGATTGTGAGTTCGATGAAATCACGATTACAGTCAGACACTGACCCACTGCGCCACGATGACCTCAAGCCAAAAATAGAGAACGGAATGTATTGAGGCTAGGATCTGTTTTTCTACGCTGATATGCGGCAACAAGCGTGAAAGAGTGTTAAATCTTATTAAAAAAGGAAGTGGAGGAAAATGAATATCTGAAGTGATCAACGGAGTGGTATGATCACTAACTTATTTTTACCCATCTCATTAATGCAAAAAATGTGTCTAAGAATAAAATACGTGTCGTTTGGTGTAATTTCAGATTTTGTAAATTCATTATATTAGAAATATTAGAAACTTTTAGTTTTGGCTGCCAGAAAGAGAGAGAGAGAGAGAGAAGAGTCCTAGCATTTAATACAGCAGAGTTCTCAGATACACTGGACGAAAAGGGCATCAAGCGCCCTAGCCAGTAGGCTTAGCTCGGACTGAGCGAAGCAAAGTCCCCCACGACAAACGGTGTCGCAAGTCGAGGTTCGAGTCTCACATGAGGCGCCCTTGCGTCACCGTGAAACTAAATTGATTGTTTCCTCTCGAGGTCTCCAAGCCAAGGTCGGAGCTCTTTTAGCTCGGCTTCCCCCAAAACCCGGTGACGCTGTAGAGGCCACTATGGCCAACAGCATACTACACAATCGAAAAAAAAAATCAGATACACTGGGGGGGTAGCTAAAATTCTATAGGCACTGCTTGCAACAATCTAAAAGTAACTACCAGTAGACCAAAAAAAATAACAAATAAGATTTTTTTTTTATTATTTTCTAAAATATTTTTAAGCACTGCCTTTGTTTGTAACAGAAACAAATCCTCAAATTAAACGTAACGTAAAATAAACATAAATATCTATGGTGTACCAAGTTTATTATAAACTAGTGATACTCCGCAACTATGTTTGCGTAGACTATAAAACGTAAAGTACCGTTTTATTCCGTCCCCGTTAGAATTTTTAGAAATCCTCTCTTGTGCTCCCTTCACTCTCCAAGGACGAAGGCCCAGTCGTTTAGACTATAAGTCGTCAGTGAGTCACCCAGTAACGCAAGAGTTTTATATGTCCGTATATACGAGGGATGTATGGGTTGGTATAATATTAATAAGCATTTGGATTCGTTTTATTCATGGGGACAATAAATTATAAATAAAAAAGCAAGCAAATGAGACACGTTCACGTAAAAAATACTTAAAATAACATAAAACAGTAATTACTAGTAAAACTTAAAGTTAAAAGTGACTGACTGCCCTAAAAATATGTATATAGATTAGGAGTTAAACCAAGTATAAGCATATTTTCTTGCCCGAGTAGGCGCGCAAGTAGCTCCGCGCACTACCCTGAGCAGGCTGTCAAGGGTGACCCATCACCCTCGACGCCACGACAAGATTGCCGCCCGGGTTCAAGATTGAGTTACCCGTGGCCTCAGCTAGTGACAGTCGAGGAGGAGCACCGTGAGGGTTTAGTGGGTATACGGACGGCTTACATCTGCGAGTCAAGAGTCCCACATAACCACGTCCGATTCCCCAATTAGGCTGGTATCCGTAACAGATTTTGACACTCTAAAAAAAGCCCTCGTCGTCACTTCAAGTCATCCATCAACAGAATTTACAAATATAAACGTAAATTGTAATTATTAAATATTTTCGCATCAAAAACAACAAAAAACTTTTGAACAGCCCGAGAAGTACGGAAAGAGGTCAATCGTCTGGTTACGATCTCCAGATACACCTGCCGTAATGGCAGCTTAAACGATATACAATAATAATATCGCGATTCGAGTTTGTGTGTTCAATTGCTTTTCAAGTTATACTCGCACCACTCGAGTCTTGATAAATAAGCTTCAATTACAATGATTATAGGAACCTATATTTGAAATGTTTGTATTGGACTTTGTAAAAGCCTATAAATAAGCTTTAAGTCGTTTTCATGCAGCATAAAGTAAATAAAATAAGTCGTTTTATTAAAGAATATGCTAGCGTGTATTTTAGTTGCACAAAAAATTTGGTAATACTTGAATTTATGTAAAGTCGACCTTGGGGACTTAAGGGACTAAAAGCTCTATTCATTTTAGTTCAAGTTTAAGTTCACAAGATTATAAATCGCATATGGGCTATAGGCTAGGACACTGCGCTCTCACCCAGGAAGCTAGGGGTCAATTCCCAGTATCGGATATTTCTATTATTTTATACAAAAGTAACATACACCTTAGTCTATCAATAGTTTCTGTCCTCCACCACACTCCTCCTCTTACTGAGCGGTACCTAATGTTTTACTATTTAACAATATAGAAATTTAAAAGAGGGATTTTAGCCTACACTAACGCACGAATGATACAGAGAGGGGAGGATGATATCAGACGAGTATGAATCAGCGGGACCAATATGGACCCGTGCAGCAAAGGACTGACAAACATAAAAAGCTTTAGAGGAGGCCTATGACGGAGGACAAGTTGAAACTAATTAAAGACCGTTCGCCGAAAAATATATACAAAATCACTGTTTACAATTTGTTCTAAATTAAATTTGAGCATTTATCATATTTATATAGCATGCAAGCAGGCTAGACTAACAATAAAGACTTATTTATTTTATTTAAAAGCCCGAACGGCTTCGTTTAGATACTTGTTTAAATTAAATACATAATTATCTTTATGCTAATATAAGCATGTATCGAGGAGATAAAAATATATTTAAAATCTCATATAACGGTAAACAGCAATAAAGTTCTGTCGATACCCGTTGGATAGCGTGACGGAGTTGCCGCGTCGAATCGCCCTAATGTCCTTGACGACCAACTGTTTTTTGACTTACTTTTCTCTTATTATTTACTAAAAAATTTTAAAGTGTATATATATACATTTATTATAAGGATTACAGTAGAGGATCTATCCTGGTCTTAATAGAGTCGAAGAGGGCAAAAGTAAAGGAATGTCCGTCGTAATATTAGGTCAGATTACAAACAAAAGTTAGTAGTAGTAGTAAAAAATTTAACAATTTTAGAAAACTGTCCAAGGACCTCAGACGATTTCCGAGAGGGGATATGGGGGAGTCTGAGTACGTAGAAATTTTTATACGTTTCCAAAAATATTCTTCATATCTTAATTAATATTGTTTTTTAAAATATTAAAAAGTTAAGTTCAGGCTCTTATTTGGAACGATTACACAGGCTGTATCTAACAAGGAAACAGGTAAAAATTGCTTTAAACAAACAATGCTAAATGAAAATATTATATATAACACTTTGTATTTTCTATCTATATTCTATACATGTATACTTAGAAACTGCGTAATTTCCTATTAATAAAGGAAAGTGTCAGTACAAGGTGAATGAACACATAATTATAATAGCTTTACACTTGCTAAGTACTTACTTTTAAATAGTTTTCATATTTCAAAGTGTATTAACATATGTAAACAACGCCATAACCGACGCGGCGCTTTGTTACAAAATTTGACTGGAAACGCGACGGTTTATTTTCATTTCCCTGCTCGTATTAGGTAATTCGTAGTAAGTTCCAATCCTACTCAAAAGAAATGTTGATTCCTGTCAATTAGCAAGTAATAGGTGGAATCAGAGACCACTATCGATCCCGCTATAAATATGATGAATGCGAGAGGCCGTAAAGTAAAATGTAAAGAAAACATTACTGATAAGCCTAACCAATAGTTACGAGGTCTATATAAAGATATGAGATAAAAGTGAAAGTGGGAAAACACCTCATCATCACAAGGCAGGAAGCGCAGCGGTACTTACACTTGTAAGTGTTTTTTATTTATGTGAATATTGTTGTGTAACATCACGGGAAATTGATCGTTAACTTTACTTCCAGTCAACTTGTTATTGATACGAAAATAAACAAATTAGGTAAATAAATTTGAATGCCAAATTTGGATGTCAAAAGCAAAGTGCTTGAATGTAACCGATGGTCGTGTAATCTACAGTCAAAGAGGTTAGAAGTTTAGTTGACAATATTCATCGGGGATGACGAAGTGCGATGTTCATCTTTAATGTATTTCAAACGCCCAGGAAACAGGAACTGAGTAATATATCATGACTGAATTCTTTAAAAGCTTCTTTCTTTCCAGTTTCACGCTTTTTCCAGCATAGCAGGGTAGGCAAATAGAACCTAGAAGACACTCCTTTCTCTGCTTTCAGCCCGGATTCGAGACATTGCATATTCAATGGCGGAACTCAGCACCGCGCTTTGTCTCATCAGCAGAGCGGAAAAATGAATATAATTCAAATATATCCATTCCCCAGACTGTAAACATAGTAATTATATGTGAACTCTTTTAAACAAATACGATCATCGTTTTAACGCTCATCTATTTGAATTGAAAAAGAACTTACGTCCTCCATTTTCCATTTTCATTTGACAGACTCATTAACCACTGGGTATAACGGAATAAATCATTATAAACGGCTGTAAAAAGTACACGTTACGTGTCTTCGTACATAATCTTTAAAATTAGACTCTCTTTCAAATGTATAACTGTAATAATATCGAGCATTCTGAAAAACTGAAAAATAACATTCAACTATTTCTTTTAACCATAGGACGCAATAAGTTTTGTATCTGTGTTCCTTTTATCTGCGTCCTTTTAACTAAGTTGTACAAATAATTATAAAATATATTAAGAAAAATACAATAAAAAAAATTAAAATTGTCTCTCTTGACAAGTTGTTGAAGGCTTACATAAATATAAATGAACACTCAACAAGTTCAGAAGTGATCAAACAAGGAAAGTAAACTGTCGACTTAAAACATTCTCGATATGTCGTACATGCGACATTAAAACGTCAGCGGAATAAATATGAAATATTATATAAAAATTATATGAACTGACACATATGAATGTTGTTGATAATCAATTCATTTGCACGGCAGAGAGAATCTCGCGTACCACCTTAGTTCTTTTTGGCATCTTCACGGTTTTTCTCACTTAGCAGGAACCTAATGTCAAGAGACTCCAATTTTCACGCAAATAAGAGACATGCTTGTTGAACTTTTGAACGAAACTTGACGGAGCGCTTACCAGAGCGGAGAAATCAAAATAATTTTAATATATTCCTCAGAAAGGGTATCGAACCTACAATCAATAGCGTTTGCAATCATACGCTGTTCCACTGCGCCACGTTGGCTTTAACATATTAGGCAACGTCTACCTGTGGCGAGGTGAATATAATTGAAAATAGTGTTGCTGAAACCTTTCTAAACATTACATTTGATAATCTTAGATTATTTTATAATATAAAATTTGTGAAAAAATAAGACATATAATTTCACCAGCCTTTGTTTTTTGAGTTTAATTCTATATATAAAATATAAAATATTATTGGGACTTGACACTACCCTGCTATAACAAAAAATACTATTGGTATTGATTGAAACCACTAATAGATAATGTTAATAAAATGTATTAAAGCCCACTCAATTCCAAAACAAGCTTAACCTCGTCGCTGTACACTTGATATATACATAGTATATATAAAAAAATTTCCTACATGGGTATCGATTAAGTGTACACCTCATGTCGCTTCAGTATCCAAAAAAGAAAGAATATATTTTTATAATTAAGTAAAAATATTTTTTTTCTTTATAGGTGTTTATCTTGATACATTAGACGTGAGGGAAGGCGATGAGTTCCACCACTCAACGCGCAATGTCTCGACTTCAGGTGGAGAACGGAGTGCCTTGACACCAAGTCAGAAAAAGCGTGAAGCTGTGTGCTTGTTTGTTTATCGCTTTGCTTGTATATGTAATAATTGTTAAATATTTTAAAAGTGTTCCATCACTATTGAATAAAAGAAAACTATTTATACAACTTTCGTAAGTATTCATGTTTTGAAATGAGATAACATACATCATAATATGTACATTCTGAAGTAAGGTCTAAGGCCTCTATTTCCAGCGATGCGTAACCGCAATGTGTTACAGACCAAAACAAATTATGGACGCGCGATAATCGAGTCTCCGTAAAGTAGACTCGGTATAGGCAATGGTGCAGGCCGTGGAACGCTGTGGTACATAAACGGCCTCGATGATATGGAATTCATTCATCATTATGGAAACGTTTTCTTGAATATAAAGTTCTGGACAATGGGATTTAAACCTACAAACATCTTTTAGAGTTAAAACTGTCCTCAAACTGTCATGAAAAGTGAAGTTTAGGCAGCTTTTTTCTTGTTTAACAAGTGTTTAGTATGTGTTTATAAATATATTTATTTTAACTTTCTTTATAATTTATATAAAACATGTTTTTAGAGCATACATGTGTGCGAATACGCAAAATCAGATAATTATGAGAATTGTCTGCGAAATTAGAAAGTGAAGTTAATCCCTTGTGAAATCATGAAATGACGATTTTAGAATAAAAATAGTTATAAATGCGGTTCTCAAGGAAGTTATGTGATCAGACAATAATTAAAAACGCAAGAGACATAAGATGGCAAATAAGAAATTATCATAACTGTATATTGTTTTACGTAAGTACAGTGTTATTGTGGTTTGTATTTATCACTACACAAGGATGTCTTCCAGACAACCTTAAAATTGGGAGATTTGGAAGGGAGTTATATAGCGTGGAGTGGTGTGAAAGTGTGAAAACATCCTTATACAAAGACAGAAGGGTTCAAAATTACCCTGTAAATCTGTACTATTATAATATACTAATATATATATGATAATATTTTAGTCTTTAGGCATAAAATAAAAAAGAGTCTTAATATTTGTAAATTTACAGTACGTTACTTAAGTATATAAATAAAATCAATATAAATTTTACTAATGAGTCCAATACGGCACAACGACCAAACAAGTTTTTTTTGGAAATGTTTTTTTATATTTTCACCAGATCATTTGCGAACGAAATAACTTTCTTTTGCTTAAACTTTTTTTAATGACCAAGGAATTTAGTTGTAGAATAGAATAATATTGAACTTAATACAAAAAGTGTTTTGAGAACTTAATTTTAATGGGAAGTCATATAATTAGCAGTGCGACTGCTAGTGCGGTGTCAACGGCCAAACAGACGATTGTTATCAAAGGAATCAAAATGTAATTAAAGCGAATACTTCCCGCAGTCGTTTCCTCGAGCCTCGATTTCAACCACATATTTGGCAATCGACTACTGCGGCCATCTCACAGTAATATGCGTTGTAAATGCCAAAATCTCTGGCTGAATCTTGTGATAATGCTGGCTAATCAAAAAATACTGTGCAAATATTTACACCGGCGATTTCTCTGCATATTCTACATTACAATGCATTTGCCGCCGTTTCCTGGAGTCACAATTCACATTCATTAACAAGCTTAAGTCACACACTAACGGTATAAGAGAATTCATTAAGCTTGTATTAAGCAGTTGGAATTGAGGTCAGAGTGTCTAATAACTAGATAACTTAATGTAAATGAGAGCATCTTACCGTTTTCGCCAGTTTTGAATAAAACTCCAGTCACATTGATCCTCCTTATCCAATACTGTAGCCTCATTTTGGTCTTCTCGTCCATTCCCGTGGACCAACTCCACCAATTGACGAGCTCTCTCAAAATTTCCTTCGAATTCGACCACCAAAAATCCGTCAGAACTCATTGTTTCTCGAACATATCTTTTTTATATGTCGCATCATTTATAACCACTTCATTCTCTTTCACCTCTTCAGTCTTGATCTCTGAATAAATCGCTTCTGGTACTTCTATTTCGGATATCAACTGCGTTCCACCCTTATCAACGTCGGTATTAGGTTCGAAGTTTCCTAAATTTGATATTTCTCGATTTACATAGATAGCTTCCTCTTTCTGTGTTTCTTTCTGTTTATTTTCTTCTTTCTTCTGCTCGCTGTGTTTACGAATTATTGAATCTCCAAAATATATAACAACTTTGTTGTTATTTTGAGTAATTTTGTTAGCGAGGCCTCCCTCGGTGAGGGGTAAGTTCGCTTTCCTATTTCTTTCATGTGACAATCTTTCTGTTAGCTCGTCATAGCAAGGTGGGCGATTGCTATATATTTTTTTATCAGCAGCCTCCTTATTCGCAGCAATCTTCTTTTCAACACTTTGATATACTGGTGGTCGGCAACAGTCATCCTGTGAACCCCATTGCTTAGGCTCACTATAGATGTGTTCGGGCGGAGACGCCGCCCGCTGCAGCGGTATATATTTTTCATGGACGTTTTTAGAACTGGGTGCGTCGTTTTTCCTGAAATTCAAGACACTTCTACGTACATCCTGTTCATTGGTAATTTTTTTGGACCGCGAATTACCAAGTAGTTTGAATATAGGTTTGTGCTCAGAGCTGGGTGCCTTGCGCATTGCGAAAGGGCCTTCCTCTGTTTGCTGATACAGCTGTTCACAGCTGGTAGACTTATGTGGCGGCACGCGCGATTTGGCGGGCGGGATCGGTTCCCTACTCTGCCAGTGCCGCACAGACAGCCTCGCGGCTCCTCGTATAAACTTCATGGGCTCCCAGGCCTCTGCCTTCTTGAGTATGAAATTGTCGCACATATTGTGTTTTGGTTTACGAGTATCGGCGCGACAGGACTGTAGCTCTCTGCAAAGGAAGCAAGAGCAGCGCGCCGGACACAGCATGACTGTTCGAGCGCACCGGTCGCACTGCCGACGCCGCCACTCCAAGAAGCATTGTTAACCCCGCTACCAACCAACGCTTACATCTTAGCGATACCGTTCAAACTTTATCTATTTCTTACACGAAAGTTCGTTCAAAAACATAGTACGGCGATAACTATAACAGTAACAGTTACATGACTAATGCGTAAATGTTATTTAAATATGTGATAATAATAACAATATAAAAATATTTTCGCCTTTCGATACTACTTTCATAGTAAAATGTTCTTCTAGTACAATTGAGCAACATAGAAATTTATTTTGGAAGTAGAGAAATCGGCACACAGATGTGCCAAATCACTCAACTCGTTTCGATTAAACACAAATGCATCTGCACATTACCAATAACGGCTGAGCGCATTAAGTACATGCGAGTACATACATTGCATTGCTCGGGGTGAATGGAACCGTAAGTATTACTAAATATAGAGTAGGCACTTGAAAACGGTCTCTATTTTCATGTCCGGTCGATAATATCTCGCACGAAACTAATAAAATGTTGATACGCCTATTAATAATAATAATAAATATTTAATGAGTTTATGTACTTATTTTAAAATAGCTTAAAAACACTTGTCGCTATTAGTCGCTTAGGTGTAACTAAGATGAAAGAGATATCGTCACAGAGTTGTAAGTACAAGTGTGATTTGTGTATTGAAATATTTATTTGAACATACTTATAAACGTATAAAAATTTGAACGTAGCAGTAATCGAACCGGCACTTCTTTGAGTTCGTCCAAGAGGTGTAACCAATTAAGATATACATTCTTATCGAGTTGCATTAACATTCTATACGCTTTTGACAATTTATTTTTCTATAAAATATTCATACTTTTTTAAATATATACCTCCTTTCTCCGCTCTATCTAGGAGCATCGCGATGAAGAAGGTCGCATCAACAATCAAGTTACCGACGTAAAGTCAAAACTTATACGTATAAGCTGAAATTTGGAATGTAGAGGTTCCTAGAGGAGTGGAGGAAGTTCTTACTGTAATGGAATATGAGATTTTACGTTCAACAGTCGAAACTGCGGAATGTAGAAATCGAAACAGTATGGCAACTGACAAGAGTCTAAAAGTTCATGCAAGCAAACGACAACTTCTTCTTAATATCAATATTATTAACGTGGGAATTGAACCCACAATCATCACTCTCTGGATGTACCAGACCTATAACCTTAAAGATGCGAAACACTAAGTAATATCAATGTTTATTAATAAACTTCTTCTCACTCTCCCATGAATGTCAAAATTGAATTTATTACAGTTATAATTTACATAGCTGTCGTCACGTTGCAGCGGATAAATGTGGAGCCTTAAATAGCATGTTGGAAGTAACTCGTTCTCATTCTCAGAGAAAATGTACCTTAAGATATTATACAGGAACATTTTTTTACACCAATGGCTAAAGTACTTTACTTTAGCCTAAATTATTGATAAAACTGTTAAATATTATCAATGAAGCCATATTTGAATAACTACGCCATATATTGATATTTAATATTTTTATTCACCCTCCGCCAATTTAAAGAGGCAGATTAATAATTAATAATTTAATTTTCTCGTCTTTGAGTTATTGTGGTGGATTTGGATTTGAACGGTATGTCGACCAGGCCAATTATAAATAAAAATATTTAAAACCTTAAATTCGGTGGACATTAAAGAACTTATTGTCCTAAGACTTTTTTTCTAATCATTATATACGGAAAAAGTGACAATGTAACATCTTACATCACGGAAAAGTGTCAGAGAAAAACTAATTTCAAGACACTAAGTTGCCAAATTTTCACCCGAAATCGAGACATTGAGTGTAGAGTGACGGAACACTGCGCCACGATAATTTAGAAACGATCTAACCGCAACACTGTATCGTCGTCTATTAATTATTATTAAAAGTATAAAAATAAACAAAAAATATATCACCGGATATATGACCATTTAAATTAAAATATTGTAATTTGATCACACTTACATTAATATTAGCGTACGAAGTTAATGGAAGCTGTTTTTTTTTTGTTTTGCTCAGATTTGATAATTGCCTTCATCTATAGAATAGTATATATATATATTCTTCACATTAATTGGAGCATATTTTAACATTACTTCTTTTCTTGGCGCCAACGAATGAATATTCCGCTCGTTGATGTTTTTTTGACAGCTAGGCAAAAAAAGACAATATCATACAGCCAATCAAGTAACATTAGTTGTACATGTTTAATAAAACATTCATTGAGTATAAATAAATAAAAGTATAAAGTTGTAAAATGATTTATAGAATTTTATTTTATCTGTGAAAATTTTATCATTTGGATATAAAACTCACATCTACCATGTACAGCTAGACCCTGTCCTACTGCGCCTTGACGTTACGTCAAGCCCTGAGATGAATGAAACAATCTTAGTACAGGATACAATTATTATTTTTGTATACTATTAGAGTCTAAAAATATAACTTTAAAGTGCTGTTATAACATTCACTTCTTTTTTATGACTACAGTCACAACGTCGTAAAGAGAATATCGCTGCCTTATTAGAGAAAAAAAAAAACACTTTTTTTAGATAACAATTACGACTTAACTTGTGAAATAATTTAACATTCACTTTACTATGGCCGTGGAGTATTCGTAAGTAAATTTAACTGCTAACCGTGTAATGCACTCAAATATGCATATTGTGTTTAACTTGATTTAAAATTTAAAACCACGTCATCGACTTTTTGGTCGCGTTTGTGAATTAAGTTTCTTAGCGATGTTATTATACATGATGACAACCTTAGATATATTCAAAGCCTGCTATAAACTAGAAGTTACTAATTAACTTGTTAAAAAGGATATTGTTAAAAATAAATAGTTTAGTAAGTTTGGGAAGCTTTTCGGTAAAAAGCATAACTCTGGTTTAATATATTCGAAAATGTTTAACTTTTCTTAAATATTTATGTAAGTAAATACGTACTAATTTGTAAAATGAAATATGGAGTAACATTTTAATAGGTTATTTCTTGTTAACCGCAAAATATAGTGAATGCGTTTTTATAAGAGTATAAATGAGAATTTCAAAAATAAAATGAACACCAACCGTGATATTACAAATACCAAAATACCGATAACAGTTGTTATATCATTTGACGAGCTCACAGGTTAATAACTTAAAATTTCAAAGGTTCTCATTGTATATAAGAAATATTTAAACTACAAAGTGGGACAAATATATCGTGATACAAGTGCAAAGTATTATATTTGAATTTGCCTGATAGAAAGCGATGCGCAAATTTCATTTTGTGTACTAAATATTTTCATTTTGTCGATCTGGTTAAACAAAGCGTCAGGTTACAAAGAATGTCGCTAATTGAAAAGATGTCGGAGAATGGAGTTTTTTCATACATTTTTACCTACCTAATTATATCTTAATCCAAGATTTTATTTTAAATCGATTTGAAGTCATTTCATGAAAATGGAGCAGTGAACTATGACGACCAATCAAATACATAAATAAATAAATTCCTAAGCAAACGTAGAAAAGATGCTTACGCATATCAAAACCCGTGTCTTTGTCCAAATAAATAATTATAAAGCGAACCCACAACCTCTAGTTCAGACATCCGCCAGAATATTAACATGTCAGCTATATGAAAAAATCTGTACACAATATTGAGAATTGAACCTTAGACGTCTTTAGAAATTGAATAACCACTAGACCAACCAGCCAGCCAAGCAACACGGTAACGAGCTCACTACGAAATTGTTTGTTTAATTTAAATAATCCATTCATTACTCGACAAAAGGTAAGATGATGTCCAAATTACAAGAAATTATGGTATAATTAAAGAGTGTGGTAACAACTTTCTGCGATCATTCGATTCAACGGTAACTTTCATTGCATAAAACGCTCGCATTATACATATTGTTCATGGTATTCCCATCCCAAGGTTGAGAGAAAGTCCAGCAACAGCTACTATTGTTCGAGAGGCGGTCCGAAAGTGTTTGTATGCATGTCTCTTAATTTAGTAGAAATTTATAAGTAAAGGCTTCAAAAAAGTGATAAGTTCTTTGATTTTCGCGAATATTACACATTTTGAAATGAAACTATTTTAACCGGATTAATCGTGTATAATTTTGGTATTCGAAAATACATTTTAGAACCTCACCCACCACCTCAGTCTACCTGTGATTACGGACTACTGTAAATTTTCGAAACGTCGTGTTCTAAATATGTATTTTCGAATACCAAAACTATACGCGTTTAATCCGGTTAAAATAGTTTCATTTCAAAAAAGTGGTCTAAGCTGAGAAGCTGCTTACTGAATATTACCTATAATATATTTAAAATAGCTTGTCTTCATATTAAATATTTAGGTAGCGAGCTCTGGTTGCTATATCCCTACACACATGCTAACAATATTCTTTTTTGTCTTTAAAAATCTATATGCTAATATAAAAAAAATTATATAGCTTAATTGGGCTACAAGTGACACGGCTTCAAATTCTGCACCGTTCAAACTTTTAACTGCAATAACAACCTCGGTGAGACGAGTCTTAGTGAAGCTAATTTAATATATTCGAGAATGTTGAACATTTCTTACATAATAAGTATATAAGTAAATATGTACATACTTGTAACATGGAATACGGTGTGATACTTCCATAGGTTATTTCTTATTGCGCACAAAATATAGGAAATGCCCATAAATTATACATTTTGTTATAAAATAAAAGCCCTTCTCAAAATTTAACCAGATTTTCAGTCAAATTACTCAAATTTTGCAAGAGTAAAGACGGACCTACATATATGGCCAAAAATAAAATGAACACCAACCGTAATATTACAAATGCCAAAATACCATTTACAGTTGTTATATCATTTGACGAGATGACAGCTTAATAACATAAAATTTGGATTCTCAAAATATAAGAGACAAAATGAATATACCCAAAGCAGTGAGAGATGAGAGGCGAGTCTCAATGGCACGACGGTCCGGCGTCATATATAATAACATAGAAATATATATTTAAACAAAAATACTACATTACAAGTGCGAATTATCAAAAACGGGTTTGAAGTGCATTATATAGTCATTTGTGATGGGGCCAACTCAAAAAACGCCAAACAGGATTTATCGTCTCCCGGGAATCTTACCGCCTACCTACTTACACTTGCACCCGCTCCTTAAAAATAAATTCAAATAAATTGTTCAATAATAACCGGATATAATCGAAGTTATTACATTTTTGGAATAGCTTTGAGGCCGTTGTCTTCACTGATGCTTCTTTTTAGGTAGAAATTTCGTACTAATAAAATACGAGTATACTGTCTGAACCCAACAGTCAACAAGCATTGTCTCGCAAGGAGCGGAGAGAAGAGTAAAACTAGATTACGCCATATAGAAATTCTAAATAAAACTGATGGTGGATTCTAATTCTCAGTTATTGTAAAAATACTAAGCCAAAAGCAACTAAGCTAGAACGCTGACATACCGTTATGCCCTAATTTTATATAGCAGTTGTCGTACAAACAACTTAGACGTTTATTCTTTATTTTCTGCTTAGTAATCGAACTTCCAAAGTAAGGCTCAATGGAGTACTTCTTCTTTGCTCTCTTTGCTTTTTGTAACATTTAAAAAAGCCATTTATTTTTGAATAAAGCTATTAAATAGCTGTAAATTTACTCTTATTACACGCCACAAATCCTTTAGTTCTTTCTTATCTCGCCTGAGGACAAATCTCTACTAATTGGCGGTCAGACGCGACACACCGCCGCCACTCGCCGCGAGCCGCCCGACGCTGCGACAGTGACGACTTTTTAAAACCAATTAAAATATATTTTGAAAGAAATTACGAAAACGCCTTGATCACTCTTAATAGGAAGTGCTTAAAGAAGATTCATTTGAGAGCGCATGAGCTATTTACAGAAACTATAAATATTAATTAGTTTTATTACAGCACAGTTGAAAGCAGTTACGCCATCGTGGTGCAGTGGGACAGCATCTGACTGTAATAACGATTGGTTGTGGGTTCGATTCCTACTAGGCGGATCACAATTTAATTATTTTCTTTTTCTATTGAGGCGTTGAGTTTGCGACGGAAAGTGGAGTGTTTTGACACTGGGTTCTCTCTGACTATTCTCAAATGGGGTATTTACATATATAAAGTAGATTAACATTTCTTTGATAGGTGGCCAAAAGCCAGTGGAAAGTATAAAGCTAAGCTTGCAAGCGATGCAAGCGTTAAAAAATGGTAAAAGCACAAATTTAACACAAGGACGTCGTATAAAAGCTATTTATTAATGGAGGGATAATTGAATGGTAAAAAGTTTATACTTATATATTTTTTATCTGATTTAAAGATCCAACTTAGTAACTTAGAACAATAATTTTGACCTCCCGCATCCCACAAACAACAAAGTCATCTAAGGTCAATAAATTAATTAGACCCCTTAATAAACTACACAGCCTACTTTCCCAGTCACGAGCGTGTCACACTCGCGGCAGAAACGCATTATGCCTTGTGATAAACGCTGCGACAGGCTAACGGGTCTGAAGGCACCCAATTGACCTATTAGGGTTGACATTGCGAATGCTATAACAATTTCTTTTCTTGTAATTACGATTTCTATTCTATTATCTTTTCAAAAATTAGTAGATGGAATAACCTATTCAGTTTTGTGAGGACTGGAGATATATGTCACTAAATGAGTCTTAAGTTTATTTTAAATAATTTCATACATAATTTGATCATATTATATGTTCATATTTTAAAGAAAATTAAGCATTTATACTTGATAATTAAAAATATTAGCTTACAGCACTTAATTTGGTATATAAACCAACTCCCCAACCCTAATTCCACAGCCATTTACATCCTGTAAACGCAAGGACTACATTCCACACTTTCGAACTCGTTAAACATTTATAGGTAAGAAAGATGGTAGCTGGAATGCAGCTATCTATCAAGATCCTATCAATCTAAATTGTTCGACGAGTAAACTATGTTCGTGTTAAAATGCTTGGTTGATAAATGGCGAATGTTTTCCTATTCGGTACTTAGACGATAACTGCGAGATATGTGCACCAAAATGTGTGCAGATACCCACATGGCATATTTATGGCAAGATAAATCTAACAGTTGGTTATTGATTCTAATTTATATAATATAACATAAATTTCGTCGAAATTTCTTGTAATAAATGTGACGATCGGTTTCGCCACCGAACCTAGAAAGCACAAAGATGCATGAAAAGGAAAAGTCTGTATTAAATTATATATTTATTGCACATACCAATTTTATTACACAATGTATTAATAAATCATACAAAGTAAAGGTGGCACACTAAAATTAAATTATACAAACCATGAAGTAGTGGAGCATAAGATGTCGTTAAAGTCAAATAATTTTATTCAAAATAAAATATTACATGGTTCATTTGTTTAACGTCAATGAATTTACAAATCAATAGTATCGAGGTATGTTTAATATGATAAGTATTGTGTCGAAACTATTCTTAGCTACTATTTATTCCTATAAATATTATAAAACAAAAAATGCTAATATGAAATAAACAAAAGATCCTGTAATAAGCTATTTACCTGCGAGGTTTTGGTCTGAGTATCTCATGCGGCGCGGGCTGGCGGCGCGGCCAGGCGGCGCAGGCGCACGCGCGCTCTCGCTCGCCCGCCACCGCCGCCGCCGCCGTGCCCTCGCCCAGCGTACGCGCATCCTCACTGCAAACAAAATCAACATATAGATTGGAGGAAAAGAAAAAGCCAAAGTGACTCGTGGCTCAGTGGTACAGTGTGTTACTGAAAATGCGATAGCTGTGGCCTCAAGCCGTATTTCAATGATTATATTTAAATTCTTCAAATTTTTCCTCTCTGGTACGACTAAGCGTGGCGTTGAATTTTGCCACCCAGCACTCAATGTTTCGAGTGCCTACCTAGAATATAAAAAAACTAAATTTTCACTTAAGAAACGTAACAAATGCGTATAGTAATTGAAATGCGTCTACATATATGCGACAGTGTGTATACAAATTACAAATTCTAATTTAAACACCATTTGAAAAAAATTTTATTAATTAAATTAAAATTAATTAATTAAATTAAAATTAAATTAAGCATCTATTTCTTCACCAAATCATAAATATGTTTCCTTTTAATATTTGTAGTATATGTATATATTAGATGAAAGAAAAGCGGCGAATATAGAGTTTTATCACTAAGCACCAAATATAGCAAACTAACTTAATTTATTATCCAGATAACTGTCTAAACAGAAATAATGTTACCGCATTCTTCACCATTCCTAAGACCAACATAGTATTTCTGAGTAAACACACGTCATTCACAAGAACGATTATGTTAGAACAGCTATATATTACGCTAGAGCCTAGCAGCTAGCAGCCGGCGGGTGGAACAGGCCGCAATCCTCTAATGCTCAATACAGGTTGTATTTGCGATATCGGTTACTGGCAAACGGTTTATAAATACTTAATGACGCCGTCGTAGCCCAGTTGGAACACGTTTGGCTAAGAACACGATGGCTATGAATTCAATTCTCACTTGGAAAACGTTTCAATTTGATTTTTTGTTATTTTCCCGGAAGATATGTTCTAACAAGAGAAGCAATCGTGGCGTAGCAGGACAGCGTTTTTATGTGAGCTCGATTAGTTATGGGTTCGATTCCCACTCGGGAAAATTATTAGGTTTAAATTATTTTTATTTTTACTCTCTGGTACCTAAGAGAAAGCGCGGCGTTGCGTCTCGATTTCGGGCGGAAAGTGAGGAACGGAGTGTTTTGACATGACTAGGATCCCTCTGGGCTGCTTTGCGGAAAAAAGTGTGAATTTTTTATGTTTTAACGAAACGAAATGGTCGGAAAGTGGACACACAGTGTTTTAACACTAAGTTGACTCTAACTACCTGTTAAATATGGGATACGTGAAGGTAAAAAAAATGCAGTCTTGCCTGCGGCACCTCGGAGAATTCTATGAATTTAAATTATTGTCTTATCTACAACTGGTTGGTGACCGCTACTTTGCTACTAGCTGTGTGATTATCTCCGATTGCTGTGTGTTTTTGTATAGTACATTTTTGGCACATGTAAGTTAAGATTGTCGTTCAATATAATATACCTACTCGCAACTGTAAAACCCAGCCAATTCTATATTTAAAGTAAGTTCAATATAAAAAAGATTAATTTGCTTTACATATATAGCTGCTTAATTGATACCAAACATATGCGTTGAACGATTGATTTCAAGAACGGTATTTAATTAAATTTTGTATTAACTTTCTTGTATTAGATACATTGTCAAATTTTATAATCGATTGATTCTTTTACACTTAACTGTAAATATGTACCTAGACAGTAGACATCAGTATATATTAAACGTAATGTTTTTTTTTACGTGAGGGAATCCTTTACGGATATCAGCCCGATTGGAGAATCAGACGTGGTTATGTGGGACTCCGGACTGTCAGAAAGGCCGTCCGTATACCCACTAAAACCTCACGGTGCTCCTCCTCGACCGCCACTAGCCGAGGCCACGGGCACCCCAGTCTTCCGTGAACCCCGCGGGAGCCAGCAAGGCACGTTACGGAGTCAAGGGTGGTGGGCACTCTCGACGGCCTGCTAAGAGTATCACACGGGAGTGACCAACGTGCACCTGCTCGGGCAAGGTGACTAGGCGATCAGCTTCCCCAACCAGACCACCCTCACCCACATTCTCACTCAGCTTCACCGCCTCGCAGAAGGTTTCGACCGCGTCAAGAAAACCAAATGTTACAACAAGTCAATGGATGTTAATACAAAAAGCCGTATAATATCTTGTTGGTCGGAGAGATCCTTTCACTCACTTTAAATAGGAGGAGTAAGTTTTGACTTAGGTTAATTCAATACTTACTCCTTCAAAGCGTTAACGTATTCTACGACTGTCAAGACCATCATGGCGCAGTATGGCGTCTGGCTATTAACGCGATTGGGTGTGGATTCGATTCCCACTTAGAAAAAATGATTATACTTAAAATATAGTAACTAAGATAAAGAGGGGTGTTTAGTTTCACCACTCAACACGCAATGTCTCGATTTGGGGCTGAAAATGGAGAACGGAGTGTCTTGACACACGTAGAACTATAAGCTGGGGTGTTCAGCGTGATTGGTTTTTTAGAGGGATATAGAGGGATCCTCTAATTTAAATAAAGCATTTTATATTTATATGAGAATCGAACTTACTGACTCTTAGAAACTACTCGACTATACTGCAATGGCGTTAATAATATCAATAGGATAAACCTAGACTATCTAAGCTTATATCGTCTGGAATTGGGGCATTATTAAATATTTAAACATTAATAACTATAACGTTTGCAGTTCGTAACCGCCTGCGAATGTGCACCTGGCTGTATACATCAGACTGTTTCTTGTGTAACAAATAACATTTATTTGTCTTTAATAACGCTTAGGCTTTTCGTTAAAAGCAAAGCTTATAATTACTGCTATATAATAGGCTTCATTTTGTAGGACAAATCATTCAACCACCGTTACAACCGTTTAAATTATAAATTTAAGTAAAGTTTGTAATATAACTAAGAACGCGGTCGGGCGAAAATACGAAATAGTTTAGCCTTGTAGTTTAAACGAGCTGGTCGCTAGTCATAAATATACACATTTGGTTACTTATATGATTTTTGTAATTCATATAATGTAATAATGGGGCGATTAGTACATGTATGGCTATATAAAAAAAATGTAAAAAGAATAACAACCACGAAGTCTAACTCTCAGTAAGTCTATTGGGAAGATAATTTCCAGCACTACTTCTGGTGGACCACACGGTCTTCACCTACTATACTAGAATATCTATCAAAGTATGTGGAATATCTAGATAATTTTCAAGGACTACAGTAGCTTCGTTCGCAATGCGCTCGCGAGACGTGAACAAGGAGTCCTTTGTGCACACGTGTTGCCTTTAAAGGGTAATGGGTTCATGACTGGCAGTAAAGGAATGCTACCTATATGTACGTATGTCCAGACTTTAAAACTTATAGTTTGTTATACTTATATATGCCCACATTATTTAAATTATAACTGTCAATGTATTTAAATGTGTAGATTTATGTTATATCATTAATTGGTTTTACGGAGAACGGAGTGTCTTGACATCAGGTTTCTCAGCCTATCCTGCTATGCGTGATAAGATGTAGAATTTTTTTTTTATTTAACCAACATTGCTTTAATTAACCAACATTGGATAGAAACAGTAACGGAAACAATAACTAAAGTAAATTTAATGTAATGTAATAATAAATAAAACATTTTTGGAAAACGTATATACATTTTGGCTACGCGGTTTAAGCGCTTGGACGGTTTCCAAGAGGTGCAGGTTCGACCCCGCAACGTTCAAACTTTTACACGCTTTCTAAAAATATGTTTTCAAGTGTGTGATTAACAAATAATAATAAAGTGCAAAATTCATTCTTAAAAAAATATTGCCACTAACACACTAATATTCCATACATGTAAAAAAATTTAAATAAAATTATTTTGTTCCATTATCAAAATTTTATTAACAAATAACTCTATATGGGAGTGTATGTAGTCTTTTCTTATTTCTGTTTTTTTTTATTATCAGGCATCCGTAGCATTATTTCGTCATGCCGAAATAATATAAGAAATTTTTCACTCCGTTTTCCGTTTTTTAAATATGTAGTGTCTGAACCTAAAGTAATTACTCGAATTCCAATAAAATTTAATATTTCTATATCTTTGATTTAAATATTTTAAAACTACTTCGTTTTTTGCTTATTCTTTATTAATTATTTTATTTACTTTTTTCGATACATTGAATAGGCATTATAATAGCAAATTTGTTAAAATAATAGTTTTTCATTCGCTTTAAAATATTGTCTCGTCGCCCTAGGCGCCCTTTAGATTCTTACTATGAAAAACATATGAAAAATTTTAAGCAAATCGGACGACAACAAGTGGATCAAAATAGCGTTGCGATATCCGTGTATAATTCTAAAGAAACCCAACTAAAGAAGCCTAAGTTACTTCTTATTACATCAGGTATCCACCAGTAAAAGTCTCGGTCAATATCAGACAAGCCGTGCCAGCCAGCCGTGCCTGAACAAACAGACAGACAGACAAAAATTGTAAAATAGATCATTTAGGTATATGCACCGTGTATACATACATATGTGTTTGGGAAGATAGTTTAAACAGAACCCAAAAAGTCAAAAACATGAGAAATATATGGCCCAATGAACATTATCGTGTAAAATGATAGCATTTAGAGTGCGCAGTGATGCTTCCCGAAGTCCACAGTTCAATTCCTGGCATTGTTTAATGACACGCCACATTACACTGGGCTTGGCTTCCTTACACGCCTTTTATAACGTATTTGTGATATTCCTTTGACATTGCATTGACGAAATGACACTAAAGTATATGTTATAGAAGTCAGTTAGAATAATATGAGAAAATAAGTTACAAGTCGCTGATATAAGTTTTGACTTACTGCAAAAAAATTTATACTTATTAAATAACAATTTATAAATAATATAATATAAAGCGGTGCAAAGTAAGTCTGTTGCAAATCTGATAATGTATATTAAATAACCCAAATTACATTCAATATTTAAAATCGGACTAAAATTGGCAATAAGGTTGCAAAGTTATAATAGTCCCTATCCCAGTAACAGGTCACCCGTAAATGGTTAAAAATATATCCAATAAATATATATTCAATAAATGTAGGTTTGAGGCCCTCGTGACGCAGCGGGACGGCTATAGAAACGATTGATTGTGGGTTCGATTCCCATTAGGTTGAATTTACATATAAATTGTTGTGTGGCGAAAAACCGAGAACTGAGTGTCTTTACACTAGGTTTTCTCCGGCCCTGATATGCGGGATAAAGCGCGAAGGTCAAAAAATATATACCTATCAAAAATACTTTAAAAAACGAATTAAATGTATAAACACCTAATAACCTAAAAGATGAAACCAAAGCACTTACTTAAATTTCTTGTTTCCAACGTCTAATGAGGATCAAATTTTCCAGAAAAGTGGTTAAAGGCATCTTCAGAATGGTAATGATAATGACACCTAAGTCTGGTGGCAATTAGGCCTCGCCTCAGACAGGAATTGCGCGATTAGGAGGATGACGGCATGTATTTATACATGGAGGACTGTTACAAGGAACTTAAACATTGAAATTGCTGTAATTGACTAGATGTTTACGACAAGAATAGAACAGTAAAGTTGTAGCTATCCATCGAGCTTATATTTTTTATTAGGTTGCTAATAAGGTCTTGTTTGCTTAGTCTTAATTAATAAGGTAAAATTATAGTAGATTGTGTTTTTCGAATACACTCTTCTCACTTCTTATAGTGTACCGAATTGTGATTTCATATTGGGGTAGTAATTATATAAAAAAACAGATATTTCTCATCTATTATACCTACCTAATAAAAAACGAAGTAAAGTAAAGCTGTAATAAAATACAGCTATAGCAGATCGCTGTTAGCTCTTCGAGTATTAGAAGTTACGACTGTTTTAATACATTTTATACATTTTTCTTAGAAAATACTATAATATTTGAACTTAATTTGTACTATACAGATGTAAAGCCGTTCACAACGAAGCCCTTAAATCTTATTTCATACAATTACTTGGGCATGAAAAGAAAAACACCTAAACCTCTCTCTCAAGTAAATTACTATCTCGCGTCGTCAATTTACCACCTTATAATTGCGTCCGGACGCTCGAGCTACAGACAAAGTAAAAAAAAACACTTTTCCTTTCCACCTTCCACACAATTTCAACCTTCAATCCACGTTTTTCTGGAAATGTGGTTATTATTTATAGACTGGATATTTGATTTAATATTTTAAACTCACACACTTCTAAAAAAGTTTTAGTTAGATTTATTTTTATTTTTATACATGGATGAAGCCGTTGTTTAGTAGGGTGGGCAGCGTCTAAATGATTTTTCCCGCATTGTTAAGACAAGAGATGCGTTGAGTTCTGTCGCTCAACATAATGTCTCGAATCCAGACGTACGGAGTATCTTGATATTAAGCAATTCCGAACTACACTGATATGCGTGCGTGGAGCTGTTTGAATAGACATTGAATACAAGGCCTTAGTTAAAAAAAAAAAATACGTTTAAAGCTGTTAGTTCTATGATTTTGTTTGGCTAACACCATTTGGAATAAGTTATATATATATATTTGTTAAACGCTTAAAATCACTAATTGAAATTATTTTAATATTTAACTTTTTAATTACAAAGTTTATCTCCCGAAACTTTTTATACAAGACAGAACAAACAAAGCGCCAAACGCTGTAACCACGACACACCTCTATGCTCCAATAATAACACTATTTGTGACTAGTTTCTTTATTCAAAAATCATAAACATACAGTATTTACAAAGTTAAGTTTACAACTCATGCAGGTATATTAAAGGTTAAATTGGAAAGTAGCGAACATGGTATTAATTCGCATTGATATAATATAATTACAATTAAAGCGTCGACACGACTTTTTTGGTTCTCAACCAAACAATATTTCAATGTTCGGGCGCAATTGACAACCACGGTAGCGAATATCAATCACGGCGCACAACGCGCCCGGTTATTACGTGAGTAATTTACAGCCGTGGAAAATGCTTTTTTATGTTCCTTCTTTTTATTTATAGATGTATGTATGTAGTACTTTTGGATATATACGTATTTACAGCTTGAGAGGACAACTTTGAGACTGTTTTGGAGATGTTAGTACAGTTTAAGTTGAAGACGTATTTAGAAAACGTGCTCCAAAGGGTGAACGCAGCGGGATTTAGAACCCGCGCCTCTTGAAAGCCGTTCAAAGCTCTGACCGCTAAGCCATGCGTTCTACATCCAGCTACGTCCAAAGAAATTCTTATACGCTTATTACAACTTATATTTATTTATTAGCATCTCTGTAGAAGATTTTTACAAATTTCTACTACAACTAAAGCTATAAAGTTTAAGTTTATACGAAGATAGAGGATACTGAAAACGCAAATCTATATATACATATAATAAAAATGAAACTGATCGCTGTCTGTACATGGAATATATATGTAAAAATATTATTACGGGCATTTATCAATATAATAAGAAGCCAAAACAATGATTTTTTTAATTTTGTTTTCTGTTTGTCTATTTCTTTATTGCACGCTAATCTAAGAAACAGCTTAACTGGACTAAATACAATTTCGACTATTGTAGTGTAGTTATTCCTTTAACATTTAGTGTTTATTTTTTTTATTTCAATAGGTTCATGAACAAAACAGTTACAAACGTTTAAATTATAAATTTAGATTTAAGTGAGAACGCGCTTGGGCGAAAAACGAATTACTTTAGGCATGTAGTTTACTCAGTCGAAGCCGCGAGCGGGTCGCTAGTATGTTTAATATAAACGCATTAGAAATACGCTAAAATAAAAAAAGACGCCATTACACACACTACCATGTGTTTACCACATGATTGAAGTGACAAACGTTGCAAAAGCCAATCTATTTAACGTATCAAAAGAGGTCAAAAGCATCTATTACAGATATTCTTCTAGTTTGTATATTTTTTATCAAGCTTGGTCGGTGATACCACCCCACATTACCATCACCACTCAACACGCGATGTCTCGAATTCGGGCGGAAAAAGAGATGCCCTGCACGAGAGTGAACCGGAAAAAATATATTGATACTACAAAACTATACGATTTTACTGACTAAGTTTGATTCACAGGCAGATTAAAAAGCAGAAGCGTGGTGCTTATGCAATGCCTTTAGCGGCGGCGTCTGTTGGTATGCGGGTCAATGACCTAATTTGTCTTATTTTAGTTTTATATACAAACTTTAATTGTATATAATTAATCAAATATTTTGTAGAGTTAAGTGTGGAGTCGTAAAAATACTAGGTCAATATATTACGAGTTTTTGGTGTATGTGGATTTTCGTTAATGTAATTTATTGTTGACATTCAAAATAAGTGATAAAACACTCTGTACCCCATTTTTCAATCATTTAGACATATTGCTTGTCAATGAATTAGTCTTTGAGTCATAACTTAATTGATTTCAAAGACGCGTAATACAAGTGTTCCTTTGGCAACGTTTATGACGTCCTTTATGTAATAGACAGAGTAGAGAGAATAGAGTACGTCAAACGCATTAAATGTAATTATTATATTATTAAAATGTTTTTGTAATCAACTATCATAGAATATAACAATTGTATGAACTTCTCTCTCTGCCTCCCCCTCTGTTCTCATAAATTTCATAAAGAAGAGTCCAAAGATTTTCCTTTATATTAATATAATGACATAACTGTATATGATTGTGTAAGCTGTATTAATTATTTGTTATAGAAAAATATATATATACGCTGTGATAACTTCAACTGGAAGATAAATGTCCGTTTATACGTTGAACGGACTTGTTTAACAAACATATAAGGTATTCCATAGTGAGGTACAGTCTTAAAACATTAGTTAGTTTTTTTTAACTCTTCGTATATTTCACAAGCAATATATATAAGTAAAAATAAATTGGTCCCACGTAAAATAACTGCTCGAAAATGATAAAAAATTCGAGTTTAAAACTATATTTAAAAATCTTTACTCACTTAAAACTAAACTCAAAGAACTCAAAAGCTTCTACACGCTTTAAGCTCCAATCAAAATTCACCAGAACTCATATAGTGACGTCTCCTTACTTTACTCTGCACTCAAAAACGCAATGTCACGACAAAGTCATAGCAGCAGGTGTGTCTCGAAATGAAACGCGCCGCCCACCCTGCCGATGCTTGCCTGACACAATGGAATGAGAAAATGCGAAAAAAAACCTTCGATACCTGATTTATGTGTTTGTGTAGCCTTTAATGTATGCTTTATGATGGAGATAGTGAAAAGTTGCGCAAATGTACGGTGAAGTTTTGATGACAGGGGGTGTACGTGTGGGTTCGATTCCCGTGCTAAATATTTTAATATTTCTAAGCAAATGATCTGAATATAAAAACTATCCCCATGTAACAACATATTACTGGTTTGTTATGGAATTTTTCAATTATACAGAAGTCAATCTATTTCAGTTTAACACCGTTCGTTACTTTCACTGTTGTAGAAACACTCTACTGAACAATAAATTATATCAGCCCATTAAGTTTATATGGAGCGGACACTTTCTGTATTCGGTTATTTATTGTCACTACTTTATAGATACCAATAATATCTATAATGGTGCATGTACACGTTTGGCGGGGCTCAGCAAGCGTCCACAAAAACTAGAATGGCCTAGCTTGCAAAAGCTTGCAAGAGCTTGTTGCCGACCTGGGTTAGTGACAATTGTAGAACACTAGTCAAAGCTAGTTTGTGGCAAGCCGAAACGTGCAAATCGCATTTATGCATTTGTAAAGGCTTGTAGCTTGTAGAGACTTGACGAGCCTTACCAAGCATAAAAATACACCATAGAATATTGAAAGGCATATTGTATTATACCTAAGGGTATTTAAAATTAGCTTATAATTCATATAACGCCGTTTTGAAACAGAAATTGAATGCGGTAGGTTTGAAACACACACGGTTTCTTAGGTCTTAATTGACATGTTGTGTATTGAAAATCCAATAATCAGCATTCAGTGTCAGTTAATGGAAGTCGTTCTTTACGAAGTCACTTTTTAATAAGCCCTATGCAATATTATTAATTTCTAATCTTTTGCAAACTTTTTACATTTAAGTATCAAACGAAGTAATTTTAACTTAACAAATACTGGTTTATTTTCTATGTACTAGAATGTGCAATTTTAAAATTGACTTTAAATAAGTATGTTATAGTAGTAGAAAGTTGGAGGTTGGTATGTTTGTAAATTTAGATACTTAAATGAGTGTTATTCATTGACACAAACGTTAAATGAGCTTGACTTTAATTAGGTATAAATATAATTAAGAATAGATTAGCTAAGATAAAATATACTCCTTTTAATTTAGAAATTTTGAGAAAATCAAAACTGACAAAACTACACTACATTTTACTACAAGAAAATGAGAGCCGAACTGTTTATTGATAAAAAAAACAAATTATTTACCGTTATTCAGCTCACAATAAAAAAGTTAAGGTTAATTTGATAAATAATCTTTAATAGCCTATAGGTATGCATATACAACGTAAGTCGGTAAGGCGGCGGCGGCGCGTGCGCACGTCGTGATGCATTCACCTCGCCCCAACGCTGCGGCTTTTGAGGGGAGATAACTAAATGTTATGACACACATTAGCATTTTGAATAACTTATACATGACTTAAATTTGTATTGGTAAATAAATTTGAAGAGTGAAGAATCTGTTTATGAAATTCAAGTTTTTTTATATTTATATTGTTGTTTATTCAGCTTAAGTTGTTATATATAACATCAAAGTACTAGTGTTTAAAATATTTGAAAAGCAAGATTTGACAATCGTAACTTAAAACGGACATAAAGGTTTATAATGGGTTAAATATGATATGTCAATATTTCAGAAATAAATGTGCAAGGTTACCTAATATAGACTACATTTACAGATTCTGGAAACTTGCTGTAAGTTTCAGTTAAATTAAGTTTTAAAGTTACTTAGAAATTTGTAGAGAAAACTATCATTTTAAATCAAGTAACGACACAGGTTAGTTACTAGTAACATATATAGCATCATTTGCATTGCCCACCGTGGCTGTAAGTCCATAGATATCGGTAAGTGGACAGCATCGATAAGATTAACGTCACTTAACACCGGTACTAACTATAACAAATATAACTTTCACACTCCCATAATGGGCATAATTGACATAAGACGTTGTTTACGCTAAGAATATAAGGAGCTTTTCATTGTATTTCTATACAAATTAAGATTATTGTGAATATAACCTAGCGCGTTATTAGTGTGTCCATTTTGTTTTGTTCTTGGCTGGGAATCGAGCGAACTCGGAGGAATGATTAGTAAATATTTTAATTTCTCCGCTCTGGTACAAAGCATTTCTGTCTCGATTTCGGGTGAAAAATAGAGAACGGAGTGTCTTAACACTAGGTGCTCTCTGACTAGACTGTTAAAAACCATGACCCCAATCTATGTAAATGGTAGAAAAATCTCCTCTTATATCTTAACTTTTAGTTATATTTAACAGTTAGAATCAAAGTACCATAATAATTTAGTTTTAAGTGTTTATAATACGGTTTGTATAAAATGGTCGGTTAACATCGTAAATTCTGTAATGGCAGTGAATAACTCTTTTAATAGCCTGGCAGTAGCCGACAGGTCAATATTCATTTAATTATTATACTTCTACTCTATATAAATCTAAATAGCCGGACCGTTTGTTTATAGACAATATGGATTTATCTATTTAAAAGATTTTAAAGATAAAAATAATTTTTTTTTTACTTAAGATATTACAGTATGGATTATTTGTATTTAATTCGATCCTTGCACGATCCATAAAATATATTATATTTATTTCTTTGTTTGTTTTTGTGTGAAAACAAATACAATTTACAATACACACGTGTGCAGCTCCACGCTTTTTCTCGCAAAACAGGTTAGTCAGAAAGAGCCTAGTGTCAAGACACTATGTTCTTCATTTTCAGCTTGAAATCGAAACATTTTTTTTTTAGTGGCGCTTTGTCTATATTTTAACTATAGTCGACTCGAACCAAGAACCAATCGCATTTACAGTCAGACGCTGTCAATATAATATGTTGTATGAAAATAAAATCAATGCCTCATATATGACTAAGTGCATTTTTAAATAATTTGTATACAAATGCAAATTAATAATTAATAACTTCATCATAACCTGGATATGTTATTAGTGACTTTTAGTAATAATCGTTTAAGTTATTTTTATTGTCATTTATATTTTACTATTTAAGTAGTCATCTAAAATTTATGACGGTAGCTTAGTTGTATTAATGATATCTAATGACAGGCATATTATTATATGACGGAAAATAAACAACATTTGTCACTTTAAGCAGTTTTACCGCAAATAACTATTTTCTTCTACCTTTTAGTTTATATTTATATTTATATGATTATTATTAATATATACAAATTTAATACAAAATAAAAGAAATCATGAAATAAATCATAAAAAAGGATTTTAGTGTGTTGGTTAAAAATATTATGTTAGGTTATGTGTTCGAGTCCCAGGTGTGGAATAAATATTTCGCCATACATGTAAAATGAAGTGCGGCACTAAATTATGAATTTTAATACAAAATAATATCTATAAAATGTTCAAACAGAAGTAACGAGTACGATAAAACATTGGATTCTCTCTAATCCAACGATACACGAGTATGTAAATTCAAAGAATACTTTTTTATTCTGACTGTTTGACTTTAACCACAATAATTGTGGCCAAATAATTAAATAAAATTTATTATTAGTTGAATTCCGTAACAACAAGTAAAACCAGTAACACTAACTAGTTTAGCATCAATATTAATAAAACGTATCATCGACAAGTGTTAAGTATTAAAATATTTCTACGAACACTAATCAATGGCGTCATCAGCAGAGTCCGCAGTCCGGTCCCAGTATACTAGTTTACTGTTAGCCCCCACTTGTCACGTCATATGTTATATGAAATTAATTTGTTATATGCATATATTCATTTCTTTACTCTAAATTTAGCTACATAGGACGCGTCGGATAGAAGCACTTTTAAATGCAGCTTCAAGCGTTTTCCGCTTACCAATATTATAGGTATTGCGTATTGAGTGACTGAACTCAACGGCGCGCTTTGTCTCATCGGAGCGGAGAAACGAGAATAATTTGAATATAATAATCCCACCGAGTGAGAATTGAACCCACAACCAATTGATGATGGTCTATAAAATGAAATATTTAAAAAATGTAAATGCCTTATCAAGTAATAATCAAGTCAAATGATAACCATACATGTATATATACATATATATATATATATATATATATACTACCAACTTAGGCAGTATAGTTACTTATACTTCCTACTACTTAACTTAGCCTAACATCAGTTCTGGACGGGAATTGAACCCAGAGCATTTAATTTAGCAGTCAGAGTCACTAATCACTGAACTAAAAGGTAACATTTTAAGCGGCTTCCATATATAGCAACAGATAAGACTACAGATTATTAAATTTACAGTTACATATGCAAGGAACTCCATAAATTTATACGAACATAGATTGTTACTAAGAATTTTTATTTATCACACAAACAAAATCTATATAAAAACAAATGTTCAGTTACTCATTGAGTGACAGACAAAGTACTATCGAACCTACAGGGCATAGGAAGCTGAAATTAAATAGAAAGATTATTATATTAAAAGTATTTTCATTTTTTCGCTGTATTGACTAAGACAAAGAGCGTTGTAGAGGTCCGCCACTTAACACGCAACGTCTCGATTTCGGACGGAAAGTGGAGACCTGATTGTCTTGATACTAAGTTTGGGAATTTCTGAAATATCTACGGACGAATGGGAAAGACGATGAACAGGAGACCAGACTTTATATTTTACAAGAAAAACAACAAATAGTTCAAAATTTAGAACCTTGGTATCTATAAACGAGGAAGGTGAAACAATCAAATAACGGGTGCTAATGTAAATAATATGGCAATGGCCATAAAGATAACGCAAGTAAAGTAGCGGCAAACACATTCATAATTTATGTAATGGCTCAACTTTACTAAGCTGGTGATTCTTTCTTTCTCTAAGTGAATAAAAATATTTCAATCATATACACTTCTAAGCTCAATTTAACTTAATCCAAAAGCTGGAATGATTTAAATTTTACAAGTTAAGTTATTTGAAGTTGCAACCGAAATGTCACACCACTAATCTCTCCTTCTATAGAAGGATACGGTGAAAGGTATTTTATGATCCATCACGAGGCATTAGGAATGCGCCTATTCAAACAAACAAGCCAGTAGTTCCCTAGTAATTGGATAGCGAGATAAGTAGTTAAGACTAAGACCTGCCTACCTAACTAATGTAATGGAATTTAATAATTTATGGCACTGATCTATATATTTAAAACTCTTGCTTAACTGAGATACAACTGAAAATTTTAATTAAAATTCTATCAAAAAACAAGTTTGGATAGTTATATTTTTATATATAGAGTTATGTATCGAATGATAGTAGAAATTTCTTATTATCAAGATATTCATTATTTTATTTACATATTTCAAATTATATCAAAAATGACTGGTGTTCTCTCCATTTTGTGTTTTCTTTCCAAGATATACTAGTACAAGAACGAAGCACTACATCATTTATATAATAGTGAAAATAATATAAATACCCTCTGGGATTCAAATCCACACCTATCGCGTATGACTAAACATTTCCAAATTCTACCACTACCGTGTCGTTGAAATGAGAAACAAAAAAAAACGATATAACAACTTTTTCGGATATCACGCAAATTATGCGTGAATGCTTAAAAAATATCTTAATTTCATTCGTCATTCTATTAAAGGGAGATAAGGACTTGAAACTTGTTCTTTCATCTTAATGAATTTCTTACACACACATGTACGAGTAAGTCCTGTACTAGTATGTGTTTTACTAAATCCTAAAAAATATGTAGTGATGGAGATGTTCACTGTAAAAGTAATATAATTTCACACCTAAAGTCTTTTGCTTGTTAGCACAGGTTGCTAATAATGGTGGTATGTGAAGAATAGAGTGTTGGGACTAGGTCCTCTTTGACCTCCGAAAGGAGCAGGATATTTGTAAAGACAAAAATAAAGTAGATATTATTAGTAGGGCAACCATTCATTTCCAAGGCTCGTGAATTACCTTTTTAATATCCGAACATTTGTTAATGGAATTGCATTTCTATTAACTGCTACTTTGAGCCATATGTAGAAACAAAAACTACTGTATAAAAAGTATAGAAGACAAGTGGCAAGTCAAAAGATCAAGCCAATGACCTAAATTAAAATATTGATTTTATACATATAGAAAAAACTATACGTGATAACACATCACAGGACAACGTCTGACTCTTAACACGGTGATTGGGTGGAGTGTCTTGACACTATATTCTCTCTGACTAACCTGCTATGCGGGAAAAAGCGTTGAACTGTAAAAAGAAACCGGTAATGCCACAGTTAGAGATAGCGCTATAATTTTTAATATTGGAACATACATACCTACATATGTATATAATTAAATTGGCTTTCAAAGACCATTCGACTAACCTAATACAAAGTATTTATCTGTTTTAAAATCATCATTACCTTATTAAGAAGATTCTAATGATAGCGGCTTTGGTTTAATTGATCTTAATAGCACATTTGCGGTTGTATTAACGTCTTGCTAATTTCTCAGGTTAGTTAGACGAGGCCGCCAGGGTTCACCGAAGAAGAGACCACGTGGCCCTGGCCAGTGGCGGTGGAGGAGGAGCACCGTGAGGTTTTAGTGGATAAGCGGACGGCCCATATCTGCCGGTCCGGAGTCACACATAACCGCGTCCGAGTCCCCAATCGGGTATCCGTAAAGGATTTCCTTTACGGATACCCGATTTATAGAAAGAATTTAAAAGTATTACGTAACACGTCGTAATATGTATACTATAATAAAACTGTAAAAAATCTGTAGAACGAATATATTTAGGAAAAAAATATTTAGGGAGATGCGAAAACAGTAATATAACATGAATCAATGTATTTTTTTGTCTGTCTGTTGCATGCGCACATATTTAGATCTTCTGGACGGATTTGCATGGAACACACTTTATAATTGAAAATAAAATAGCGGAATATACGTTTCTTACTTTACACTATAGGCTACCGGCATCTAGAACTGCATAATTATACGCATATACTGCATTTTTCTACCCTAGATGTCTCCTTCCCACGTGCTAAGGTCCTGTAGCCCCAGAAATACACAAGAAATGATAAGACTGGGTCTAACAGCCTTAAAACCAGCATCCCCTAAGAAGATTTCTCAAAAAGTATAATATAAGAATTTTCAAGCTTTTGCCATTAGTGGGACAATGTTTGCTACTATTACTGCAGAAATAATAAGCTTAGATTTAAAAATATTGTAAAATATGATACCAAAAAAAAAAGTTGATGAAACTTACGGTGAAGAAATGAATATGAACGCGAGTGATACTTTCAGAGCTTACACATTTCTCGCCGCCGTTGATAGACTAGTATCTGAATTAGGAAAACGGCAAAAGGCTTAGGAACAAGATCAAATCGAATCTCATTTCTGACTAAAACGTGCGAATAATTATCATTATCAGCGCTTACGAAAATCGGTTTGTCCGTAGAAAAAAATTTACTCTAATGATATAGCAATTAATTTAGTTCAAGAATGCATATATTTTCAAAGCCACATTTCTTCCCAAAGAATTTTGGTAATTTATGTACCAGCATCTAAGAGAATCTATCGGACCTTGGACATAGCTCTTCACATACGAAAAGAAACAAACAATTTGTCTTTGGTATACTTTTCCTAGTCCTTTCTAAAAGATTGAATATTTACATCTTAAGCCAAAACAGTTTAAAAGCTCTATTGTGCATTAAGGTTACATATGCAGATGTCGTCGATGAATTTATAACAAAAATTGGCTCGGGAAAATAAAGTAACGAACTTTTCGTTAGCGAATACACTTGCGACTTTATCGATTTTTATTTTATATTTAAAGTTAGTTGGATTGTAACGCTAACTTGAAACAGATAATGGTAGAGGTTAGGGAAAAAACTTAACAGCCTTTATTTTAAACATATTTAACATAACATTACTTAAACATATGTAAATCCGCTACTGGTCTTGCCATTCATTTCTCTTTGACTACCAGGGAAAGTGGTTATAAAACGCGGCGTTGAGTTCCGTTAATACACATTGTCTCGTATTCGGGTGAAAAGTGAAGAACACTGCGTTCATCACTTTTCGTTTGACACTTGACACTAGGTTCTTTCTGCCTACACTGTTTTGCGGGAAAAAGCATAAAGCTGAACTTAAAAAAATTGATAAAGGAGTGACAAGTCACTAAACTGCGAGATATGATTGACCCTAATAAAAAATATTAGACAATCATGCCTTATACGTACGAATTGTTCGAACGAGTATAATTTAAAATTTGTTAGAACATACATTAGGCTGTTATCATAAGAATATGCGCTTATTATTTCGTTAAAATACTTCCTATATAAAGAATCATTTTTTTTTGATATGGCTTTCTTTATTAATCAAAAACTAATTAAAATGGTGTCAGCGAAGTAGTAACTGAATGAGCAGTAGTCAAATTTTATTACTAATTTTATAACCACACTAATATTAGAAATGCGAAAGCAACTCTGTCTGTCTATATGTGACGCCATAGCGGCGAAACTGCTACACCGATTATGATGAAATGTTATATAGAGATACTTAAGGGTTTCGGGATGAACATAGGCAACTGAACTTTTTTCTTTATCGTTTTCTCCCATTTTTATTACTTCTTCCTGGAATTACATTGTTTTACGAAAATACGTAACGGCTATATCTCACGCGGGTGAAGCCGCGTGCTAGTCGCTGGTATGTACATACTATTTTTATCAAGTAAAGCTGTCGCTTGTAACAAATGGACAGTATGAACGAAGCTTTACAAATATTTAATATACGCGCCTAATGACTTGCCGGTAATGTGTTTTTGTTTGAAATAAAGTCAATTTTAATGAGACAAAAACGAACGAAACAACGAAATTATCGAATGGCATTGAAAACTCAGCTTATTTTGTGTTTATATGAATATAAATATATATAGTAAGTGGAATCATTTTAAGTTAAGCTAAGTTCCATTCAACATTTTATTTCCTCATATATGAGTATAAGTATGACACGCAGTGGCGCAGTGTGACAGCGTCTGACTGTAAATGCAATGGTTGTTGATTCAATTTCCACACGGATGAACGATTATATTCAAATAATTTTCATTTCTCTTTTCTGGTGCCAAGACAAAGCGCAGTTTGAGTTCCTTCACTAAACATGCAATGTCTCGGATACGAGCAGACAGTGAAAAACGGAGTGTCTTGACACTAGGTTATCTCTGCCTGTTCCAAGTAACATCACTAAACTGTAAATTGGTGATTGAAAAATATGTATTAAAGAAAGCAACGATACAAATTTATTAAAACATTTTGATAGCAAATTATATATAATATAAAATGTATGTGTAAAATACACGTTGCCTTCCAACGTCGGTTACTTTCTTGAAAAGTATATGTCAAGCACACAATAGTGTTTATTTTATTAGCTAAATGTTTTTCTAAGGCATTATTATAAAGAAAAAAAATATTGGCTTTCTGCACTTATATAAATATAAACTCCATATAAACGAACTGCGCCAATTTTTGTATTTCTCCGTCCGCATCATTTTCGTAATAAGCTATACAAAACTTTATCCTCTATGTTATTAATATAATGACAATGATAATAGTTACATTCTATACATATAAATACAAATTGTAACTCCAATGTGTATCACAGATATTTTTTATAAGCGAATTGGTTACAAAATAGAAGGTAAAGCTATTTCTGTTGGAATAATTTAAACCTAAGTTACTTAGCATTTTCGTATATATTCCATTTGGAAGTCAACTTTGACTGATATATTAGGATTTAATTCACTTCTAAGGCAAGTATATGAATGTTTTAATATACACTTAACACTCGAGAGTGACTTTCTATTTTACTGAGTTATGATAATGTTAGCTTAAAAGCTTTTGTTATCAGTATATGTAAGGTGATTTTTTTTTTTTAAATTTGTAAACACCTTAAAAATGTATTTAGGTACGCATTGTATTCTATAATCTGTAAATACCTATAAGGTAACTAATTCTTATGACTTAGATCAACTAATAATCTAACTAAACTAACAATAAATTAAACATTTAAATCTATTTCATAGAAAATGAAAGCTTTCATATTACTTTGGCGTGAAGGACATGGACTTGCGCAACGCCGGTCCCAAACAAACAAACTTGCCTAATTTAATTAACATTCGTATTAGTTTTAAAAACTTATAATTATACTATAAGAGACTAAAAACGACAATTTTAACTGCCAAATAAACTTGAAGTAAAGCTTTCCAATTGAATAAAATATTTAAAAAATCTAAAAAAGGCGCGTAATTTAAAATTATAGAAATTCCAACAAATTACCTAGCCATCCATCAGACACTGTACACAGAACACTTCACAAAAACTTTTCTATGAAAAATTATAATATTTCATTAAAAAAAACACACGATATTTAATTATATTTTATATTATAACACGGCACCATCGACACGATCGAAAGCCCTTCGGTTAAGCTTTATACTGGGAGTGGGACTTGTACAGTGTAAATCAGTATGAAGTACTGACGAGTGAAACGTGTCTAAGCTTTTTTGCCTGGAGCTTTTATTACAGCCTTATTTAGAACTGGAAAGCTGTGTTACTGTGTTAGTCAGTTGGAACGTTGTAATTGGTTTGTGACAGTCTTTGTGTTTTTTGAATATATAATAGTTTTTAGGATTTAACTAGTGTAAAAATAATTGCTATTATTTTTTTTTTTTTTAAATTAAATTAATTTAAAAAAAATAGACATTATTTCAGATGAATGTGATTTTTTAATAGAGCAACTAAGATAATTCCGTAAAACACCTGTATCATTATTAATGCTTATGAATGAATATATTCAATTATTGGTTCACTCATAATATAATGTAGAATGCAAAATTGGTAATAAATTAATTAAAAAATAAATATAAACCTCAATAAGAAACTTTAAGTATAAAAAAAGAATAAGAAATAGCCCTTGAATTCACACATTATCGTTACATTTTCTCAAATTATAAGTAAAATAACATCAAAAAATACAGTAGCTCATACATTAGACACGTGGTATGGTATTATAAAGTGATGCGTGCGAATGTACGGCGCGCGCGCAGCCTCCGGTCGTCGATCGCAACCAGTCCGACCGCATCTCCCCTTACCCCTCATCTAAATCTATTAAAAACAACCATATTTCATACCTTAATAACTTTAATATAGAGTCGCTTTTTCATAATTTCCGGGAACCTTTTAAAACATTTCCGAAATCGTTGCACAGACATGGCCATGCAGGGTCTTTACATATTTTGTCAAAGTTCGTTAATTTTCGACTCTACTTGTTGGCGGCTTAAAGTTTATATTCGGTGAGATGGCTCGAGGAATGCACCTGAGCTACCGTGCCCCGCAATCATCGGCGTACAATAATATTTACAGATCAGTCAAAAGCGACTAGAACACGTGGGCTCCTCAAGATATAGGTATTTGTAACAATTTTAGTTCATGTTTAAAGAGGATCATAGAAGTTATAGATTTTTTAGCGCTTGAGTTAGTGACGAGGACAATGAAAGGAAGACAAATATAAAAGTTCTAAGATCAATTAAGTGAATATAGTAATTGTTATGGCATAAGCAAATTTACAAATTTATACAGCTTGACGCTTTTTCCCGCATAGTTTCCGGTAGTCAATGACTCTACTGAAAAATACATATTTAGAAAACGAATGAAAATTTTGAACGCAGCGGGATTTGAACCCGCGGCCCTTGAAACCGTTCGTTCTTCTTCGTTCCGTTCGGCTTCAAATCCAGCTGCGTTCAAATTTTTATACGTTTTCTAAATATGTCTTTGTCAATTTTCTTAGTGTTTTTTTTTTCTTTCTTACACTTTAAAACATGTTAAAAAAACAGAGACTTCTGTTACGACATTCCGTTCTCTACTTACCGCCCGAAATCGACATTGCGTGTTGACTGGCGGAGCTCAACGCCGCGTTTTGTCTTAATTAACAGAGAAATTTAATTATCTATACATATAATTAAAATATAAAAGGAAGAATCTGTACATGGAAGATATATGACAAAAAATATTATTGAGGTATAGAACCCAAAACAATGACATTCTTTTTTTTCTGTTTGTCTCTCTTGTTTGTGCTAACTTGTGAAACAGCTTAAATCCGATTTAATTGCTGTTTCCTCTATTATATTTGGCCGTAAGCTTCCCTTATTACTGTTTATTTCATTTCAATCGGTTCATAAATAAAAAAGTAACATCATTTAAATTATAAATAAATTTATGCAAAGTTTGTGATTTCAGTGGGAACGCGGGCGGGTCGCTACTTTTAAATATAATCATTCCTCCGAGTGGGAATCGAACCCACCACCAATCACGATCACAGTCAGACGCTGTCCCACTCGCCACGCATTTTGATCTAGCGCTTAGATAAACTAACTTGCCGATCAGGCCAATAAAATGGAAGAATATGTGAAACATACGAATAATACTAATTATACCCTCAAATTCTATAAAAATAGGCATTTCTTGTTGGAGACAGCATTTTTTGCCTAAATTATAATTTTAACCGGAAACGTGACATTTATATGTACATGTTACTAGTTTATTCTATGGCAATTAATTAAAACTTTTGGATTTAATATTTTCAATTTAGTTTAAAAATATACATTCATAAGTTTTTAGTATTTTTTTTGTAAGACAGCCGTTTCTACGCTATCTTACAATATTGTTTAAGAAATATTCGTGTCCGTGTGTTGGTACCAATGTATGGTAATCTTAAGCCGTAAACCCTTGACATCAGACAAGCAAGCTTTTCATTTTCTGTGTTAGCGCTAAGACCGTTCTCGGCCTTGCCAATTAAACTAAAAATGTACATATTATATGTTTTTTGTATATAGTTATAAAAAATAGATCTTGGTGAATAATATTAATTAACACGCTATGTTTCCAGAAAATTGTTGTAGTACTTTCTAGACACACCAAAGTGCAAAAGATATGATATATATATATATATATATATATATGTGTATATCTCTAATATCTTCATACTAAATTATACTGATACTCGACTCACACGGAAACGGAACCCTATACTCTGCCTGTCTGTTTAATTGTCGTACAAGAAGCCGTAAATAACTGTCCAAGTCGCATAGTTACTAAAATGAAATAGAAATGTTTCATTCCTTTAGAAGAATTTTATAATTTACGTATGGAAGTTGAATCGTTCTTGTCATATTAATTCATAAAGTAAGAAATCCCATAGGATGTTATTTATGGCTCTCGAACGGTTGTCGGCACTCCAGAGGGAGTCCTGTTACTGGAACGTGGCTTGGAGGAGGCTGGTGATCCACTGTTTGAAGTAACTATATAGATTTAACTTTTGCGCACTTTCAAAGAACTTTTTTTGTCTTGTGAGGTGAGCAGAGCGAAGTGGTTCATAGGTTTGGAACTCTTTTTGAGAACCAAATTTACATTTTTGAACTTCAAATATAAGATATATTTAGTATAATTATAATTTTCTTAAATTTAATCTATTGTCTTATAGAGCTTTACATCCTATCGAAAATACATTTGGAACTCAAAAAAATGAGCTGAAGTTTAAAAGAACAAATACGAACTAAGAACGATTAATTTGATTCGCATGACTTTGATATTTATAACTTGTATACGAATTTTCCTATATTCCGCCCGCTCTTGCATTATATATCTTTTGTTTTTTCTCTTTTCTGCTGACCCTACATAATATACGAAAATACTTAAAATTAAAGAAAAAAAGCTGAAGTATTTACAGTAAGCATTGTAAAGTTTTAATTATAAATATTAAATCAAACTTCTTAATTACAAATATTACACTAAGTTCTTTGATTTAAAATTATAAAATACATTTAAAAAAACACGATATAAAGCAAAAAAGTAAAAACAAAAAGTTATGTCAGAAGTGGGATTCGAACCCACGCCCTCAGAGAGGACCAGAACAACTCGCACCTACTATGTAGGCAAGGGAACCTTGAGTCTGGCGCCTTAGACCGCTCGGCCATCCTGACAGACGACAATGTATGCGAAATTACGAGTGACATTTATAAATACGAACGAAGTAATAAATAAATACTCATATAAATACTCAACTTGCACGTTCGAAGCGCTATAACTAAAGAACTTACCTGAACTGGTCTATATATTATAGGTTAGAGGAACAATTAGGAACGCCTTTTTTACGAACGATTTAGGTTAGTTACAGTTTATATTATAAAAAAGGAGTGCAGAAAGCCATTTTTTTTATAATAAAGCACAAGAAAATAGAAATACTTTAAATAAATAAAAACACACGCTGCCATGATTTAGATTTTTGTATATTATTATCAATGTGTATGTTATGTCTGCTAGTAATATTAAATTCAATTAATATGATAATCACCTAATTATTAGCTAAAGTAAATACAATCTTTATGTTCTATTATTTCTTTTGTCTTTTGTTTCAGCTTTCAGCTTTATCTTGCATAGCAGGGTACGCGTAAAAAACCTCATTCAGTATTACAACACTCTGTTTCCCCACTTTGCCTCAATTCGAGACATTACGTGCCGACTATATTCTTTCCCCCGAACGTGGATCAAACCCAAAACCATCGCGTCTGTAGCCAGACGCTGTCCCATTTATCGTTCTTCATTATAAGCTTTAATCTACAAATGGACGGTAACCCTATAAAGCTAATAGTATAGCTTTTATCATTTGCATCCAGTCCGCATCTACCTGCCACCTAATGGTGTACATAAATCTGTTCATCTCATTTGCAATTGTATAAATTAACGTACTGGTCTATGAAAGCTTAATACTTGTACTAATAAATGTTTATAAACGTTAATTATGATTTACTTTTATGAAAATTGTAAGTTATAATATGCTGAGAATGCGATAGTAATAAATAATAGGATTTGTTAAGACGAAGTCATAAAATGCAGCGTTGGGTTCCGTTATCCAACACGCTATTTCTCTGCAGTGTGTTGTCACCAGGTTCTGTTTGTATACTTTATGCCAGAGATACTTGTAGCTAAGGTTAATGAGGTATAGTATTTGATTTTTATTTGTTTTCCAATATAGATTTACTGGCAGAATGATGTTTTTTTATACAAATATATTTAAAAGTGAGAAATTTTATAATATCCGTTTCCGTCGCGTCACTCTTCCATACAATATTATACATACACGCATACTCGTACGCCAAAGTAAAGAATCATTACTCATGAGTCAACACGAGGGTCGCGGGTTGAAATCCCGTTAGCGACGTGTGTATTCACTATCGAATTGTATTTCAAGTAAAGTATTTGCAAATAAATAACAATATGGTTATCTTATTCTATAAACTTAGGATTTAAGTGCCATTTGTTTTACGTTGTATGTTTCATGAGTTGCTACGACTTAATTTGTTAGCAAAAGCTGTAGTTATAATAATTTCGTTTGGTATGAAGAACTTATAGTTTACTTGGCTAGATCAAATTTTGCTGTTGAACTTTATAGCACCATCTTTATCTTCTAGTTCCTTTAAATATAAAGATCTAGACTTCTAAGTAGGACTTCTCTAGGCTGTTAAAAAGCCTTTGTTTGATATTTGTCTTAATGTGTGAGACCGAGTGTACTCACTTTTTACATTTAAACAATCACAAGAAACAAATTAAAAATCGAGCAGAAAACACCACGGACGCCATAATACGTGGTGTTTCAAATTGACAAAAATAAATACAAAAAAACTATCTTTTGGCAAATGATATTTTGTAAAAATTTAAATTACTTACTTATAGTCAAAATCTAGCTTTAATAAATACAAAAATTGTAATTAATATATTATAATTTTGAAGTGACTCCGAGAGATCGTTCAGCTTAATCGACTGAAGCGCTTCGACTGTATCAAGATACAAGACATGTAATTGCGCAAGCGCAATAAGATTTATTCAGAAGAAACCTACTGACACAACACTTTCTGCGCCTATCCGTGATGTTGCGAGTTGAGTGGCGTAACTCAACGCCACCAACGGTCTTAGGTACCAAAGCGGAGATATTGAAATGTTTAAAATATAATCATTTCCCCGAGTGGGAATCGAACCCACAATCAATCGCATTTACGGTCTAATGACAGAAATTGAAAGAACCGCGTTTGCTCTCTCCATCTAGCCTCCTAAATTATTTATTTAATTTTGTTACAATGACGAAATCATTGCTCTGCTTGTTTTTTCTTTATTGCAAATTATTTGTAAAGTCTTTGTGATTTGTTGTTTTTGATTCTCGAATTTATGTATTTTTAAATACTATGTTTAATTTGTTATAATTGTGAAACCGGACCCTGAATATACCTTAACATGTCGTGTTTATTTCCGAACGGTTATTAGCATTACTGACCTATTTTTATATATATATATAGTAGTAAGTTATTTATTTCAAATGAAATTGAAAATATTTTTAATTCAAAGGCTTCGAATAGTCAATGAAAATATATATATCAGTATTGTCAGTCTTACAGGGAGCTGCCACCGGCTCGGAAGCCATAGTCATCTAATATTCACTAGAAAATAAAAAACAAAAATGAGTAGCTCTATATAGAATGATGGCCAATGGCATTCAATTTGTATGTAGATGTTATGATAGGTGGAACGCTGAGCAAACACGTTAATACGTTACACATAATATTGCTTTAACAATTATAAATGCGTGGGCGCAAGTTCATTAGCGTCGTCGTCGCAAAGGAAACTGATAAATATATTGTTCATACTTTATTGATTATTGGAACTAGACAAGTGTCGACTCGATTCTTGTACCGTTTAGTTAGTAATATAAAGTTATATTTTTATTTAGTATCATAAACAAGCCAGATTAACTTATTTTTTTTTATTAATTCCTACTCGAAAAAATGTTCGAGATCACAAATCTCGACTGGTTCAACATTCAACACGCGCGGCAACTGGAGAACACAGTTTCTGGGTTCTCTCTGCCTACTCAGCTATGCGGGAAAATGCGTGTAGATTGCCTGCTTAACCTGCCAGCGTAATGCCTGGCCATGAAAAAGAAAGAGAGAAACCCAATTTTTCACATCAATACTCCAACTCAGTGTTGCTAGAAACGATGACTCTGTTTTTATACATATTTAGTTTTTATTGTCATCCATCATGTAAAGACGAAGACCTTGACAGGTTTCAAATTTAGAAGTTGATAATTACTTACTATTTGCATATTATAACCCACTTTGCTAATGTTTTGATGTTCCAGCCGCAAAGCAAAATGGTGGTTCAAGTCTTAAATTATTTCAATAAAATATAGTTTTAAATATATTGAATAAACAGCTGTTGCGCGCTATCCTAGTGCAGTCATATGCATTGCTATACGCGGTTGGTTTCCCTTGCGGGGCAGTTAGAGGTGGAGGAGCGCCAAACGCTATGGTCCCTGCACGCTTCCTCCGCCCTGTCCCGTCGTCAACCTATTCATATAAGCACTCCTCTCTCCCGGAGAGAGGAGTTCACGCTTGCTTTTTACGTCATTTTTCTCCAGTACCATCAATATTGTGTTCTCGAAAGTCAACCGAGGCCTCTCTTTATCTCTTTCGCCGCTCACTTTTGCCTTTTCAACAAGCGCTAGTGCAGTATTTCATCAGTTCAGTATCTTGTATCAGTAATGTTCAGAGGCCTAAAAATATTTAAGATTCAGTAGAATGTTTCTTCTAAACGACAAAATTATACATCAGAAATGTAACTTACACCACTTTACGCTGATTGGACAAGTTTATAAATGTGTTTCCGATTATTTTGCTCCTGTTATACATATACATAAATAAAAATACAAAATTATATTTATAATAATAAGCAAACGTATAAACGGGCGCAACTTACTCAAAAATAAAGTTCTTGCCTCCGAAAATCACATAAAACGCATCTATAGTAAAATTCATTTCATTTATTTCAGAATTTGCCACCCGACAGTGGAAGGAATTTAAAGTCCCTATAATAACAATGTAAAAGTAAATCTTATTTATCGGTAGAAGAATATTTAAAGTTATAATATGGATATAAGGTTAGCTACCATTGTATTAAATAATAAAATTGTAACTTTTATATTTGAAAAGAGCTACTATATAAGCCGGCGATAAACTCAAAGTATTTCGTCGTACCGCTTATTATATGGGAAGATTAAATACGATTTTTTATTACTTTCCGTGCAAATTTTTTTATGTTTTCTTAATTTTAAACCTTCCTTGTACTTCTACAAATATATTGAAATTTAAAATTAGCAAAATTAGTCCAACTTTTCTCAAGTTTTAGCAAGACTAGAAAACGACATGTATATATATATACATGTATATATATATACATAGCTATAAACACACACCTAATAAATTGAGGGAACTTAGTGTCTTTTTACTCCGTTTTCCACTTTCTATCTTTTTAAAGACAGTATATGGTGGTGGTGCTCAACGCTGCACCTTATAGAACTCCGCCGAAAGCCATACTATAGAAATTCGAGAAAATGGATGCAGTATACAGTGAGACAGTAATTAATGACCTAAAACCTTCGTAAATTTCTGATTTTGTCCAAAACTGACAATGATAGCCAAAAATTCCATTTTTTTTATTAGGGTCGTTTCGATAATGTCGGGTTTAATGACCCCAAAAATCATTTTAAGTATATAGTAATAACAATTCTTGTGTAAAATTAGATTTGTACACGGAAACCGAAACTGAACAAACCATAACTATTGTATAATATTCATACATCAATGATTCAGATCATCAATATATTTTCACAGTTTAAGTAAATATCTTAATCTGTTACATAAATAAGGAAACAGTATAAATGATTAAAAACACCAATATATCCATTAAAATAATTTTATTTTACATTCAGCGACACACTGGCACATATCACAATATGCAATAACAGATATCCAAAATTGGAGGATTATTGAAATTATAAATACAATTTTACAATTAATTAAGTTATTAAGGTTTTGTTCTAAAATATGGTAAATTTAACATAATATTAGTTAGAAGTAATATTTAAAAAATGTTTAGATTTAGTAGAAACTAATGATATATGTTAACTTTGTAACAACACACATTGACTTACAAGCTTGTAAGTTGGTCAATGCAATGATAATCACACTCAATTAACTGATATGAAAATAGCTATGTAATAGGCATTGATAATTTAATGACAATTAAACATTAATTGACATCTATAAGTACAGCTGTAATATGAATACATAATGTTGCAAGTGTAGAAAAAAAATTGTTGTGTACTTTTAATGAATTATATGATTTGAACCTACAGCCACTTGGATGCATTTAAGTAAAACAAACTACTGGCAATATGGCGCTGCTGGAAAGAAATTACTTTTATAGGGCAATTTCTATTATTTATTATCTTTTAACAACAGCTTCACTTTTTTCCCGCATAGAAGAGTAGCCAGAGAGAACCTTATCTTTCAGCTAGCAGAAATATATAAAAAATGAATCATCTAAATTATACAAAAAAACTATAATAACTTCACTGCTTTTTAAAACAAAGTACCTTATATTATTTTTATTAAACTCTTTTTCATTAATTAAATAAAACTTTTTTAATAAGATTACTTGCGCAGTTTGGTTTTGGATAATACATTATCAAGCTCAATATTTAGAATGTAACCTCTTCACGGAGGAGGAGCTCTGGCAGTGGAGGCGAGCGTCGACGCACTTCGAAGGCCCTAAAGCCCTACACTTGTCCAGCATGTTCTATCCATGGAATGCTGACGAGTTTCTTCTCTTGCTCTTTCTTTATATTTCATTGAGATCCAAAAACTAATTAGACATATATATATATATAAATATATTACACATATCTCCACCATATTTCAGAACAAGACCAGCTTATATTTGTATTAAAAATAATGTTAAACGTTGAATTAATTTGTTTCATATAAAAGAACCAAAGTCAAAGGCAACTACTTCTAACTGCGTAACATGACTATGGCCTCCACTCGAGCGAAATTGATTTTCTTTCAAAATTCTAGTATCTGAAAAAGAAAAAAATGTATTTAAATAAGAAGTTTTCACCTGTAGTCCTAGTGTCAAGACACTGCGTTCTCGTTTTTATTTTGTATTATGTGGCGAAACTCAATGCCACGTTTTGTATTGTCACCAGAGCGGAGAAACGAAAATAATTTAAAATCAGTAAATGGTATACAGTCAGACGCTGTCACACCATGTTGGTCAGTCACGATGGTCCAGTCCAGTCTTAAGTAATAATATTTAGTAATTATGTACAAGATCCCATCAGGGCGCAGTGGAACAGGGTCTTACATCAAACGTGATTGGTTGTGGGTTCGATTCACACTCAGAAGAACAATTAAATGAAATGCTTTTCTCCGTTCTAGTACCTAAGACAAAGCGTAGCGTCGGATTCCGCTCCTCAACACGTAATGTCTCAGTGGGTCTTGACACTAACATTCTCTCCAACTACCCTGCTATGCAGAAAAAATAGTAAAGCTGTAAAAACTTTTATTTTTTTCTTATATACACATTGGTATATAGGGCATTTGCCCCTGCACAGATGGTTCATTTTACTTTTTAATGACTTTGTTCAATCAGTCTATAGAATCTCCAGTAAGTACGCCAACAAATGTATAAATATTAAATCATTATTAAGTTCTGCTACCTAACAACCTAAACCTAAGCAAATATTTAAATAAAAAAATAATAAAATTAAATACAAGCACTATACAACAAATTCCAGCACACCTTACAACTTATTATTTCCTAGCTTGTAATGCGTTGGACAGCCAGTCCATCGCTTGGTCTAGGCCTTCGCCCCTCACCGCTGACGTCTTAAATATTTGGAAGGTCCTGTCACGTAGAGCGTCCAAGCCCAAGGCCTGGTGCACTTCAGCCACTGTTAGGCATCCGGCCATATCTTGTTTATTTGCTAGAACCACTAGAATTGCATTTGCTAGTTCTTCTTCCTTTAATTTAAAAGTAAATAATATATTATCATTGAAATGTTACAATTACTTGAAAAAATGCAGCCTAATTTTTTTTCTTGCATAGGAGGGTGGCAGAATGAAGCTAATGTCAAGGTCATTCTCCATTTTCCACTTGTATTCAGTGCATTGCGTGGTGAAAGGCAAAACTCTATGTTATGGTTAATTTTACCAGAGTGAGAAAATAGAAATGATTAAAATAAAACAATTATCCCCAAGTGGAATTGAATACGTAAATGCTGTTTTTACTTTTTGTTGTAATTGTAAGTGTCTCAAAAATAGCATATTACGTTATATTATTAGCTCATACCAATGTCACATATGACATTAGGATTTAATTCTTAGTTAATAGATTTTCCTCCTTTCCTTTGACCTTGGATCTACTTAAAACAAAGACATTATAATAATAACTATATTTGCTTACTAAAAGACTAACTTACTCTTAACATATGCACTAGCTCATCTTTAGATATACCTATTCGATCTCTGTCTGCTGAGTCCACTACATATATTATTGCATCAGTGTTCCCATAGTAACATCGCCAATATGGTCTGAAAAATTATACAATAATTATAAGCTGAGTTAGAAAATGATAAAAAACCATTTTAGCTACAGTCCTTATTTTAAGTTTTGTCTTAATGTTAAAAAATATGAAAGATATAATATATGTCATAATAAATACGTTTTATTTTCAGTTTTGCGCTTTTATCCTACATAGCCAAACAGAAACCTAATTTTAAGATACTCCATTCTCTTCTTTCCGCCCAAAATCGAGACATTAAATGTTAAGTCGTAGAACTCTACTCTGAGTTTGATCTTGCACCAATGTGAGAAAATGAAAACAACCAATATAATCACTCCTCTCAGTCTAAGTTTAAAATATATGAATTGTGTACACAGTAACATATATCATTGCAAAAAAATGTTTTTGAAAGTGATTTTTTTGAAACACTGATTAGAATTTAAAATTGCTTAGATAATTGTGTTGATGTTATCAATTACAACTTGTGTCCATTAACATATTGTAAAATGGAAGATAATAATCTGTTGAATAGATATACAAATTCTCCCAATGTTTATATTTAAATTATTTACATATCTTACTCTGGTATCTAAGACAAGGTTGAGTTCTACCACACAAAACCTCTCTTTGACTACCATGCTATGTGGGAAAAAATGTGAACCCGAAAAAAATCCATAACATTATTTCAAGTTCAAAATTATTATTTTACCAAAAGAGTATTTATTAATTAATGTAGAAATATCAATTGTATTAGAATGTTATTATTTTTCTTACAAATTAATAAAGGTTTTGTAGTTGTACACAACTTAAATCATATTTCTTTCCTTTCAAGAAAAACTTTTACGTTGAATACAAATTGTGTAGGAAATGCTATGTTGCTCATTTTAAAGGATGATCAGTTGCTCAAAAAAGATTGTATTTTTATCAGTCTGGCTTGACTAATTAATTATTCATATTATAAGAAAAACACGTACGAAGAACAATTTAAGTAATGTGTTTTAGGTATAAAACTAAATTGTTATAAGTCAGTCACTGTACCTGATACTAGTTTGTCCACCAAGGTCCCAAACTTGAAATTTAAGATTTTTGTAAGTAACTTGTTCGACATTAAATCCTATAGTCGGTATAGTGGTTACAACCTCGCCTACTTGTAATTTATAAAGTATTGTCGTCTTCCCGGCACCATCGAGGCCAAGAATCAAAATCCTCATTTCCCTCGCACCCAGCAATCCTCTAAAGTAACTAAATAGACCGCCTGTAATTATAATACATTTATTATTTTTTCTTTGTGAAAATAAGTGTATAAATATTGTGTAAATGTTTAATTTACTCACCCATTTTTGTGTTAAGCTTAGCCTATAAAAACATTAGTTAAGGAATGTACAAATTTACACGCCTATACATTCACTATAATAAAATATCTAAATAACTTAACATACACCTATTTAATACTAATTTTACACGTTAAAAAACTCTCAACAACATTTATTAAATAATTGTTAATCATTTGACGTGTAAGCAAGCACTCAAAAGGTGTTGCTATATTTGAAATATAATTTGTTATTTGATAATAGATTATAAATTACAAAATATGTTTTTATTTCTTTTTTAACTCCGCTCAGTGTTTTAAAAGTTAATACATACTTCTTTGAACTTACTATTTTATTTGTTATATTGGTTTTTAAGACAATAATAATGCTAGTTAATGTAAATAGAAAGTTAGTTAGCTCCTATTTGTATACACTTAGCAATATATTTCATTAAATTACTTGCTATAATTTACATGAAAATATATATACTAGTTATAATGTATATAGTATAATTTTATAATATAATTTTAATACTATTGTATGAAAACAGAAGAAGCTATTAAAAATTAAAATTTATATGAAATCTTATTTATAATACTTAGAATTATTTTACTTGGTTGATTTTTTATACTTTTAATAATATTTCATATCAATTAACATGGATTATGTATATAATGTACATTAATCTATATTTATGTTCTAAAAAGCAAAGTTGTGTTTTTTTCTTCGCCGATCACGCCAAGAATGTATCAAGATAGGACTTTAGCCATTCGATTTTGTATGAAAGTCCATAATTATTAAATAAATATAACACTTTCTTGTTTCACGAAATATCCGCCAAAAATACGTGAGCGGGTCGTTAGTTAGGGTTATAGAATGTAGCCCAGTGGCGGACTTAAATATTTTCAAGGCTGTTAAGATTTTGCCGCCCTTAACTGTACCAATTTCAGTCTCTTGTTTATTGTTACAATGCAATTCGTTCCAAATTTCCAAAAAAAGCTTTCGCTGAAATCGCATAAGGACTCGATGACAAAAAGTTCGTACATTTCCTTCCAGTAAGTTTTTGTAATAAAATCATCGACGACATCGTCATATACAGTTATATTCATTAACTCTTGTCTCAATGCACAATAGAGCTAGAGCTTTTGGCTCAAGATAAAATCTTATAAAGGTCTTGATCAGGCTCAAAATCTCAAGAATATTTTTTTAGGCATTCAGAAAGAACTAGAAAAAATAAGTAGTTTAGTATCATTACCAGCGATAAATTGTTTGATTCTTTTTCTTTGCTTTGTCCAAGTTAGGTAATAATTGTATCAAATTACAGACAAATGTCACCTAAGCCTACCCGTAACCACGGACTCTTGTAAAGTCTTCGAAACGTCGGGTTTCGTTTCCTGTGACAGGCCTTTCGATTAAGTTATCCCTGATCTGAATGCTCTCTAGCAGATAATACTAAGTAAACTAACTAAGCGGGTTTTAGGGAATTGTTAGATCCAGGCTTATTATTTCCTGGTTATTTCTGGGGCCACAGTAGGTTCCCTTAGGAAGGAGTGAGTAGATAGAACATACCTACGCTTGCGCTGCCTTAGTTGAGGCTCAGGTAGCGCGAGCGCGCTATGTATGTTGTATTAATCTTAGTGTCGTAACGTTACAAAAAAAAACTAGTATTTTAAATTCCGGGATAGAAAAGTGACACACTAAAGTCCGAGATAATCCCCGATTTCCCAGCCATCTGTAAATACTAGCTGCTAGCCTACATGTCCTACACACGGTGTCAAATAGATTTTTAAGGCAAAGAATTTTTCGTCCCTATGTCATCTCCATACAGTGTATAAACTTTTCACAAACGGTATTCGATATGTTAGTGACATATACTTCCAGATTGTCCATCCATTTAATCAGATGCTGTCTCACTACGCCATAACGGCCGTTGAATGTACAAAAGACAGTTAAGAAAGGCAAAATGTGTCGCAGACACATTAAGACTGATAAGAGATTTCTATAACTTCAGAAAACTGTAATATAAAAAAATATGTATGAAGTTTATAAAGTAACAAAAAAGTAGGTCATAAAGTTTTTCGCCCTAGGCTATAGGCGACTCACCCTGCTAGTAAATCGGCCACTGAAGTAGTCTGACACCATTGTAGCGCAGATGTTATAATATGTCAATGTGCTTGTTGGTTCAAAATTCATTTAAAATAATATTCAAATTTACAACTATTACTTTGTATTGTTTTAATAAATACCTACGCATACATACACTTAAGCGCGGCGTTGAATTCCGCCACGCATTGCCTCGGATTCGGAAAAACTGCATTCAGTGTTTATAGATGGAATTGTTTCGAAGACAGTTTATTCAAATGTGCAAATTATGGTGACTTTACAATAGGCGTTATTCAAAATACTTTAAAACATGTTTTAAATTAACATTATTTTATAAAAGAAATACTATTCGTAAAATGAAAGGTTATTTAGCTTTTTAAATATAAAAAACGTTGCCTCAAATGGAATTTGAATACGCAACTTAACCCCACAACTATCTTCTCCCACTGCGCCATAAGGGCTAGCTTAAATCGTGTAATTTACTCACATTACTCGTCAACATTTTCAATGAATCACAACATTGTAATCTTCTTGTTTATTTTTGATAGACGTTATAAATTAATATGTACAAAGGAATTTATAGCGGGGCTGTCGAAGCTGGAACATAATTAAGAGTGAATCAGCTTAGTTTATAATTTTAGTAGGCTATTTGCGATAGTTCTCTCACTGGCTAGTTCTAGAGAAATGCTAGTTTTGTTTTGATACAGTGTACCTACCCAGCTAGAGTAGCTATGCGGAGTCGGAACACGTGGGAATGTATTGAGGAATGTTGTTGCTAGGAAAGTTACGGATAATATTGATATAATCCTAGTAGCTTTACGATTTTTGTCGTATAGAAGTCAGGGAGAACCTAGTGCCAAGGCGCTTCGTTTTTCACATTGAAATCGAGACATTGCATGATGAGTAGCGAAATTCAATGCCGAAATGTCGAAATAAATATATTTGACATAAGAGAGTGGCGACATGAAAATAAATTAAATATAACTATTCCTCCGAATGGTGAAAGTGGTGACTCATGGATCCGGGCTCGCGAACCCGTATGCCCAAGACCAAATATCGAACAGGAAACCCTCTGGATGAGTTGGCCATAAATACTGTTCAAATTAAAAATAAACAAAATATTACTTTTGAATTTCGATTCTGTAATTTATATATAATTGTTTATTGTATTTCCTTTTTTACGCGCCAATATATTGTAAAATATTTTGTAATATTATAAAGGAGTGGACTGATAAAGAGATCGGGATCGCTGCGATTGCGTTAAATAAAGTAAGTATGGTACCGAATACAATTTTTTAAATCCTCCATACGCTTGATATTAGCCAAATGTTTGTGTACCGGGTTATTGATATGTACAATGAAACCTCCTCTGTATATGACAGAGAAAAATCTGATCAAAAACGTAGTGTTTTTTCTTTATTTCGGGATCAGATCAGATTAGATGAAGATAACACCTAGAGCTTAAGACTTGAGAGAATCACACTGGCCAATTTTAACTTATAATTTAAAAAAGCTTTAGACTCGACGCCGGGTCATAAAGCTCGATCCACCCAATCTTTATTTGAAACGAAACGAGCTGAAAACTGGCCGTCATCTAGTCCTGATCTCAATACACTAGATTATTATTTATGGTCAGTTTCAGAGAGAATGGCTTGCTCTAATCTCTAATCATGATATTTTGGAGTCCCTAAAACAATCGATACGATTGACAATGAAGGATTTGACCCATGGAAAATGCTCGCTGCTATTGACAAATGGCCTCAACGTTTAAAGGACTGTATTACAGCCAATGGAGAACTTTATATTAATGTACACACCGTTATAAAATGAAAATTTTATATTTATAACACAATATTTATGGCAAGACTAATTATAATAAAAATGTAACTGAAATATAATTCCAGAATTTTCATTAAATTCATAATTGTTTACATTACTGAGCCATATTCATAAATTGTAATATATTTCAGTTACTTAGAGATAAAAAGTTTAAATTTCTATATAAATAGATAGTTACTCTCATACTGACATAAATCAGTTAAGTATATTGAAAATTATTGATTTTAACGAATAGACATTTTCACCTAAAAACAATTTTTTACCTGCGATTTCCCTTATAATTTGAATTATTATTTTCAATATAATAAAATTTGTAATATAATAAAACAAAGTTCTTCAACACTTAAAAAGTCAGATCAAAATTTCTATACGAAGATCAATATTTTATATATATATATATATATATATATATATATATATATATATTAAAACATATGAATAAAACTTAAATATAATTTGTATTAGTTGTAAAAAAAGTGTTTACTTGAATCTGGTTCTAACTGACTCTGTGATGATGGCATCGGCGCGAAAATAAATGAGAATTGTGCATAGATTTAAAGTGTTTTATTTATGTGTCAATATAACTAAGATAAGATTATTAGAAATTCAATTTTTTAGAGTATAAAGGAAAACTATTTTTATAAAGTCTCAGAATTATTAAAGACCAGTTTGATCCTGCAATTTTGTTTGCGTGGATCTTATGATCCTCGCCGTAATGGAGACCATTACAAGCTTCAGAAGCGTCCCAGTTACAAATAAAGCTCCTTGGCCTTTGGTTCCCGTTGGGCCTCTATTAGTTATTCTATACACTTCTGAATTTCAGTTTTGTGTCAATCTGAATGACTAATTATGAGTAATGTGAAATTTATATTGATAATGGATAATAAATTAAATACATTTATACTTTTATGGATAATGAAAGTTAAAATCTACGAAAACACACACACACACACTGTACACACTTTATATTTACCACAATTAGTAGAAGCTCGACTAATCGATCTATTTGCTGTCTCGTAGTCATATCATATTCAGATAATCGAATATTTGATTTAGAAATTTCTAAGATTTATTCCGAGCTTTTATCAAAGCTTCACTTTGTATCTAATCTCATTAGTTAATTGCAAATCTGTACAACGGGTGTATTACACTTAAGCTTAGAAAAATATATACATATACATAATATAAAAATTATATATTTATATAACGCTTACTTATGCGTAAGCATTATTTTTTTTATTTTTAAGTTGAATTTCCATCTTAGTTACTGAACTAATATAGAAATATATATAGAAATATATATATATTTAATATTTATTAAGGTGTTATTCCGACACTAAGGAAATTGAAAAAGACAAATTTAGAAACTGATTTTCAAGAGGCGCGGGTTCAAATCCCGCTGCGTTCAAATTTTGACACGTTTTCTAAATACGTATTTTTTAATATAGAAATAATTAATAATAATGAGTATCAATGTTTTCTTTTAAATCTTATATTTAAAATGGGTTCTGAACTTTGCACCATTCATAACTATATCATAAGAATGGTCGTCTATATTCAAAAAGTATAAAATTAATTTGAGATCCTCGTGACGCTGTGGGATAGTGTCTGACTGCAAACGTGATAGGTCGTGAGTTCCATTCCCACTAGATGGAATGACCATAAGTTAATTAATTTCATTGTTCCGCTCAGGTGAACAAGAAAACCCGCGATGTTGAGCTGAGCCACTTAACACGCAATGTCCGAGACATTGCGTGTTAAGTTCAGGAGGAAAGTAGAGAACGGAGTGTCTTGATACTAGGTTCTCTCTGACTACACTGCTACGCGGTAAATAGCGTGAAGCTAAAAAAATTCAATAAAAATTACCTCATTATGCATTATACATTTTTAAAGCTGAAATCATTTAAATTACATTTCACCTATAATATCGATATCAATGAAAGTTATGTTCCGAGTAATAGAAAATTCGTGGGCTGTCGTGACATAGCACTTTACCTGAATAGGACAAGGTCGAATGACGTGTGGAAATGACCGTGATTTCACGCTTCATGTGAAAAATAAGCGTTTAAAGTAAGACTACTTAATACTTTAAATTGACAACTGGCAATATTATTAATTTTAAATATGAAATTATGCAATTAGCGTTTTCCTTTTTACAAAATATATGTGTAAATGTATTTTTTCAAGTACATATAGATAAGAAACTCCTTAGCATTCCATGAATTCCCTCAGCGGGAGCCCAGCCATCCCCTTGCAGAAAGAGGAGGTGGAAGAAGTGCCTGGGACTCTCGGCCCAAGTATAGGCTTAAGGGGTCCCTTTAAAATGCATTAACGCTCGCCTGCACTGTCAGAGCTCCTCTCTCTACATAAACCAATGCGAAAAGATCCTACTAATACCGCTTTACAAATAAGTGCTTGAAATGAGCTGATGATATTTCAAAACAGGCCGAGACCTTTTAGTAGATTTTAGAGATTTCCTTGTTCTACAGAGCTCTCCCATAGTTTTGGCTAACTAACTAGTTAGCCACTCATATAACATTTCTAAGCCCATAGTCTGCACTTTATATTTTCTGTTTGTCTATAAGCGCGATGGTTGTGGGCTGTATTTACACTATTCTTATTCCCTCTAGTAAACACAGGGAACTCTAGTAAGGACGAGTAACAAAGCACGGCGTTCAGTTCCGCCAATCAACACGCGCCGACTCGGATTCAGGTCCAAAGTGGAGAACGGTGTATCGCGACAGGTTATTTGGTTAAAATTGAAAAAATAAAACATTTTTCTTCTTATAAAAGTCATATTGACGCAAATTGTAATAAAAACTACACGTCTAACATACCAAAGTCATATGACAAAATAACTTTACACAATTCGCTGGAAACACGTAATGGCTTATAATTGTTTTAAATTACTATTATATTAAAATGTCTGTATATAATAATTATGTTAAACAATTGTCTTAAACATTGCCTTATATTAAGAAATGTAAACGCTTAAATATAATTTATAAATAGATATGAGTATGTCACTTAATTACAAATAAACATGTATTTGTATAATTTAGACGTTGTTTATCCTAAAAATAAACGTTTTTCATATTATTTTTATCTCCTATCATTCAATTTGCATAATAATCAAGGTATCTACGAGTATGTTATTTATGTGCTTAGTTCTAAGAGTTATGTAATCCATTAAAGGATTTCAGTCTGTCTAGAACTAGCATCAGTTCGTTCTAGTAGGTTTTTGAAAGCTTAACATTAGCAAGATCGATTCAAATTTGGTTAGGTAGAAAGTAGCTCGGATAGCTCCTTAAGCACTTAATAATGGGCTTCTTAATAATGAGCTCGTGTCTCTGCAACGTAATGGGCAACCGTGCGTGAAACCACGGATAGCAAAGGATTTTCTTTTCGCTTGGAATGAGCTGGGTACCGAAGTTTACAAAATGAAAGCGTTCGGGGTATTGGTGCATTGTCCGATATTCCCAATTATTTTAAGGGACCCTTTTATTTGACTTAAACGAATAGATATCTTTACAAAAAAAACAATAAGTCTACGCAAATGCATATGTAGGTAATTATTTTTTCTTAATACAATTCTCAGATATATATATATATATATATATATATATATATATATATATATATATATATATATATATATATTTATAGTTTCATGCTTTTTTAGTAGTGTGAAGAGAACCCAGTGTGTCAAGGCATTTCGTTTCTCCACTTTTAGCCCGAAAATCGAGACATCTGCGTGTTGAGTGGTGGAACTCAATGCCACGCTTTTGTCTTAAGTACCTACCAGACCGAAGAAATTATAGTACTTTAGATATAATCATTTAAACTTTACACTGGCTGATATAAGAACCTTCTACTAACGGACAAGCCAGGCAAGCCCCAACTGTACCTCGATGGCGTCACCGTGAATAGTACTATTGTGTAATACAATACCCAAAAGTTCACTGATCTGCGACGTCACTGTGAATCACTGTATGGATATTTCCTTCTGTAATCTCAAAATCATTCCGGTTTTGACGTTCAGGATGAGTAATAGGCTGCGCGTGCGCCAATGCGTTTCTAATATACTAGTATGCTGCCAAGGCTTTACTTTCTTTATTTTAAATATGAATTGAACTAGTGTGTCTTGGTTTGATATTTTTCATACGAACTGTTGTCCACAAATTCCGTTGTATAAATGGTATAATCCTCGTCATACTATTTCCATTTTTACTTCCGGTAATTTTGAAACTAAAACATATATAAGATATAGACGTTTGCCGCTCACTGAGTAACAAAGTAGATTTTGGTATTCAACATGTTATGTGTTTGTTAAAGGCGAAAAGTTAAATGAAGAAAAGGGGATTAATTTCTTAGAAACAGAAAGAATGTACTAACGGTATATGCCAATCATGTGTGTGTGCGTCAAAATGAGGTAGACCCATATACTCGTATGTGAAACATACGATAAACGCTTGACCTACTCCTCTCTTTCTTCTTAATTTTTTCTTCATCTAATAATTGTATAAAACTTAATTCAGAAGAATTAAGTTTTAGAAAAATAAATTACGGATATTAGAAAATTTGATTATTAAAAAGATGAATATTTTCTTGATGCAAAAAAGGCCTGAAATATAATACCGTATAAAATATAGATGCACATGTGATTAATATATATATTTAAGAGCGATTTGAGCTCTCAACTCCCCACATAACCAACGATCGCAATTCGAAGTTCAAATCCCACAGAGGGTGCACTTGCGCCTGACGACACCCTCTCAAGCAGCCACATGGTGCTTACATTTTTGTAGGGATTAAGGACCCTCTTCCCTCACTCTGCTGGCGACGGCGTCAACACCAACACGGTCAACAGTATTGATCTCAATTTAAAATAAAATACTTTTCTCGTTACATATTTATGACATACAAACTATATTCACTACAGTTTTCTTTGGTTCGTGTGTAAAATTGAAGTTGATTTTAATTTTGAGAAGGATACCGCTTCTCCGAATTAAGTCTGAAAGCAAATATCGATGATATGTATGTATGCATGTATGTTGGGAATCACCATCTAAAAATAATATTTCGTGTTCCTAGTAATAAATATTTGTTATTTTATTTATAAATTGACGTATCAATACTTTATCATGTTATAAAATTATTTAATTTTATCGTCGCTCATTTTCCTCATAAATTAGTCGGTTCACTACTTTCATTGAAAGAATTTGTTTAGTTGAAAGATTAGAAGAAGAAGAAAAGAAGAAGAGCCCGAGTTTTGGGACTTGAACGAATAGTTTTGTATTACAAATTCCAAACTAGAGAAGTGTGTATGTACAAGTTATATGAAAAACACATATTTAGAAAACTTACAAACATTTGAACGCAGCGAGATTCGAACCCGCACCTTAGAAACCGTGCAAGCGCTCTGAGCGCTAAGCCATGCGATCTACATCCGGCATCCGGCCAACTCTATTTCTAAATACTAATATTTTTAATCTTTTCTTACCTTATATTGTTAACGTTGTTTAAATTCAAGTAAGCTCAAGTAAGTGTGTGAATAACATTTTTGAAATATAAAAAATGTGTAACAAAAGGTTAATTTAATATTCTACAATTAAAATAAATGGAAATACTGGCAGACTATTAATAATACAATACCTATAAAAATTAAGATTTTTGTGAATGAAAATATACTAAATTCAATTAATTTGCTCAATAAAAATCGCTTTAAACCTCGAACAATAAAATAAAGTTTATTCAGTACGCAACGCAGAAGGCTTGTGAATGTGAATTATAGCTTACGACTATTTTAATTTCTATTCTAAAATTCTTTAAGTAGGTTCAATTTTATTCTATTTTCCTGAAATCGAAATTCAGCCTTTAGCTCTAAACTAATTAAACATAGTTACAAGGATTTACAATTTTTTGCATTTTCACCGACCATGCCAAACTATATAAGGCAGAATATTTTATACATTTGAATAAATTTATAGAAAATAAAAATAGCTGAATGTCAAATGACAATGATTAGCATGTCTTACTTTTGCAACGTTAAAGAATCTGATGAATCATTCATAAAAAAAGAAATACTTAAAAAACCTCTCTTGCGCAACGTTACAACATATATTGATATGTAAATGCCCCAAAATTAGAACCTATCTTATTTGCACTAAAAAAATATATTTGAACTTAACCTACATCAAAGTTTCCACACATGGTATATATAAGGTTTGTGTGTGCAGCTTGTTAATAATCAAATCACTAAATATATTTTTATAAAATATATGATGACATTTCACTTCGATGATTTGAGTAAAATTACTAATAGACAAATTTATACAATAGGTCTATGTCTAACACATGGCAGCATGTGTAATATTTATTTTAATATACTTTTTATAGATTATTATAAAAAATATCGCTTCCGCTTTCTTGTCTAAATAAACTTTAACCAAATTTCATACTCCTCTATCCGCATCATTTTCGTTAGGTTTCAGTACGAAATTTTTCAATCCAAGCCCGAAAGGAGCAAAAACTTTGGATTTTGATTCAAGTTAAAACAGTAAGTAACTGCTTTCAAGGATGAACAAGTAATTTAAATTTTAATAAAATTCTGCTCCCAGTACCTTTCCATAAGACATTATTTAATTACAATAAAAATGTACATGATAAGAAATATGTATTTCAGTACAGTATCAGTGTAGGCACAGAGAACCCAATGTCAAACCACTCCGCTTCTTCACTTTCCGACCGAATTATTATTTAATTATTTATTTTTAAAAGTATTCAATAAAGCCATTTATGCCATCGTAGCGTAATGGAATAGCGTTTGACTTTAAAAACACAGGGGAATGATTATATTCATTTCTCGTCCTTGGCACCTAAGACAAAACGAGGCGTTGGTATCCGTCACTCAACAATGTCTCTATTTCGAGCGAAAAGTGGAAATGGAGTGTCTTGCCACTAGGTTTTCTCTAAATATCTTAAATCTCAATAATGTCTCTCCTAGAAAAAAGCGTGAACCTGAAAAAAAGTTCGAAGAGGAAGGTATGCTAGCTTGGTAGGAATTTTAACGCAAATAGCTTATTAATAAAACTTCCGTGAAATATATGAATCAAATTAATTATAATAATCGAAATGATAAAAATCGTTTTAAAAATACAGTGAGCTTTGACCTTTGATTTGTGAATCACACTCACATTTTATCTACAATCTCCATAGTAACAGTTATATCGTAACCACGTGCTGGGCTTGAGGCAGACGTCCTTTCGCGATATCTGTATGGGTAGGTATTTAAAATAGTTTTATTTATCTTTAAAGTCACATTTTTATTGAAAGCCGGACGGACGGGCGGACGGGGATTATTACATTATAGCCTAACTTTATTTATCTTTGAAATATTACAGTATTGAAAATATTTAAAAGTATAATAACAAGTCTTTTTTTTTTCAAATATATACACACAATAGACAATATAATTAATACTTATTAATTTAACACATGCATATTTATAGTTATTTTGCTTAATAAATTATAATACAAAACATCTACATCTAGGTTTAGATGAGGCGAGATGACTTGTATGGGCCTTGGTAGCGGGAAAAAGGGCCTAACTTTCACTGGCAGATAGCTGGTGTAATAAGGAGTTACATGGGCGAATTTATTTTAGAATTCCATCTGAACGATGTCGCGGGCACAGCTAGTGTAATGCAATCATTAACAACTAACAATCATTGTTTACATACATTATGCTTTATTTACACACATTTATCTAGAAAAGTAGACAAAACATAGCATCTCGTTACTTTTCACCTACAAATGCTTAATGTACCTACAGAGTGTTCATATTTGTATTTACATTTCGTTAGTTTTTTTTTCACAAAACAAGATCGTACGTTACATTTTAGTCGACAAAGCAAATATAGTTTTATTTGTATCACACTGTTCTCTGTCTGTTAGGACTACTTGTAACCCGCTTCACGCTTTATCCCTCACAGCAGGTAGGTAGAGAGAAGCTAGTGTCAAAACACTCTGTTCGAATGAACGTTCTCTACCCACCGCCGGAATCCGAGATATTCCGGTCTGAGTGGCGGAAGTCAACACCCCGCTTCGTCTTGGAATCAGACCGGAGAAATGAAAACAGTCATTCCCCTAGTAGGATCGTACCCACAACCATCGCGTATACACTCAGACGCTGTGCCATTTCTCTACAATAGCCTCAATAGAAAACAAAACAATTCAAAGAAATTTTAAAAATATATTAGCATAGTATTACTAGTTGATATACATAAATCCATACTTATCAAATTTATAGAATTGGTATCGTTTTAAAGAGTTATTAATACATTTTACAATATCATCTAATTATTGAATAAGTAACAATATTCCTCTCCAATTGATGATTGGTTGTAATTGATTACCATCGATGATAACATCGGTTTGTAATGGTTTTTCGCCAAATAGTTATATCTTAAAGTAAGCTTTAGACTATCTTTCAGCTGACATATTACTTCTTAAAGTTTAACCATTTATAACAAAAGCACAAAGCGGTTTTCTGAACGCAAAGCGGTTACAGGTCTTGTAAATGTCGAATGTCTTATTTAAAGGCACAGAGGAGACTATCGAATTATCCGAAAAAATTGGTCGGAAATTTATTGTGTAGAAAGGAACATGCTTGGACGCTACGGAGTGTCTAGTGATGGAAAGTGGAGAACGAAGAAGAAAGCGAGTGATACTTCTAGTTGCTCTCTGTTTAATTAAAAACAAAATAATACTGTAAAAAATATTACACACCAAATCTACAATTAACCGACGTCAGACCATGTTGTTATTTGTTTATAATCGATTGTATGATGTATGTATTTGTAAATTAATTTCATCATTTAAATCAATTACACTGTGATAAGGCGCGACTGTGACCGCCTCACTTTACTTGCAGGTTGCGGAATTTTTTTATCACTTAAAGAGTCAAAAGCCAGTGATAAGCAAGTACGGCTTATTAAATAAAAAATATACATGTATATATATATTAGATATATAACTGGATACAATTCTGGAAGTGTATTTCAAGATCTATATTATATAGAGGTACATATATTGTTGATACCTTATGGACTTTGAATCAACGTGTTTTTTTGCTAGTAATATCAAGTGTCATCAAAAGTGAGCTTCTTGTATGTTTACAGTAATGAATTTGGTAACTTTTTATATTTTTTACCATCACTTGCATAGTTGTATAGGAATTTTAATAATAACATGCTTCTGGTTCTTACATATAATGTGTTAAATGAAAAGAATGTACACTATTGCCGTTAATTATCTCGTCCTAGACGACAGGTCTCCGGCCTTGTTAGTACCAAGAGGTATATGACCTTATCTGTACCGAGATACCGGCTACGTGCGCTTTGTCATTGTATGCCTAATCTCTATAGAGTGACAAGTATGAACAAGTCTCGAGTCAAGAAAGAACTATTGTAAATCTAATATTGTCTGGTCCACATAATTTTTCTTGGAAGCACTGAGTTGACTTTCAATAGGATTTTCCTCATTAACTATTAATAAATGGGTAACCTAGCTTTACTATAAAGTTTCCATATTCAATTGAACTTACTTATTACAGAAAACTAGTTCATAGTAAAAGCTTTTCCGGTCCCATTACTTTGAAATGTGATTAATTAAAGTGTGCGCATTAAGTTCCGAACTCGTATGTCGGACTGACGGGAAAGGTGATATGTGACATTTCACAAGTCACGACATATAATAAAGGTGTAAAAGTCAATAAAAACAAACAATTAACTTATAATATATTAAGGCAGCTCATACGAGAACTAAAACTTTAAACTCTAAAAGACATATTTAGAAAACGTAAAAAATTTTGAACGCAGCGGGATTTGAACCCACGCCTCTTGAAAACCGTTCAAGCGCTCTGACCGCTAAGCCATGCGTTCTACATCCACTTTTATCCAATTCTATTAAAAAAACGCGCGTTTTTATTAGAAATTCTCAATTTATCTGGATTTTTCGGGCAGCCTGAAACATACGTAATATATATACTTTTAGTCATATGACTTCAGAGATTCAGACGACACCAATATTCGGTGGGACGATGTAACGGCACGAGTGAATTATTATAATTTATAATGAATTGATTCACGACATATTATAATGTGTTAGTATTTTTCTGCGATGCCATAAAAAAGTGTGTAGGTTAGGTTAGGTACTGTTAGTGTGGGAGACGTTAAAAATATAAGACTGTAGTGAGCTTGTGGCATGTGGCATGTTGGTCGCATGGAGTCTTAAATAAAATGTTGCTCAGATCAAATAAGATTTGTATCTACTTTATAATATATAAGAAGTAAAGCTTATATTAAAATTGAAATATGTGGAATTAGGATCATTTGAATTTCATGCAGGATATATACTTTTTAACATTTTTTAGTGTTATTCACACACTTAGGAAATTGAAAAAGATATATTAAGAAAACGTATAAAAATTTGAACGCAGCGGGATTTGAACCCGCCCCTCTTGTATGTTTTTTTCATGTACGATAGTTACCAAGAAATTGTAATTTTTATATTTACAGCAGGACTGTCTTCCGAGCCGGTAGTAGAGATGTTCAGTTGATTCACTTTAGGCTTTTATGGACCCACTTATGGGCATCACCTACGGGTGCTCAACACTTTGTAAAGAGAAAAGCTACGAGCAGTGCCTGGAACTTGTGACCCAAACAGTTACTTTCACACATTGTGGCCGAGGTCGTAAATAAAATATAAAGTATTATACAGATGATTAATACAATTCCATAGATTTCAAATAAAAAGCAACCAGAAGTAATGTTTTTTTTTTTTTTTAATTAACAAGAAGCGATTCGTAGAAACAAATACAGATTAACGATTTTGAATTGAACCCAGCCATTGACCTGCTGCTGATGTAACAAATAGTGTAATTATTTATTATTTAACATTATACATTACAAGTATGAGACCATCGTGGCGCAGTGTGACAGTGTCCGATTGCACACACAAGGTTGTGGGTTCGATTCCAATTCGGAAGGCTCTGGTGCATAACACAAAGAAAAAACGTCACATTATGTTGTCTTTACGAGTTAATAAATGAAATCTAGTGTTAATTGAACCTTTTTTTTTATGATTTTTTTTTTTAATTTGCATTTACTACCATCAAGTACAAATTTGACTCGCACCTACTGTTTGAGTTCACTTAGTCAGATATGAATTTGTAATAGTTTTATAAATATGTGATTGATAATAAGCATTGGCGGTGCCACATTAACGTCGCCAAACTATACCAGGTTCAAAATCACGTGTAGAAAATATTTTTAGAATAAAACATTGCCTTTAAATGAATTCGAACCCACATTTATCGTATATTCGCGCCGCAACTAAGATGACGGCGACGTTATATATTTAAGTTTATAATAGAAGCGATAATAGTTATATATAAGCGCTTAAGTAAAGAACGCCAGATGTAGATTTCGAAATAGCGAGAACATCCCACTCTGTTATCAGCAGCCGGCCCGGCGCCTGCGCACGTGTGACACATAGCTTTTTAAGACAAAAAACTATACCGATCGTGGCGCAGTTGCGCGAATGGTTTGCGGGTTAGATCCCGAGGCGGAGGAATATTAGTTCGCGTTCTATTCTGCATAGGCAGAGAGAATCTAATGCCATTGCTTCCTGTTCTGCACTAATTAACGAGACCTTACGTGTTAAGTGGCGTAACTTAACACCGCGTTCGTTTTACCGGAGCAGGGAAATGAAAATAATTTTATAATTCCCGCTTCCACCAGTGAAGGTCGAGTCCACACCCATAGCCCGAAAGTCAGATGCTGTCGAACTGCCGCGATGGCCGGTGCTTATATTTGAATTAGTGTTTCCAATTATTATTAGATAGGGCGTGAATTTGGGTCGAATTCGAGTGTCGTTAACCGATAGCTAAAAAATCTTTAAAACAGAGGGTCGGCAAATACCTAAGGAAGGTAATATATTGTACTTTGATCGTGAACATCTCGCAAGATAAAACTTATGTACTCGTATGAAAACAAAAATATAGTTTTATATTTTTATACATGAAATATTTTAACATTATTATTAGAGAAAAGTAACTTATATTAAATTCCGGACGTTGTCTATGTATTTGCTAATATAACTTTTTCATCCTATTGTACTCCACTGCTGAAAAGGAGTGGCTTGACTAGCCTACAGTCTTGGTCCGCTCGCATCCGTCAGCTGCCAGCTACCTACTTAAAATCATACCCCCACGACTGTGTCGATTTTTGTACGATGGAGAGACGATCAACAAATATTTTTATAAAATTTAATTTTTTAAACTTATTTGTGATGCGGTTTATTTACACTTAAGATTGTAGTCAGTGAAAGGTAATTGACGTCAATACAATCCGGGTTCCGTCTCCGTTTCTTATTTCATAGTCACTTCGTCTTTTTGTCAAGGCAAGGTCTGGGTCTTTACAGAATGATTCAAACACTGTTACCGAGTCAATAACGAATTATTTAAGACTAGCTGTGCCCGCGACTTTGTCCGCGTGGAGATCTTACATCAGCTATTTGCCAGTGAAAGCCCCGTCAAAATCGGTGTAGTCGTTCTAGAGATTAGCCGGAACAAACAGACTGACAGACACAAAAATAGCAAAAAATAATATTCTGGTATATGTAGCGTGTAATGCATATGTAACGCATTTAGCATATATATACCATAATATTAATTTATTGACTACAATGGTTCACTATTTTGGCTTTAATGGCTTGAACATAAGATACTTACTTGATATTTTGGTCAATTCACACAATGTCTTTATAACTTGTAGCCTATGTGTTATTCTGATGCATAAGCTATATTATTGTAAAGTTTCATTAAAATCCATACAGTAGTTTTTACGTGAAAGAGTCACAAACATCCTTACAAACTTTTGCGTTTATAATATTAGTAGGACTATTTTAGAAAACAAGAAGAAAATTTACCACATTTCTAAAGTCAAAACCCAAAGATGCATCAGCTTAAAAATATATATGAAATTTCCGCTAAGAAATATTCTGTACCATCGCTATAATCATTGAGTACATTGGTACTGCACGCCACTAAGCGGTGACGCTTTAAATTTTATTAAAAAAAACCCTAATAACTTGCACGACGCAGCTCGTAAAGCTAAATTCCTATTAATAAAATGCGTAATTGTATAAGTGTAAAGTCGCTTCGTTAAGTTCCGCCACTCAACACGCAATGTCTCGGGTTCGGCGTAAAGCGGAGAACGGAGTGTTTTGACACTAGGATTTCTCTAATTACCCTGGTATGCGGAGAGAGTGCGACGTCGAAAATAAGTATAAAGCTAATTTCATAGTGATTATAACTACTCAAACGCGTGAAGTCGAATTATTCCATCAATCACAATTGCTTAGATATAAGTGAAAGATACTATTATATATACATAATTTCATTATTTTTAATGTTTGTAATGACAGTGTTATTGACACACTAGGATGAGAAAAATATGTTAAAAAAACGTATAAAAATTAAAACGTAATGGGACTCGAACACACGCCTCTTGGAAACCGTACAAGCGCTCTGACCACTAAGCCATACGGCCTATCTAGCTACGTCGAATTTATACGATTGTTACAACTTACTCTTGTTGATAGCAAATAGTGTCCAAGAGCGCGTCTCGCGTCGCGCGTCTCGAGACACGAGACTTGGTTCGAGTTTCAAATTTTTATACGTTTTGTAAAAAACAATTTTGTCATGTGATTTTTTATAATAGTATGTAATGACTAAATCATTTACGTCAAATACTTCTTAATAAATTACATCAATCAATGTTGGATATTTTATCGTATACACCTGACTCTGTATCGAAATCAAATTACCCATATTTTATTTTTTATTTTTCAGGGCAATGATATTAGGTACTTTAAACCATCTAAATAAAAACTATTTAAATAATAAGATTTATAATTTTTGCTAATTTTACAACTTTTGAAAAAAACCTACACACACCTCAGTACACCTGTGATTACGGACACCTGTAAGGTGTTCGAAACGACGAGTTTTCTAAAATGTATTTTCAAATACCAAAATATACGCGTTTAATTTCATTTTAGAACTATTTAAATGCAAAGTCTGTGATACATCTTGGCGTAGTGTAAACGTGAAACGCAAACACTTTGAGGGTTTGATTCCCACTCAGGGGAATGAATATATTGTAATTATATATATTTTCGACACTCAAACGCAATGTCTCAAATTCAGTCGACACTAGATTATCTCTGCCTACAATACTATGAGGGAAAAAGCGTGAAGCTGAAAACGTGCTTGTCTATTTTTTATTTTCATCATGGGTACGGTATTAGAGACAACCTCTCTTAATTTTTTACATATGTATACTACTTTTCTTGTTTATTTTAACTCAATACCTCATGTTTTACCCCAATCAGAGACGGGCGAGCCAGACATTAAATAAACATACACATTTGCCCGAAAGTTATTTGCACCTGCACCCATAATAATAGCAAAGCCTTTTACTTAAAGAAGAAAAAATAGACGCTGGTGACCTAGAACAAAGTTTTTAGCCGGTTTTCAGAAATATAAATAGGAACTAACTAACTATATAAACTCATATTTAGAAAACGTATAAAAATTTGAACGCAGCCGGGATTTGAACCTGCGCCTCTTGAAAACCGTTCAAGAGCTGCGTTCAAATTTTTATACGTTTCCTAAATATGTCCTTTTCAATTTCCTAAGTGTGCGAATAACACTTTAAAAAATATTAAAAATAACTAACTATATATATATATGTGTGTAGTTTTAGGATGAATTTATATTAACTGACCTAATCGTACATACGTGAATGTCTGTATATACGTGATGCTATTGTAGCGCATCAAGCGTGGCCAAATGCACTCGATGCCGAAGTGCGGTTTTAGAATTCGCAATTTAAAATCAAACCAAATGTGAGAAAAGGAAAGATGTTTATCATAAGTTGATGGAATGTAAACGAAATCATTCATTAATAAAATTCGTAATTTTTATGGTATTTGCAATAAACGTCCTAATTCAAGTTCTGCTATCAGTCTGTACAAATTAGTGAGTGATATTAGGATTAGATAATAGATAGTTTTGGTTTATTTTGTATTTTTTGTTATTGTACATGTGTTTTGTATTTATATATATATATGTAGGTATAAATAGTTTTTAATGTAACTTGGAATAATTAAAGTTGTTATGTCGGATGTAAGTAGCTATAATAGGACGGCATGTTACCTTCTATGTGACAAGTCTAAAAAAGCTAACTGGATAAATTGCGTATATTTTGGTCTGTGACCTAGGACTATTGTAAAGTGTTCGAAACGTCGGATTTTCTAAAATGTATATTCAAATACCAAAATATACATTAAAATAGTTTCATTTCATAATATATAAAAATCGCGTAAATCAAATAATTTCTTTAAATACGAAGTTGAACCCACTACCATCACATGTACTCGTATAGACAGAATGTAATCGCGTCAAATTATCAAAATACTCGCGATATGTTTTTGATTATAATTGGAAAAAACATAATCTGATAAAGTTCCCAAAATATTTAACAAAATCATGACATAAATGCGTGTCAATTATCATTTTAGTTCCATAGTATTACCATATACAGAACATGTAAGTTCAATTTTTTTTTCGATATATTTTATTATAATCTATTAAAAAATATACGGTATCTAGAACCATACTGTCACAACTTGACAGTTACATAAAGAAAAATATTCCTTTAAGGAAAAGTCAAGCAAATACCAAATACCGAAGACAACGACCTTACTGCTCAGTTTCTTAGAATTTGTTTCAACCTTCTCTCAATTTTACCTCACAACGTGTTCGGCTAAGCGTAGGCCTGCGCGTGCGCACCTTTTGACAATGATCGATTATAAGAATTACTTTCACCTGTCTGACGCAATTGTCACTACAAAAACGTCACCT